>JAWDGP010004263.1:1095000-1152500 GCA_033675545.1 Elysia crispata | reverse complement strand
TCTTGTTCTTGTTCTTGTTCTTGTTCTTGTTCTTCTTCTTGTTCTTGTTTTTGTTCTTCTTATTATTATTCTTGTTCTTGTTCTTGTTCTTGTTCTTGTTCTTCTTCTTGTTCTTCTTCTTGTTCTTCTTCTTGTTCTTCTTCTTCTTCTTCTTCTTCTCCTTCTTCTTCTTCTCCTTCTTTTTCTTCTTCTTCTTCTTTCCTATTCTTCAATTCTCTTTCTAACAATAATAATAATAATAATAATAATAATAATAATAATAATAATAATAATAATAATAATAATAATAATAATAATAATAATAATAATAATAATAATAATAATAATAATAATATCATCATCATCATCATCATCATCATCATCATCATCATCATCATCATCATCATCATGATGGTTATTAGCATCTTATTCAGCATTATTAGTCTTGTTCCATTTCAATGAGTAAATCAATCACTGCGAACTCCATTGAACGTAGTGCACGGCAGTAGTTATCCAGTTAAACAATCAAGTTCAGCGTACTAAATCATCTGACTGTCCATGTGTTACTCACATACAGAGTGGCATGTTTGATCGAGCGAAGCTATATAGACGTGTGCCCAGACGAGAAATCTCGTCAATAAACAGGACACGATATTGATAGACCACCGTTTCAGATCAACTGAAGGCAAGTCTCAACATACGAGACCGCTAGAAATGCTCAGTAAATTCGTAGAGTTCTGACATCGCATTTCCAAATCGTCTCTCTTTGCTCGGGATAGTTTTAATGGTGGACAGTCTCCTGATCCTTTCTCAAATTTACTGAACTTTTATTTGAAAATGGCTTGTAAGCATTGAACAAGTAATGCTCCAGTTCAAAATTGCTACTCACTCAGTGCATTTTTATTTCTTCCTGGGGCAGTATGTTTGAATCATGAAAGATCATTTCGTTTCTATATTTTGCTACAAATGTTAAATATTTTACTCGCGGTTTCACTTTTTATTTACATGTTTCATAAACATCAAATGGAATTCAAAGAAATATTAAGATATACTTGCTAAGTGTGATTAAAGGAACGCCATTTTTAAATATTTATTCTCTGATACGAGGTATTTTGTTTTGTGTTCCATTTTTAACGGCGAATGATTTAAGTAAAACTTTAGAAAAAGAATTGTTGTGCATTATGTGCAACAGGGCAGAACGTCATATCACTGGCCCTTTAACATCATATAGATACCAGTTCCAAACAATTTACCGTTTATCTTGCTCAACAGCTCAAGTGATGCTTTTCTTGCCCGTCATTGTTTTGCTTTTGGTTAAACTCATTACTTAATGTTACATCTGAGAATTCTCAGATAGAATAAACTTGACCCAAATTGTTCTCAGATTTTAAAGAACCAGCAGCAATTAATAACCTCACCCTTTCTATAAGTGCTAAAAGAACGTAAGATTGTGCAATATTTTTTCGATTCAATCTGTTGTTTTATCTCTTACTTGTCTTTTTGAAGGTTTCTTGGACTGAATCGTTTTGACTAGAATTTTCTTCGCATTTGTGACCTTTTTTCTTTGCAAAAGGGTGATAATTATGAGGGCCATTCAAATCAACTTTTGTGAAACAGTTAATAGAGTATGAAAGAATAACACAATTAAACTGTTGAAACGGCTTGAACATTACAAAACAAGGCGGTCATTCACCCCATGCAAGGTTTTTTCAGGCAATAAAGATAAAACCGCAACTAAGGAGGATCCCTGGAGAAATGGGACGGCTAAGTCACCCTCTCAAAAGTATAAGGCTTTATCTCACAAGCAAGCGATAAAGAATAAAGACAAATTCATTAGGAAGACAAAGCCTATAAAATATTAACTGCCAGTAAGTTGCTTTCAGAAGCGATAATAATGATAATAAAATATGCGCTCGTTTATGGTTATAGCCATTATGGCAGTCATAAACACAATGGGATTTATTATAGGCCGAGCTACAGTGAGAGGACAATCTATTAAGAGGGAGTTTTAACTTGGATTTTTCACTAATTAATTCAAATATCTCATCGGCTAAGTGTGAAAAAGTAGACAACGCTTAGTATGTGTTTGCAGAAAATCTTCAGTTTATTGTCCCTCGATAGAAAGAAGATTTTTAATATATTGACATGTTTTAAGGCTTAAGATAATCTTCTTCTGATCAGGTGTCATATGTTATGATCCAAATTGACTACTTGATACTGCTTTTGTAGAGAATCAGATGTTATGCAACCTGTATGTTTTATCGTTTTCAGATTTCTTATAACCAAAAGTTGTCACACTTTCCTACCTCTTACAATCGTGACAGTTTACTTTTTATTATTTGTGTAAACGTCTGAGAGTAAAGCAATGCAAGCCTGCATTCTACATATAATAATAAGTATACAGTGAATAATACAGGCCCCATAGTTACTTCATGGTTCCTTGCGTAGACTTCTCTCATTCAACACAATGAAACCCCATTTTCTAATCCACATAATATCAAATCTAAAAATAAATAAATACAGAATTTCATGGGTTCTTAACTTTTACTAATAGAACACAGTATTTTCATGCTGGTAATAAGAAATCAAAACTCATAACAACAAACACTGGTGCTCCGAAAGGCTGTGTCGTGTTTACTTTTTATACCAATGATTCTCAAAGTTCAGGGAATCACGTGCCAATCACTAAATTTGCGGACGACACAACTCTACAAGGTTTGGTTTTATGTGATAATGAATTATTATATAGGCAAGAGGTTGACAAGTTTGTGTCATGGTGTGACGATAACTCTTTATGTTTGAATGTAGATAAGACAAAAGAAATACACGTTGACTTTAGGAAAAACAAAAAAGATAAATGCCTCTTACATATCAAAGGTGAAGAAGTACAACAGGTGTCAAATTTTAAATATTTAGTGATAACTATTGACGACAGGTTGCAGTGGTCTGATCATGTAAAAATAACGAAAGCAAAAATTAATAAGAGGATGTATTTTCTTATAAAACTCTCATAATTACATGATGACAAACCTTTCTTACTCTTTTTTATAAATCAATTGTTCAGAGCGCATTGTCTTTTTGTATAACAGCCTAGGGCGGGAATTGTAGCGTGAAAGATAAAAAGGCCTTTCGAAGGACGAAAAATAAATTTACTAGACATACTGATTCATTCGATATTTTCCGAGAGTCGTCACTGAAGATAAATAAAATAAATGAGGACACATGTCATCCCTTAAAATCTTTCGTCATTAAATCATTTAGAAGTAAACATTTGCCGTACATCCCCACTAAAAGTAACAGGCATTTTAAACTCATTTATCCCACACAGTTTGAGGCTATATAATTCAAATTCCATGCGCAGTCATAATAGGTTTTCCAATAGTGATGGCTACTAGTTAGTTTCATTGAATCTACAATTGTGTATAAATTTTTGTGTATGCAATTCTATTCATTCTGATTACACGTGTGAAAAAGATTTTCACTAAATTAAGTTTATCTTATCTTACCTTATGTTTATTCATGATGGTCTTTAAACTTTAGAATGTGACTTTTAAAATAATAATACATCTGCCATTATTATACAACATATTTATTTATAAATATTAATCTTTACAAGGTAAAAAAGTTTTAGATATGTAAACGCACGCTATATTTCATACTTGCTCTGTATAGAAACATGAATACATCTAGCTTTTATATTTATGTATTCTTATTTTTTTTTAATTAATGTATTTATTTATATATACCCCTGAATTTTTATTATATGTATTTTTGTCTTTTTATGTTAATGGGCATATCAATTTTGAATTTCCCCAAGAGAGATAAATAAAGTAAATCTTATCTATCTTAACATCTTTGATCATTATTTCAATAGTCAGAAACTTTCTCTACGGATGCTATATTTATTGTGATACATCAATCCATTCATGCTGTTACTTTGCTCCTTCTCAACATCAAATCCTTTTGCCCCTATAGATATATAAGTTTTTATGTGTAGGGCTGTACACGACAAATGCATTTTTCAGTATTGCAATTTTTAGGATAAAATTCTTTATATTCTGACATAGGCCTGCAATCGGATTTAAGCACATATTCTCTATTCATTGCAAATACAAGAAAGTAAAAATGAGAAATTTGTAGCAGGATGATTTAGGAGGAGCCAATGTGATTTTTTTTATTGCCGTACGCTTCCTATGCTCTATTCCATTCTCCTATAAGTTTGAATATAAAACATTAGCTTTAAAACGGTCATCAAGCGGATTAAATTTTTCAATGAAAAAAAAAAAAAGAATGGCCGCTCGAGTCATTTTAAAGATATAAAACGAAAGTTGGGTTTATGTGCCCTTTTAAAAAATCATTTAAAAATAAATACAACATTTTTACAAAAAATTGGAAACGCTTTTTACTTTTGTTTATTTAAAATTTTGTTTTCGTGCACAAATTAATGCCTATAGTTGGCGCTAGCCGAGAGCACTTCTTTTTCATACTTTAGTCGTGGAAAGATCCAATTCAGATATTATCAAATTAAAAACTTAAAAAAGAACTACATCTTCAATGCACTACATCTCCTTATCACATTTTTAGACCAAATTGATGATGAAACTGCTTTAATCTTCAAATGCATGTCTATTTTTTGCACGAAGATATGGTCGCTATGAAATTGATATGACTCTACGAGATCTTGAACATATCAAAAGATGTATCATGGATCTTTTTAGAGAATCAGAAATACGCCCTTGAAATCGTACATTTCAACCATAAATACCTTATCGATTAATGTGGCCCTTCTTGCCAAAAAAGAGGAAAAATTAAATGATCTTCTAATGCATATCTAATGGGAAGACTTAAATAAATCCTGCCAGCAGTCATACGGAGTGTTGACGTCAAAATACCATGAATATAAAGTAACATTCTTTTTTTTAGCTGTAGATTAATGCCCCTGGACGTCACGTGACCAGTAGCAAAACTTTACAACGGCAGGTGACTTCCAATTATTTTTGCATACTAGACAGATGCTTGTGGGATACAGTGAAATTCAATTTTTAACAGATTTGTTTTTGACTGGCTATTCAATTTTTCAACATCTATAATAGTTTTTATCCAAATTCTGTACTATTCCCCACCCTTCACTCTCTCTGTTTATATCTCTCTCTCTCTCTCTCTCTCTCTCTCTCTCTCTCTCTCTCTCTCTCTCTCTCTCTCTCTCTTTCTCTCTCTCTTTATCTATCTTTCTATTAATTTCTTTCTCTCTCTCTCTTTATATATATATATATATATATATATATATATATATATATATAAATGTATCAATCTATCTGTTTCTGTCTTTCTATCTTTATTTTTTTTATTTTAAGAGGTCAATAATTCATATCCATTTCTTTCCTATGTATATGAGCATCGTGCTAATCCTTAGACGTGGTTTAAAGAATTATGAAGAGTATTTTTTTTTTATTTTAAAATGTTATTTTATGCTAATCACAAAAAACGGTGTGTTACATTTGATTGTCTATAAAATTGTACGGATGGAAGTATAAAACAAATCAAAGGAAAATATGTATAGGGATTTAGTTCTATACTGTTTCTCCCACTCTTTTGTTGATATGAGTGTACCCGTGTTACGAGTTTGTACAATGGCTGATTGAATGCACCTTTGCGTCAATTTTTTTTCCTATTTATAATTTACCCATACCTATCATTTTGTTTTCAAGCAAGCCCTATAAATATTGTGACTCAGGTGATCGCCGAAGTTTTATCAAATATCAATCATCGATTCGTGTTTGAAATTTTACGGAGGCAGGGTCAGCAATGACAAAAATATTGATCAGTGAACCACGATCTTCCCAAGAGTAGGCTTAATCTTGAAATTATCGGGCCCAGTAAGGCTGCTAATCAGTGCGTCTCCATCCGAACCAATTTGGTTGTCATGAATTTCCAGGAATCTTGTCTCCGAGTTCTAGAATAAAATTGGTTGTTGGTTGCTGAAAAAGGGGGGAGTCAGTTGTACAATGTGTATCAACGTCGCTGCATGCTCCTCAGACAAGACAAAAAAATAATAGTAATAAATATGGTAATGAAAATTAATATGTAATGAAAATAATAATAATAATAATAATAATAATAATAATAATAATAATAATAATAATAATAATAATAATAATAATAATAATAATAATAATAATAATAATAATAATAATAATAATAATAATAATAATAATAATAATAATAATAATAATAATAATAATAATAATAATAATAATAATAATAAATAGTTATTATTATTATTATTATTATTATTATTATTATTATTATTATTATTATTATTATTATTATTATTATTATTATTATTATTATTATTATTATTGTTGTTGTTGTTGTTGTTGTTGTTGTTGTTATTATTATTATTATTTTAACAAAAACAATTAGAATAATAATGATAAAAATAACATAAACAAAAGAGAAGAGAAAGAAGAAGGAGGAGTAGATGAAGAAGAAGAACGAGGAGGAGGAGGAGGAGGAGGATAATTATAATAATAATAGTAACCATAATAATAATTTCATAATAATAATAATAATAATAATAATAATAATAATAATAATAATAATAATAATAATAATAATAATAATAATAATAATAATAATAATAATAATAATAATAATAATAATAATAAATGTTATGAAAGAAAAAGAAGACAAAGATATATTGTTAGATAAAACGTAAGAATGCAGAATGAAACAGTAAAAAATGATAAAGAAAACCAATAAGCACAGAATAAGCGCATAATAAGATAAGATAAGATAATAAAAGATTAAGAGCACGAAAAAGATAAGAAAAAGTTAGTATTAAAAGATAACATTGAAGATTGATAACACCGAAACTTTAAGACAAATAATTCCTAAATACTTTTTAGCTGAAGCAAAAAGTATTCAGTCGTAAACTTGTGAAAATAATTCATCTGAAATATCAAGATGTACACACAAAAAAATCATTACATTAATATATTCTAATGAAGAAATTGATTAACATGAGTCGGAATGAACAAGGTACGTGATCAGTTAAGTTGTATCATATAGTTGATTGAAAAAAATAATTTATAACCATTCCTTAAAGGTTTTCACCAATAACATCTGATTTGTATCTCTTATTTTTTTCGCAGAAAGTAAGACTAAGGTTACGTGTTGTTGTTTTTTTCTTTAATTTGAGACTTTTTGGAAAGTGAGAACAAAATCTTGTTTGTAGTTCTCTGAGTTTAAAAAAAAAAAAGTTTCATAGTTTCTCGGCTATATAACTGATTTTTGGTGCGGGAGAGTTCTTTGTCAGAATGAACTTTTCAAAAACACAATTTAATACGAAAGTCAACAAGCTTCGAAGCAAAACGAATTAGCAGCCGTGGAGAATTAACACGTATAGAGGGAAATATGTTGCCTGTTGTGACATTAATATAATGGAAATTCTCAATTTCAAATGTTCCCTTTTGCATACAGAAGTTTTGTTAATGCGGTGATTTCCATTTGTCTTCATGCTTTTGCACCGATATCGTTCACCTTGGCAAATAACCAAGCAAATTGTATATCCAGCGTTTTAAACATAACTGGTATTTTCAGTTCATTTAAAAATAAAACTCCGGGGAAGTTAAATTTCTTATTTAATTCCTGGTTATGCTCAGTATTGCCTTAACGACTTTGCAATTGCAAAGACTTACAATGAATTAAGAAAATATATGATAGCGGGTTGCAAACTCAAAAACAAAAAAAAATCAATAAAGAAAGCAACCACTGACCTAGATCTAACAGCACAGCAAATTAAGATGTAAATAATCTTAGCGACAAGTCTTCTCCTTTATAAGTTAGAGAGAGAAAACGACAAAAATTATTATAGCATTTTCTTATCATATTCACCACGTAGTTTATGTGCAACATTTAAATCTAAATTTCAAATTTTAGCCCTCACAGCGCGTGTTTCGGTATTTTGAATTATTGGTTTTGACAATTCAAATAACGGGTAACCAACCTGAGATCCTGAAAAATTATTTATTAACTTTGGAAAGAAAAACAAGCGAGTTCCAGAATTTCAAGAAGCATGCTTTTGTAGAGCAGAAACGTCTAGATCTATGTAAACCCACATCTTGACAAGATCATGAATTCAATTTAGATTTTTCCACACATTTTTTCACTCAGTCGAGCAAACCCTGATCCAGGACCTTTAGTGTTCCATCGAAAATGAATTTAACAAAAAGTTTGATGTAGGTTGATTTTGAGGGCAATGGAATTAACCTGGAAGAAATCACTTATCCTATATTTTGCAACATGATAATATTTTAGACAAGTTTTTAATAAAAATGATTTAATGTTTGGCAAAACTGTTTCATGATTGTGTTGTTACTGAGATAATTACCATACAAAATGAAAGTAGGTTTAGAAAGATTTTTAGTATTCGATGGACACAGATATGGGGTGCAACTGAAAAGATAAATCTGAAAATAACCGGTCGACGGCAGCTGCAGCAGAGACGCACGCGTACATGACAAGGCAATGCAAATACTAATACTAAACGATTATATTACATTGGTGTTTTTTAAATTTGTGTATTACAATTTCATACTCTCTGCTTCGCATTTCTGTAAAACCATTTTCTGGTGGCTTTATCAGAGTTTCGGGATTCGAATCCTGGTAATGGAATATGCGACGTGGTGTCATCTCAATCCAAAACATTGGTTTTCTCAAGACGAACTCATTGGCTGTGTTGGAGCGAGCTCCTCGCCTCGAGGAGTTCAAAGATGGCGCTTATTGCCTAATCGCCTTCCCTGATACATAAAAAAAAGCAGTTCAAATTTAATTCTCTTCTCCCTCATTAACTTAAGAACAGCATTTTATTTACTTATTTATTTATTTAATTTTTTTTTTGCGGGTGGGGGTTGTTTGGGGGTTTTGTTGTTGGTGTTGTTTTCTGTCGTTTTGTTTTACTTTTTAACATTAAACTTTCTTTTAAACGATAGTACATGTATGTTTATTTTAATATATTAATCAATCAGAGTTCATAGGAAACCCTCTAATTCACTTATTACTGTGCTATCTTGTAACTACTGATCAAGCTGTGGTAATGAAGAAATCCTGCAAGTATATAGAGTGCATTTCTGGGCTCCAATCCTGTAAGCCACTTTGAGAAATGGAAATTTATTTCAAAGATAGTGAGAGGTTTAGAATCATTCATCACTCAAGAATAAATAAAAATGGACAATAAGTCATATTTAAATAAGTATTTTCAGTTTCTTTTGTACTTTATAAACTCCACGTAGATTCATCAATAAACATCTCCTTTTTTTAAAGATTAAGCCTGATATAAGAATACCATTTTCTAGATTAAAGGGTCTCCATGTTAATCAAATTGAGCTTTCTTTTTTAATGTGCAATATAACGTTCCAATGAGTTAAAGAAAAAGAAAGATTAGATTAAAAATCAAATTCCAAGCCATTTGGTATGTAAATTATTAAAGGGGTTTGCCCTTTATGTACTTGAATCGGGTTCTCTCTAATGTATTTTAGCTTTCGTAGTCGGCGGAGATTATTGTTTCAGAATTGCAAATAGCGCTATTGTATAAGCAAGAGCCGTAGGCTTTTTCTCACGGCTTATTTTATATTCAAAAACACCCGTGCATGCTCTTCCAGAGCAAGTGCTGAGTCTGAACCTTAATCGACGTTTGTTGTTCATAATTCCATCTAATACTGACTGAAAGGCAAGTGTCCTTGAGAATTAAAAAAAAATAATGCTCACCAATTGAAACTGTTACAAATATCACTGGGTTTACATTGTGGCTTTCATTTAATTGGCAAAGATGCAAAGCACCGAGGAATGTAGCAACAGAATTTGTTGGTTAACCTTTTGAGGAAATCTCTCTTTTTCACAAATTACAAAAACCAAACTGTGTTTCAAATGCTTGTCTTGCGCATTGCTATTACTGTTATAATATTCGTCATTATTCAGCGGTTAAGAAAGATATTCTTGCATTTACAAGAAACTTAACGTTATCCTTCGCTGTGTGAAATAGGTTTGATATTTCGGAAATTGTAGTGTACGAAAATCACGATTAAACAAATAATCTAGACTAGACATGTAGCCAAAACAATGTAACGGTACACAATTATTGGATTTTAGGAATCCACAGGAAATTGTTGTGCCACCCACAAAGGTCAGAAGAGTATAATTTTTTTCCAGTTGCAACCATCCATCCAATTAGTGTAGCATATCTTGTTTTGAAACAAAAGGATTTGCTAATTTGAATAGAAATGGCGAGAGATAAAGTTTCGATTTGTTCATATTTTATTTAGTTTTACTATAATCGCGCAAAAAGGTATGAGAAGGTTTTAATGATTTTTTTTAAGCCGCATTTGTTTTGTGAAAGGTCAGCGATGAAATAGTATGATTTTTATGTTTTCTTTTTTTCTTCTTTTTTTTTATTTTTTTATTTCCTTACTCTTCATGAAACGTCTTTCTCATTCCTACCATGTTCGTGGAGAGGCAATGATAGAATTTTCTTTATTCAGAGGCTCTGATCGCGGTTAATTGTACCTCGGTTTTTCTATGACTTTAAAGCTTTTCATAACTTTATCAACTTGATGGGGGCTGGAGAGGAATACATTCCCCATTTTGAGACTGACTTCAAGATGGATGCGATTTAATTTTAATGATGAATGATCTCTGACATGTCATGGTTGTCGTGCCACATGTACATGAGATTTTTTTTTGTCTTAATATAAAAGTAAAACTTTGGGACTCGCGAGCTTTAAAAGCCGAAAGCAATGCAAGATATGTAATGAACGAATGAGTATTGCACATGTTACACCCTCAATTATCGAATCTGACACTCTGCAGACCTCACTTTAAAACTTACGGTGAGTAGAACTCGATACACTGCATATTATTTTTATATCGCTACTCATAACTTCGTGTTCGCAAAAGTGCACTTCCACAGCTTTTCTAATTATACGTATTGCGTTTCAACCAGACTTTCACGAATCAATACATATTCCTGCCATTTTAAATCGATAAACTGGCATGTGTGACGATTCTCTGACACCAGTGTGCAAACATAGAAAAGATGATCATTTGACACCGTGTACCAACTGATTGATCTTTACACGTCCTTTTCCATCCCTTATTTGCTAGAAAAGATTTGAAAGATTCGTTTATCATAGTACTGACAAATCTTTGGCCTTTTAAAGATAGCTTCTCTATATAATATTTTATGATGTAATCTATTTTCTTTTAATTTGGATTGTTTCACTCTCCTATTCGATTTAGATCCATTTTTTAGGAATCCAGGTTACATCCAGGCTTGAGCATTCAAGTTGAAATTAATTCTGAAGTAAATTCATATGCACAAGAGGCTATGGAATTTAACAAATAATTATTCTAAGCTCTGCTTTGAGAATTTTGTAGAACACATGAAAGAACAGTCGACATACCTAGTTACTTAAACAGTGCAAAAACACAGGCGCTGCAATGATCAGAATTACGCAAAATCAACTGTGGGGAAAAGGTTGTAAATATGAAAAGCGCAAATTTGTACATCAAAGAATGATATGCAATAATACTCAATACTGCAGACTTGTTTTGAGCACCTCTTTATGTTGGACGGAGATAATGGTACTTTGTTAGATCGAAGTATGATCTTCTACAATAATACAGGCATTTAATTGTTTATTATCTAATTCTACATAACACTCCTGGGTAGTTTAATATAATGTTTATAAACGTAAAGAGCCTTTGAACCGTAAAGTTGAAACGTATCATCACCGAAGAAAATGTATTGTCTCCCAAATGTTTCCCTTCACAATGACTGTTATTTTTCTAAGCTTTCGAAATTCTAGAATTTCCAGCATTTGATGTAGTAATTATTTTCAACCTTAACTTTTTTATTTCATCCTTGTTAAAGCTCTTTTATAGACCCAAAATGAACGGGAAGTGATACAGCCACACAGGCCGAATAATTCGATAATTGTGTAAAATCCTAATCAGTTAAAAAAAAACTTTTCTAACCTCAATAATTCTATAAATACACATAATGAATAGTAAGGAGTTCGTTAAAGGCAGTGAAGCTCGAAGCAGTTTTCGTTTGTGTCTACTTAAGTCTTGAAATGTCGGTCTTTAAATAGATTGGGAAAGTGTAGATTTAACTCTTTGCCAGTATTAGAGAAATGACGAATGAATACAACAGAATTAGTTGAACATTATAGTTTTAATAGGTAGTGCTTTAATATTCAACCGACAGCTTTCATACAATGGAATGAAGATAATCGAGTTGACCGATTCAATTTATAGTCTTCGAACAAGACATGCCAGTTCTGAGTCCTACCGATTCCATTTCGATTTTAAGAAACGTCCCGATTCCGGGATTTTACTGCATAGTCGGAAGCAGTTATGGTAACATCTAATAGTTATGGTGCAGCAATGCTCAGTGGAATCGCCATACATCAGAAAAAATAGTCAAGTCCTGAATTTGTCCGTTTTGATCGTCAGGTTGATCATAGAATTTTTAGACCGACTGGTATAGTCAATACATTACTCGTTTATTTCAGACCCTTTGGATTAAAAGGCCCTTGTCATACAATAGATGGCACAAACTCATCAAAACTCTTTTTTATAGATTTCATAATGAGAATATTCATTAGATGCCAACAGAAGTTATAGGAAGTGTGATAGTTCACTATAGCAATACTGTTGGTCATAGCACTAATGTAAATTCTTTCGTGTTTCTAGGTTTAAAAGACTGAAAAAAAAACACACACGCTAAAGATAACAGACATCGCCCTTTTTCATAACGTCCGTCGGAGATTTTCCATTTAGAAAAGCAAAACAATTTGTCTATCTGCGCAAATTAGCCGACCTGTCCTCTTTCAAAGCATCTTTATCAGTTGAATTTATAAAACAACATGACTGACAGAGCGTCTTTACCCTTGTCAGTTTCATCAGAGGCGCTATCGCGATTTTGTCATGTTCATTTCCTTGAATGTCTGAGCAACATTATTATGCCTTAGAAAAATTTGACGCCTCTCTTTTCATTTTCCTCAGGCCTGTCTAAGTTTTTTTTTTCCCTCAAGAAAATCTATCTGATTATATTGAATATATTGCTTGTAAGTGCAACTATTTCACATTCCGCAATTTTACTCCATTTGAGCCGATGATTTTGTTTAACCATGTAATTATTTTAATCTCGACAATTTTCATTGTAAGTCCGAAAGAGCGATTGCCGCTTCCATTATTTTTTTATCTACCGGTGTAACAATTAGCGTTTAATTTCTTCCGCACGGCTGGTCTATCTGTCACGTTGACATTTAATTCTGCAGCCATCTCTATCCATTCTCCAACGTCCTCCTCCTCCTCCTCTCTCTCTCTCTCTCTCTCTCTCTCTCTCTCTCTCTCTCTCTCTCTCTCTCTCTCTCTCTCTCTCTCTTTTTCTCTCTTGCTTCTGTTCTTGGCCAAGTGTCAAGTTAATTCCTCGCTCCTAATATCTTTCTGGACTTCAATAATTTGCTCAACGAAACCTAGTTTCACGTCTTCTGATATTGTATTACGTCTAATCTTTTTTTTTCTTTTGTCCTCTTGACTGTTTGCTAAATCATTGTTGAGAACTGTCTCATTGGACGTTTGAAGATGCTAGAGAGGGCCATAAAATGCCATATTCAACACAAAATTGAAGACCACAACAACAAAGAAGATAAATTGGAAAAAGAGAGAAGCAGAACTAGTTTATTTAGCTAGAGCTGCAGACTAGATATGAATCATATATTTTGTTTGTCGTGACCACTGAATTAATATCATCAGAAATGCTTACCAAAGTGTTGTTTTGTTTTGAAATGCGTTATCTTTAATACTTTTGCCTTCATAATAAAAAAAATGTCAGCAATATTGTTATCTTTTCTGTCATCATCATCATCATCATCAGCAGCAGCAGCAGTAATATCGCGTTCGTTTTCATATACAACGTTATCACCACAGTGCCTTTTCATCATCATTACCTTGATTATTCTCTTAATTTTTTCTATTATTATCCTATTTTTACGTTTACAGCTGTGGTTCAAATTTAAGTAGCTGTCACCTAAATACAAATCATTGATCCACATTCTAATAAAGATAACTTGTTCGCTTTTAAAATCAAGATGTATGAAATGTTACCGACATTTAATCCTCATGTTGTCTCTATCGGTTAGGTATATTTATCACAAGTCTGGAGTTTAAAAGGCAGAACTGTCGTTAGTCCAGCCTGACATCTCCCCGCTGAGAGCCGCATGCTAACTGTAGGTTATCGGGAAACCAGTGACCCATCCCTGGGCAATAAGCTGACAGACGATCTGTCAAATACTCCCTTGTTAACTGCGTCATTACAAGTGTCTGAACCTGTTTTTGTTATTGTTATTGTTTTGTTGTTGTTTGGAGCCGCATTATTGGATTTTTTTTTGGTTTGGTCATCAATTCTTACGTAAGACGAGAGCTTCTTTAATATTCCTTTGAGAAACTATTTTTTTTTTTGCGGTTTTATCTGAAAGTTTTATTTTCGTTTGTTTATCTAATCGAAAAGATCGGAACATAGCGGTGATGAGTAGGTATCAATTTCTTCCTATCGCGCGGTATAGTCATAATAATTATTTTGAATTTCTATTTTATCGTTTTCTTTAATTTTCTTTCTTTTTGACTGCTTTCTTTTTAAACGTTGTCAATCAAAGATGATGATATTTATTTCCTTTTCATTTTCTTTTCCCGGATGTTTTTAATGATATACATATATTCAATTCTATCCATTTTGGTTTTCATAGTTTGATTAAAACTTTTGGATTACTGGTAATGTCATCATTATCATCATCATCATCATCATCATCATCATCATCATCATCATCATAGTCATCTCCATGATTACCATCATAGTCGTTAACAGTATTATTGTCATCGCCATGGTTATCATCTCCATCATCAGAATCATCATACTATACTAATTAAAATAACTGTCTCCGTTTTTATCATGATTATCGGCAAAATTCATTTTCGATGACGGCTATTATTAATTATCAATACCTTATTCGGAAGATTTCCTTTTAACTATATTAAAATTTTTTAACTCTCTGTTGTTATTATCGGCAATAATACATCTCCGCGACTGTGTCCATTTCACCATTAGAATTAAAAATTGTTTCTAAAGCATGCTTTCAAGATTTAATGATTTTGTAAAGTCTCGGGACTTTTGATGGATTCAATTCATTATCATGTCCATAAAGTTTGTTTATTTTTTTTTCATTCAATTATTTTTAGGATAGTAGGCTCTGTTTTGTTTTTTTCAACATTTATATCCTTCCTCATGTCATGTTAAAAACTGTTTGATACAATTTAATTTCAAAATTTGCTTGTGCTTTCATCATCTTATTGTTTTAGTGTAAACAAACTAACTTCTGTTGATGCCTTAAACAGACTTTCAGCGCCTCAACGTGTTTTATCTCCATTGTTTTGTTAGGTTTTTTTTATATCTTTCATCTGTTTTTTTCCTCATCAAAATCACATTTTTTCTTTCTGAAAACAAACGGGATATGTGCACGTTTCTTTTCCAATGGGCCGTGCTAGTTTTACAAATTAAGGAATGTATGCTTTCACCTAATGTATATATTATGAAATTTATTGAAACCAGATACGAATTTGCCCGAGTTGTTTTTTGATATGAGAACTAGTTTTTTCCTAAATAGAACATTTTGCCGTGTGTTCATCAGCGCCAGTTCATTTTGAACTCATGGTTTCGCTGAAAGCAATTTGTTTCAGAGCTCTTTTAATGAGCCAGCTTTACTTACACGAACCCTTCATCTCGCGTATTTAACCATCTTCGTTGGAGCGGAAGAACGCCGCCGACGGAGATGCTCTAAGAAAAAGAGAGTGATTAAGAGAGAGAGAGAGAGAGAGAGAGAGAGAGAGAGAGAGAGAGAGAGAGAGAGAGAGAGAGAGAGAGAGAGAGAGAGAGAGAGAGAGAGAGAGAGAGAGAGAGAGAGAGATTAAGGTGAAAGAGTCAGATCGAACAATATGAGCGAAAATAAATCTGGCAATACAATTATCCACAGGCTAGAATGACAGTAAACTATGATTGAAATCCCATTGTAAGATAGATGGATAGAAAGAAAGAATAGATAGAAAGCTTGATAGTTGTGTATCGATGGATCGGTAACTGGATAGCAAGATGGGTAAAGAGAGAGAGAATATAACTGAGTACAGCAGTAAAAAGTAGATAGATGAACATGGAAAGGTTTTATAGAGACACAAAAGAAATAAACAGACTGCATCAAATCAGACTTGCTGGAAGCGAAATCATAGAAGGCGATTTTCTTGCAGTGGTGAAGGAAAGATAAAGAGGTTAAGACTTAATAAAAGAGAGTGGAAAAAACGCGGAAAAAGATACAAACACACAGGCACACGGTAAGTTGGATGGGCACACAAAGGCAGCGTTCATAGAGACAAACAGGAAAAACAGAGACAAAGGTAAAGAGAGTCACAACGCAGACATACGGATTGAGGGAAGGGGAGAGAAGAAAAAGGAAGATGCATTCGCGGGCGTGATTCAAAAAACGGCAGACAGAGACAAAGAGGGGATGAAAGAAACAGTCATGATAGATGACGAGGGAAAATAAGAAGGTGAGATATCGATAAACGATAAAAGGACAGGCTACAGTAAGACTGGTGCTCTGATTGCTTTAAGGTTTGCATTAAAGTCTGGCACGAACAGTAAAGTCACAAATATTAGAATCTTTTTCTCGAACCATTCGTTTCCAAAACGGAACCGCCTTGATTACCACTCAGTCGCTCCTCTAAATTTGCGTAATTGAGGCCGCTGGGTGATGTATTCCGTTAATGCGAAATTGCAGATCTTAACTTCCATTTTTTAATGGTGCTTTTTTTTGTTTTGTTTTGGGTTTTTTAAACCGTTTTTCTATGCAAAGTAAACGAGAATTAGACCCATGTTTTATATTTTTTTTTTAATTTTCGATGCCTACAGGGTTCAGTTTTTAATCCTGATAGAACATTATTTTTTATTTCTCCGCTCTCCTCATCTATTCTGTAAATTCGCAAGAGAGGCACTTCCCTTGTTTTTTTTTTTGCGTAAGTTTGTTTAATTCACAGTTCATAGGAAGTGGTGCCTCAGATAGTTCTAGCCATAGACTTTTATGTACAAAGCCCATGATAGAGCTGTATGGTTTGTTTGTTTTTTTCTGAGCGGTGATTTGATAAAGGAAAGTTATTAAAATGGTAACCTGATAAAAAGCACTGCTTTAGAGTCTTGAAATGATTGATATACAATATTTTGATGATAAAAAAACTTTTGTTCACCACATTGAGAAGATTAACTCAGTACAATTATATAATTAGTTGATAATCGGTGAAATTTAAGAACTGGACTCGTATTCGTATAATACAATAGAAATCATATAATTAAGATGCTGAAATGATTTTCCCACAAAATTTGTCATAATTATATAATGGTCTCAATCAAATAACCAATCACAACTTTGGTCATTGCCATTTATATTTCTTAAGATTATATTACTGATGCCAACAAAGTCTCTTTGCCTTCTCGTGTTTGTGTTAATTATACGTCCTTTTCATCAAGCAATGCGCTCGTCGGAATTTTCTCTCTATAGCTGAGTGTAACTGTATCTAGTAATTGTATAATGTGCGTTTCTCTCAAATACTCTATCGTTCCTCCAATATCTTTTGACTTTTCTATTTCTGTCTCTTTCTTCCTCTTTCTCTTTATAAATCTATCTAGCTCTTTCGATGTCACAGTAGCTCTACATACTTCTCTTATAAAAGAGTATCTACACACCTGAGGTAAAAATTATTACATTAATCAGCTGTGTGCACGCTTGCGCTTTATATTTTATTAAAGATCATTGATATCGGCTGCGAGTTATCATGACATTATTCCATCTTTTTTTTTTCAGTCAATCAACAGTAAGGTCTAATAACGTTGTAGCAAACTGGCCGCGAGCCACAATCTCCCTCACCGAAGATTGCAAGTTGATTACAAAAGGAAGAAAGTTGATAAAATAAAGGGGCGAAACACAATGAATATCTGACTTTATTAATTTTTTCAATGAAGTTAAATGGCGCATTGTTTTGCAAGACTGAATTTCAACCATAATCATTTATTATTAATGCAATCCACGCGGAAAGAATTTAAATATGCTACTGAATATTTTTCTAGACTTGAAAGCATTATTTTCAGCGTACTAATCTCTGTTCATCTGACTGAAAAAAAAATACTGATTAACTTCTTGGCTTGATTATGAAAATAAAAAAAGTCTGATTCTCAAAAGAAATTTACGTCAAAGCATTTCTTGACATTTCTAACAATTTTCTAAGCTTTGCTGTTTGTTTTTCTTTTGGTGTTTTATTCATTCATTATGGCATGAGCTGATTAGAATTTACTTCTGTCCTTTGAAGCACAAAGTAAAGGATTGAATAATTGAGTTAAGAAAGACGATAATAAAGAGATAATATTCTCTGTATAATGTACAAATCATTGTTTTTGTAAACAAGATTTGATATGGGGTGTTATGATTTTAAACTTAAAAGTGAGAGAAAAATTAGTACAAAGTGAGTGAGAGAGAGAGAGAGAGAGAGAGAGAGAGAGAGAGAGAGAGAGAGAGAGAGAAAGATAGAGGAGGAGGACAAACAAATACAAATAAGCAGAGGAAGAAAAATACAGTGATGAAGAAAAGAACCAAGGTAAACCAATAGTTGTTACTGAAAAAAAGAGATAGTGAGTGATAGAAATGAGAATAATTATTTAGGCAGACGATCATACAGAAAATGTAGACAGGCACTAATGTAGACATGGACAGATACAGGCAAACAAGCAGGCAGATATGCCATAACAGGCAGCTAGGAGACTGGAAAGATATAGAAAGACGAGCACATATAAATAGATAAACAGAGAGACATAAGTGAGGAAGTCGAAGAGAGAGCGAGAGAGAGAGAGGGAGAGAGAGAGAGAGAGAGAGAGAGAGAGAGAGAGAGAGAGAGAGAGAGAGAGAGAGAGAGAGAGAGAGAGAGAGTCCAAGATAAACAACGGGAAGAATTTAACGTTTCATGAATTTAGAGCAGCTTCCAATTCCAATCTCTTCAGCTTGGTTTTGCACTTTTCAAACATCCTACGCAAAAAAAAAAAAAAAAATACAGTAAAGGCAGATTCGAAATTGTAATTGACAACTTATTTATTTACGAGTCTCTTAATCATCTCAAGATTTCTTAAATGTGATTTTATGGAGTTCTTGTCTAACTTCATTTGAAAAGAGTAACAAGAAATGTCAGAGACGGCTATATGGGTGCTTATTCGGTTTGATCAGAGGGGTTCGGCTTTAATATTATATGAGGATCACAGAGGGGAGCATTCATTTGGTTTCCTTTTATCTTTTCGAAATAAAAAATCTCGTCACGATTTTTAATTGTCTCATGCACTTGGAAAAAAATGGCTACGAAAAAATCTCATTATGTACTATTTCTTTTGAGAATCAAAAGTTGAATCTAAATCACTCTAAACTAGTGGGCACTACATATCGATCACATTTGATTCTTTGAGTGGTTTTCACTGTTGTCTCCTAAATGAGCAATGAATGTTTTTCCGTCAAAGAAGCATAAATGAAAAGATACTTGATTCATTAAAAAGTTCATTGATATATATGTGTGTGTGTGTGTTGAATACATAGAATTGAGGTGAAAAACAACCGTGCAATAGGATGTGTGTAAATGTGAGTGTGAAAAATCTCCATTCTTAACAACAGAGCCACTTTTCTTGATTCAAATCGTAAGTTGAATGCAATACAAAAGAACGCTAGATCTGCATTAAAGCGCCGTGTTAATAAATTGTAATCCATAACTCAGTTCAATAAGTGTCTTTTAGTGATTTAAAAAAAATGCACAATGCTATTACGAGGGTAAATTTTTAGAAACAGTAATATGTTTTGTATCTCTGAAGTCTTTTATCAAGTCAGATAACTGGTGTCTAAAACAGTATGCTAAGATTAAAAATTAATCTGCTCATTGTTTTGAACTTTTGAAACTCTAATACAAAATTCTATAGAATTTTAGGTTAAAGGTATCTTTTAAGAACAAAATAATCTTATGGCGTTTTAAATGTTGCGTTATTAAATGTATAAGCAGCTGGATTTTAAGATTGCTATGTGTTGCAAAATATTTATGTTTTTGCAGTTTTTTCCTTATTGTAGTTGTTGTTGATGCTATGTTGTTGTTGTTGTTGCTAGTTTTTTTTAGAACATTTCAAGTAAACTTTTTTCGATGATACTTTAATTTTAATTTTAAGATAGTTAGATTTTAAACCTTAAGACCGACGATTATAATGGATAGGGTTAATAAAAATGTTCAATCATTGAATAAATCTATTAATACTATTAATAGAAATATATAAAGTGTTACATGAGTTAAAGCGTTTTCAGGTAAAAAGAGAAGGAAAAGGTAACTTGCGTGAAGGATTAGTTTGAACGAGAAAGCTCTAATATATTTTAGACTTCTCAGCATCATTCTTATTCTCTGCCTAACTTTCATTTCTTCTCTCTCTCTCTCTCTCTCTCTCTCTCTCTCTCTCTCTTTCTCTCTCTTACTATCTCTCATCCTCTCTTTCACTTTCTATCTCTCTCATCCTCTCTTTCTCTTTCTATCTCTCTCATCCTCTCTCTCCTTTTCTCTCTCTCTCTCTCTCTCTCTCTCTCTCTCTCTCTCTCTCTCTCTCTCTCTCCCCCAGTGAGCAATACTGAAGGGAGCATTTCCGACAGACTGACGCAAATTGAAATCGTATGCATTCACTGATCTTGAAATCCCCGGTAATAAATTTTTCTAGCTTACAGGATTTGGGCATCCGCTTGTTTTCTTATTTGATCTCGACACTGTCTTTATACCTGTGTCTCATTCAATTTTTTTCTTTACGCCTCTTATGTCTCCTTCAATGACTTCTTGTCTTGTCGGCTTCTCGTCGACTTTTTTGTTCAAGCCCATCATTTACACCTTTAACTTTTATGTCATAGACTTAAATGCAGAAACGTAAATGTATTGGGACTATGTTTAAGTAAAATCGTTTTGTGAAACGCTTCTTTGACTTGTAATATTAGTTTTAAGACATTAGTAGACGTACATCAATACAAGCAATCAGCAAAATATGACTTATACACAAAACCATATATTATCTTTTATCACCAGTTTCTTTGGATTTTTATTGAAAAAAACATTCTCTTTTGCATAAAGTAAAGAGGGAGAGAGAGACAGAAAGACAGACAGACAGACAGACAGGGAGAGATAGACAGAGAGACAGAGAGAGAGAGAGAGAGAGAAGAAGAAGAAGAAGAAGAAGAAGAAGAAGAAGAAGAAGAAGAAGAAGAAGAAGAAGAAGAAGAAGAAGAAGAAGAAGAAGAAGAAGAAGAAGAAGAAGAAGAAGAAGAAGAAGAAGAAGAAGAAGAAGAAGAAGAAGAAGAAGAAGAAGAAGAAGAAGAAGAAGAAGAAGAAGAAGATGTGTAGCAGATCAATCTAAACTTACTTCTGTTAACTGAGTGTTGTTTTTTTATGTATTTCACATTCGTTTCATGATAAAATGATATTTAACACACTAAACAACCATGTCAAAATTAGACCTAGTTATGTAGACATTTGAGTCAAAGTGGCCTTTATTATCGCATCATATTTTCCCATAGAAATATTTTTATCTTGTCAGATCAGAATCATGCCTTTATTTCAGATCAATTGTGAGTTCAGCTTTTTAGTAAAGGCAAGACATATAGATTTTCGGTTTTGCTCTTTTCTAAATCTGAGAAGCTATGAATGAAAATAAAGATAAAGAACGAGATATAACGATTTTCTTAATTCTTACGACACATTTATATTTTCTCAGAGATCGTTTTTGATGAATTCAAAACTAACTTTTTGTATTCTACGGTGTGTTTTTAAGCAAAGGCATTTATCTCCACACATCGTGATTTTGCAATGATTAGTAGAAATCGTAGGTATGCATAATGATACAGTGCATTGCATAGTCGATCATCTGTATAAGTCTTTTTTTTTGTAGAAACGGGTATGCATTAAGTACAAAGTTTCATGTGTTACAAAGACCTTTTGACTTTTTAGAAATGATAGTTACAGCAGATTTTATTTACATACAATTCAAAAACATATCAAGCGATTCACAGACATCTGAATTTTATCAATAGATTAGTCATTGAATAATTAAGATACATATTTGTTTAAATTTATGTACTTAAAGCTGTGATGACCCATGAAGTGCTTACATGTTGCTACTTAAAAAAAAAAACTTTTTAAGGGATACAAGAGCATTTGCTGTTCTTGTCAGTTTATGGTGTAGTCTTGGAATCTCTTCATCTTGCAAAAACGTTTGTAGTCGATGGAATATGAATGTTACTCTACAGTCGGTAGGGAAGTTAGGTAAATGGAATAAAATGTATAGAAGGTTAAACTCTTTGTATGAATTGAAAGTCAGTTTTCAAAACTTTTGAAGATTTTTTCCCCTTATCTTTCCATGACAAGACTTCGTCATTTTTTCTACAGCATGATCCTCTAAATCAGAGTCCTTTGAAAGCAATAGTGTCGGCTGGAGCGACTTGGCAAGGTAAGAGTAAATGAATTGAAAAAAAAAATGCTGCTTGCAAACAATTTCTCAAGTTGTGAAGAAAATAATTTTAGATGTGGTTAAGATAAATAAAGATAAAGAAAGAATTAGAAATATTTTAAATAAAATGGCCTATTAAAGGTTTGAAGAGAAAAAGAGAAAGATATAAAGAAGAGAGAGTGGAAGGAGACAGAGAGACAGAGAGACAAGAGAGAGAGAGAGAGAGAGAGAGAGAGAGAGAGAGAGAGAGAGAGAGAGAGAGAGAGAGAGAGAGAGAGAGAGAGAGAGGTGCCTAGTATTAGATGACAGTCCAAAAGTATGTATCCATACAGGCTGAAAAGTTCGAAAGCGAGTCATTGGAAAATATTTTTCTTTCCTAGTTATAAAGCATTAATATTTGTTTTTAATATAAAGCATCTTCAAACTAGTAAGCACTTGATTTCAAACATCACCTACAGAACAGACACACCGAGATTCATCACGCTATTTCACGTTATTAATTATTAATAGAACAACCATTTCTTCCATTCGCACACTCCATCTTGTACAGCCCTAAACTTTTTAAGGACTTGGATTGTTGTCGCCAAAGCTTCTAAACAGCTTAGGTTCCTCTGCGCCGAAAATATTTAAAGCATAACTCTTCAGGAATCCCATTTCTCTATGGCATGAGATCGGATTCATTTATATTGGGTTTAAATCTGTTCCTAGATACATTTGTGTGCCAACTAAACCCAAAATAACGAACATAACCCACCATGAAATACTTTACTTTACTCCAGTTTGAAAAATTTAGAACTTATTCGAATAAGATAGTGGGACAGGCCAGATTAATTTACTCTTGCCGAAAGATATCTGGCCACATATAAAACTATACTTTAGTTAAAAAACGCTTCATTTTTTTTAAATCATATGATCGATAGCAAAGACTAGTTAAGATTTAGTATCTAAGAATTTCACCTTTATTAAATTAAATAATACATTATCGTTCCATTTAAGTACTGGTGCTTCATAAGTTTTTAATCGAGTGTGAATTGCAGAATTGTCAATGTGCAACTTGTTCCCACTACGTGAAGCAAAAACATCTTGAAGATCTCGAAATTCTAAGTAACTTGCAATATATTTAATATGTCATTAGGATATGCACTTTCATGAAACATCCCACAGTAACGAAACGCTGGTCGTCAGTGTTACTCCCTTGCTATTGTAAACATTTGAACTTAAGTAATATTTTTTTAATATATATAAATATATAAATATATATATATATATATATATATATATATATACACATATAAATGCAATTAAAGTCTTACTGAAATCGGCTCACTTAGCTGTTTCAGTTCTATTTGCTGTAAGAAAAATTGCAAAGGAAGTCATTTACTTCTCCCTTCCTACCTAAAAATACATTTTAAAAAATTCAAATTATAAAGTGAATGCCGATCTTGGAAGATCACAAAAGATTGACATGTAGTTATATGAAAATAGATATATCCAAACTTCCCATCTAAATCAGATCAATCTTGAGATCAGGTTGTACGACTGTAATGCAACTTCTCTTCATACTTTAAGATTTGAGATGAGAAACGATTTTCGTCTTCACGTGAAAATTAGCAAATTAATAAAGCTCATTTACTTTGTTTTTCTTTTTGTCATGTATCTTCATTTCAGAGGAACGAAGAGAACGGGGAGGCTTAGAAAAAGTAAAGAATGATGAAGAAGAAGATGAGAAGAAAAAAGAAAGAAAGAAAGGCGTTGCAAATAATAGAAAGAAAACAAGAGAGGCCGAAACAGTCAAACAGACATAAAGACAAAGATAGAGAGCTAAAGTTTCAGACTGAAAGATAGTCTTTGATACGTAGAGACATAGAACGTTGCAGAGATAATAAAAAAATCCAGTCAGAAAGAATAAATTTAAAAACTCAGCTATAGTACACCACGCACTGTAACAACAATTGGAAATTCAAAACTGCACATAGGGAGAAACAATTTATATTGCCCAAATCAGCAGACTCCTTCCAACAGCTAATCTAACACTTTTTGCAGATTTGATAAAACTTCCAAGTTGTGTTTTTTTTTAATTTCTCAACGGGGTTCAATTTATGGTGCCTTAGATGTTTTTAAGTTTTTTTTCCATACAAAAAAAGAAGCTCAGAATATGCCTTTCAAATTAATATTTTTCGTGTCAAAAATTTACTGTCAACATTTCTGTATAAGTGATACTTTTTTTTTTTAATTTTTCAGTTGCATTTTTGAAAGACATTTCCTCAAAGGCATTTTTTGTAAATACAACTTACATAACTTTTACTCGGAAACTGAATTTTTTTTTCAATAATAATATTGACTTCTATGTTTTCGAAGTAGCTTGTATATTTCTTTTTTGTTGTTGTTGTTTGTTTTGTTTTTTAACTTTAAAGACTTAAATCTTGCACATTGCGCTTATCTGTGAATGTTTAGAAGCAGTGCTTCCCCTGAAGAAGTCCTCGGTGCTTAAAATGGTGTTGGAACTGCGTTTGACAGGCGGGAAGCCTTAAATGTCTGGACTGAGACAGTTATAGCGTGTGACATTAAATGGCCCTGCGGACTTCTTTCTTGGCCACGACTAAGATGACCATAAAAACTATTGCCTGGTCAAGAGTAAGGTAAACATTGAAAGAGAGAGCGAGAAAGAGAAAATAACAAGAAAGACAGAAATTGATGAGGAGAGAGAGAGAGAGAGAGAGAGAGAGAGAGAGAGAGAGAGAGAGAGAGAGAGAGAGAGAGAGAGAGAGAGTCGGGGTGGGGGAAGAGGGGAATAGAGAGAAAAAGGGAGCAAGTTAAGAAACTATGTTAAAGACATATAAAGGAAATGGAGCTGGATGGAATCCAAACAATGACACGACGAGTCTGTAAAATTAGGTTCTAGTGAATTCGAAAAGAAGAGAAAGAGATAGAGAGAGAGATAGCAATGGGGAGTTCAACAACGAAAAAGAAAAAAAAAGTAAATGGCTGAAAGGAAACGGCTCAAATGGTGGAAGATTGGAGCTGGCTCAAAGAAGGTTGTTGGAGACTTAGTAATCAGATTGAAGCAGAAAGCATAGAGGAGGGAAGCAGAGCTGCCGCGATAAAAGAGAGTGGAAGTTAGGAAAGATTGAACAAATAAAGCGGGGAGGAAGTAGGAGATGGCTACAGAGATAGAACAAAGAGAGAGAGAGAGAGAGAGAGAGAGAGAGAGAGAGAGAGAGAGAGAGAGAGAGAGAGAGAGAGAGGAGGGGAAGAAGTTGTGGAGAGGAGACCACCACGGTACAGAGGGAGTAAGTGAATGAGAGAAAGAGGAACAAAGAAAGAAAGGTAACACAGATCAACAAAGTGAAGTGCAGAATCATTGATTTCACTCTAATAAACAAATACCTCGCGTTTGATTTAGTGAGTCTGCTGTTCGTAGATGATTCGTCACCATTCAGAACGGAGAGAGAAGAAAAAGGCAAAAAAATCGAAGTTAATACCCAGATAATGTCATTTCACACAAAAAGCACAGACCACTCGAAAGACAAGTCATTTACATTATTCATGGCGTAAAAAGGACAAATCCGCACTTATTAGTACCAAAATGTTACCCGCCAATACCACTTCTCGTCCCCTCCCTCTCCCCGATTTTAGTTTCCATGTACGTAATTTTATAGGGATATTAGCCGATGGTGAGTTTAACGTGCTTGTTTGCAGTTATTCATCTTCTCAATAGCTCATCTCAGCTTCTTAAGTAGTTATTCGGCCAAAATCATGAAGATAAGTAAATTTTTATCTCCATCCATCTCATGGGAACTTTATATTTAATTTGGCTATGAATCAAAGAAAAAGAGGAGATCTTTGTGGCGATTTGAAACAATAGATTCATTATTTTATCAGTAAAAGATAAAGTAAAAGCTGTGTACTTCTGTAGGCTACTCAAGAGGTTATTCCGTCAATATTTTACAACATAAATGGTTTGAAAATGAAACGAAATCAGTTATGAAAAAAAAACAGAGGAAAAGAGAAAAAGAGAAAAAAAGTTGAAAAATAGCAAATGGAAAAAAGAAAACAGAAAGACGATATTGATGATCAAGATAAGGGTGAGAACGATGAGGAGCATGAGATTAATAAAAAAGGGGAAAAGTCTAAAAAAAAAAAAAAAAGCTTAGAAGAGAAGAAGGCGAGAAGAAGAAGAAGAAAAAAGAGATAAAAATGAAGATGATAATTATGAAGAAGAGAAAAAGAGGAAGAAGACGAAGAAGAAAAAGAAGAAGAAGAAGAAGAAGAAGAAGAAGAAGAAGAAGAAGAAGAAGAAGAAGAAGAAGAAGAAGAAGAAGAAGAAGAAGAAGAAGAAGAAGAAGAAGAAGAAGAAGAAGAAGAAGAAGAAGAAGAAGAAGAAGAAGAAGAAGAAGAAGAAGAAGAAGAGAAGTAAAAGAAGAAGAGGGTGAGGAGGAAGAAGTTAGAAAATGGTCAAGGAATAGAAAATGAAAAAGATGTTAGAAATAAAAGTAAAATATAAATATGGAAAAAAAAACGGAGCATTAAGACACCGGATTTTAAGATGATTACACAATGGTTTTCGGATATTGAATATTTTCTAGTAGACATTCCTTTCCCACATATTCCTTTTCAAGGTTTAACTTCTTTAATTTCTTAAGAATTATAAAAGGTTTAAGTATGAACCAAATGAGAAAGTACAGCTAAACTCTCAATTTCTAATTTTGAGATAAACATTTTTTTTACCATAATAGTCTTATCTGCTCTCTGAAATATTAATTTAAAAAATTTAAAGAACCTTTAAATGCAGTTCCAATAAAAAATGTCGTTTATTGTTCCATAATTTATGACTATGTTGACAGTATAAAAAATTTAGAATCCGAATTGTTCCAAATAGGGTCCAAATATTTGTAAATATATTCCTATAATACGCCCTCTGGACAAAGAGTCGTAGAAAACATTACTTTACAGCTCGTTTTAATTATTATTATTATTATTATTATTATTATTATTATTATTATTATTATTATTATTATTATTATTATTATTATTATTATTATTATTATTATTATTATAAACGCCTTTCGATCCTACATCCACTCAACCACGTTTACGCAATAGGTGATTTTGCAATAGTTTTAGCTCTCTGTATCTACATGGCCTAACCACATTCAATCGTTGACGGGTCACATTACGATTATACACCTAATCACCAATTGTCGTCATCGCATTTTCCAACTCGCTACATATGCCTCACTTACTTTTTGGCATTAAAGATAGACGAGGACAAAATTAATGAGAAAGAATCAATAGTTCCCTTTCGCCTCACGAATATTTCCCCGATCTGCTCATCCAAAAAGCACCGGAAGGTCTTATCACATGGTTTGAGAATCGATGGCCAGCACAAAAGATCTCACTCTCCTCTCGCACCGCCTTCACCACTTATATTAAAGATCCCACACACATGCACACCTACCCAAGCAAAAGATCTGAGCTTAATGTGCTCTCAAGGCTTAGCTGGTTAATGCGCGCACACCAAAAAAGAAATCAATGACATTGTTACTCCTGAACTCCCTCTCTCATCCAGTTTGTCATGACTACTTTTATTTTTATTTCTGTCATTGTTCTCCCGTAACCCGAAGAACATTGACCTTTTTTATCTTCAGATTTATTCCTGTAAGCATTTATCGCTGTTGGCGGCCATTAGCAGTTGGGATGGTGATCTTGCGATTTGTCACTTATTGTCTATAATTATAATGTAGACTATTGAAAGACACTGACGATGTCATTCCCACAGCTCTTTTGTATCCTGGGTAGACTTTTAACAATAGAAAGGATGGTAATAAAAAAAAAAATAACAGAATAATACATACACAAAATCGGTATGGGTGTGAAAAGCAGATGTTCAGATTTCTGGGAATTACAGGATTTTCAGAAAAGTAAAAAATAATTTTTGAATTGTTTGATTTGAGTGTGACCCTCAAGCGTGGGAACCGAGCAGGTCTGATCATTTTTACATTCATCTGGTATTTCGAAATTCTCCTTCAATACCATCCTTCTATTTTACACACATCCGATTTTCATTACCCTTTGCTTTTCATCTAATTTTTAATCTCTTTCACTATTTGCCCTTGTAGTTTCCCTGTCTGCCAATATCAAAGTTTTACCCAAATTAGCCTTCTTTATATTTTGGCTTATTTGTTCATTCATGTCAACTTCTGTGTTTCAATTTCTTTCGTCACCGTGGTTGTAGACCTCATTTGTTTGACTCTCTATAATTTTGATTTGCAGTGTTATGAGACGTAAACATACTTGAAAATTTTTTTAGTTCTTAAATACGTTTGATTATTTTCTAGGTTACAGCTTATTCATGTTCTCGATATTTCTTACAAATTCTAATTCTCTTTTTTTATCTCTTCATATGCAGTAGTTAATTATGTGTGTAATATTTGTTTTATTTTGAGGCTTTTTATAAAAATGGCTCCTAATCTTAAGCATATCACCGTTGTATACCGCAATATTTTGGTGGTCATACGACTGTGCTACATATAAGTACATCATTTACACATCCAAGAAGCCGTGGGCATACTTTGTTTTGGAAGCGTTCGACATTTCTTAAGAAATAGCTAAAGAAAAATTTAAATAACCATTTGTGGAGACCCAACTGCGTGCATTTGACAAGTCTGGGGATAGAAGATTGTCGTTACAACTTCTCAAAATCTTTTAATGGCGCAACAAAATGATCCTGCAGGCGTAAACGCCTCGACCGAAGGTTGTTTTTTTTTCCTTAAAGTCTAGTTCGTTTTGAAGTTGTATTAAAATTCTGCGAGAACAATTTACCCGAGACTGTACAATTGAAAATTTTTCATATTCTCTACTCTTTATTTAAACTTGTGATGTTGGTTTCAATCTCATGTGTTTTAGTTTTTGAAGGATCTTTATATATGTTTTAATTTTAAAAAAGACTCTTTTTTTATTTTACACCAATCTATTCTTCCATTCCATTCTACAATTTTTTTTTTCAATTTAAAAGCTATTGATTTGTCGCATCTCCTTTAAATCTTCGATACTCTTGATCGTGACGTGACGCCTCGTTTGACTGTCCCCATTTTTCGTTAAAACCAAAAAGAGACAGACAGACAGACAGAGACAGAGACAAACAGAAACAAAGACAGAGAAGACAGACAGACAGATAGACAGGCAGACAGAGAGTCAGAAAAAACAGAGAAAGAGAAACAGAGGGAGATCCAATTCCAAGCCAGGTCAACTTTGAATAGTTTTAGACATTTTAGCATCGGTTCCTCAGATAAAATCTCTTATCGCGGTTATGAACCATAATCGCTGAGCTAATAAGATGAGCGCTCGTTAAATAGTCGCGTCGTTCTATAGAGTTTAAGGAATTTTTTGTAATTCGATTTTTGTAATTATGATTAAACGAGATGTTCCATTACATCCAATGTCTATTATATACCTGAGAAAATAGGTAGGCTCGTTGAATTTGCCTGATTCTTATTACCTAAAATCGTTTTACCATAGAGTCGCTCATGCTTTATTTCCTAATAAAGTAAAAAAAAAAAAAAAAAAGGCATTTTTTAACGATGTATGAATTAATGAACAAGAATAAGTGACCTCTACTATGTTATAAGTAAGTGAATATTTTTAGAATATTTATTTAAAAATTCAAGTTTGTTCACAAATTAAAATGTGGTTTAATGTTTTTCAGGCCTGCGAAATAGAAAAAAAAAGGAAACAATTCGGCGTTCAAAATAACAACCAAAGTAATATCTATATAAAATTGGCAACTAATATTTTTCTCTGAAACTTCAGAAAATATGATTCTATATCATAAAAATTCATTCAATGAAAAAAAAAAAAGAGAATAAAATCAGCAACGTTTGGCAAAGAAAATTACATCCACATGGCTAAAACATTTGTTCCCTATTATTATATAACCGTCTGCTGTTCAGACAATCTCATACTCGTAGCCCTCAGGGCGGTAATCGTGAACGTATATAAATTAGTTAATGATAAACCAGTAAGGATAGAAGGCTGTCTAGAATAATTATAAGGTACTATGGAACTGTACGAATACGGTGATAAAACTGTTGTCATGAATATTCGTAATATTTCGTTCAAGGATAAACTCGTTCAAGGTTGTACTTTTTATATTATTCTCAGCCCTTTTTTTTTCATATCTATGAAAATGCTCTCAGGGATATCAGAATATTATAGGTTTAGAAATCAGGACATAAACGATTTTTTTTTCTACGAACCATTATTTTGAAAGATCATTTTTTTTTTTTTTTTTGGTGTGTGTATTTAGTGCGAAGAGCCTCTAGGCTATTTAAAAATGAAAAAAAAGGACACTCCCTCTTGGGATGCTTTACTTCTTTCTTGCGCAGTGATTCTGTAAGCTCAACTTGAAAGCAGTTTATACTTAACTTGACTTCTTTAATTTTCAGGTGAATATGCCTACGGAATTTTTCGTCGACTATTCGACGTTAGAATAATATTGATTTACAATGGGAATAGTGAATTTTGTAACATCTCAATCTGTTTATACGTTTTTTTAGTTGCTCATTTATCATAGGTACAGGGGCAGCTATGGGTTCCAGCAAGGCAGTTCACCACAAGGCTATCTCGAATAGCGAGCTTTTTTTACAAGATCTTTGAAAAAAGAAATAGTTGATTTCCCATGTATAAAGCATAAAAATTCACTCACACTCGCATGACGTTAGAACAAATTATTGTTAATTGTCCAAGTTAATCTGATAAATCATCGGTATTCATTTTCGGTCATATTTTTCGCAAAATTACTTAATATTGTTCTAAAATATATTTAATAAAATTTCAATCACATTTTCGTTTGTTTGATATCTTTACATTTTAAGATAATGAATAGAGCGGTGATTGTATAACACCAATGATTTACCTACCATCAGCTGTAAGAATTTCAAACTGAAAGGTATATTACTTTCATAATAAAAAGTGCGACACACGCAAATTGACATCTCTCTCTCTCTCTCTCTCTCTCTCTCTCTCTCTCTCTCTCTCTCTCTCTCTCTCTCTCTCTCTCTCTCTCTCTCTCTCTCTTTCTTCCTCTTTCTCTCTCTTTTCTTTCTGTCACTTTCTATTTCTGTCTCTCTTCCTCTTTTCCTCTCGCTCTGTCTTCTATTGCTATAATTTTTTTTTCTCTTTTTTAATACTCTATCTATCTGTCTATCGCTTCATGTACAAACCCATCCATTTAGATATGTGGCCTTCCCTACTCGTGTATTTATGTCTACATGTATCTGTACATCTATTTTTATCTCTCTTCTGGGTCAAGATACGTTTCCTTTATTTATATTGTATAAACTTTTTGTAAGCCTTTTTTAAAACATTTCTTCCTTTTTAAACATCTTTTCCAAACGAGGATAGCTTTATATTATTTTTTTTTCCTTGACATTTATTTGCTTTTCCATCCAGATCCAATAAATGATGCTTTCTTTGGCTGGCGATATATGCAGATGAAGAGAATTTTTTTTAATGATCTATCCTTGTCAATTCATTTTTAATGAAAAATTACTACGACTCCACTATTTTGGTTTTTCAAACTTCCGTTATTTCTGCTATATTAAGAATGATCTCTGACTATTGATTTTGCATTTTTCACCAAAGAAACGCATTAAATACGAAAGTTAGCATTTGTGATACGTATTTATATTTTTGTAGAGTGGATTTTTGGTTTAGTCTTTTTTTCGCTATTTGCAAAAAGAGCTTCGAAATTTGTTTTAATGAAGTTATGTGATTCAACAGACCGATGATAAAATATTTTGGTTTCGCCTGTAGAATGTCATGTTATTAAACCGAGCTTTAAACAAGCATTTGGTTTTAAAGCAGAACATCTGAGGAAGTCTTTAGGATTGAAGTTGTAGTTTTGAGTAGTCTACTGCCTATTAAGTCGCTATAAGTATCTAGTATGCGTCCTAAGCAGTTCTTGAAGATAACATATTTGGTTGCTCTTTTATTAATAGAACAAAATTGTACCGTTATCTGTTTAAAGGATCACTCAGCAGTTGGACGCCTGAAGTATGATTTAAGAAAGCTGGTTGCTAAAAAGATTAATCACACAAAAATAAATTGAATTTGGAAGACATGAACATCCTTAAATTTATCTGCTCTCAGCCCTTACTATTTATACTGAATTAAAGCTATTTTATTCAACACGATGTTAGTCTAGCGTGGTAATGCTCTTCTCATCTCTCTGTTATCGACAGAGATTGGCCCACTGAAAATAGTGAGAATCGCTTAAATTAACCTGGACATCTGTACAGTTATGAGAGCTCATTACTGTGTTTGAAAAGCAATTGAATATTTAATTTTGTTTGGCTTCCAAGTTTATTATAGGTTTTAGGTTTTAGAAATGTTACCTGTTACCAGTCAACAAGTTCACAGTTTTTTCTCACTCCAATCTTCTGGTCCTCATAGCATCAGTCGGTAGATAATTACCCGCGTTCACCATGTGATCTATCTGCATCTTTTCCTTTTATCGCTGATTTCCTTGATTGTAAATTGTCCTCATTGTGTGTCTAATAATTAAAATACTATTTTCTTTTTTCAAGCGATGACTAGCAGCAACTGCAATTTAAAGCTTTGCCATTTCAGTATACTTTAATTGATCTTTCTATATGAGTAACTTACTCTAGACAACTTGCTTTTAGGGAAATAAATTTCGGCTCCATTTATAAGACTCTTATCTCTATTTTTTTGTTTCCATAATTTGTCGCTGCAGAGAATTACTAACAAGATCAGTTTTCAATATGCAACATTTAAATCTTTTGATACTTCTCACGTTTTCATAATATTATTTAGGTAGACCAATATTTTTTCAGCCATTACCACTTTAGTGTTAGTGTCTTTTGCACAGACGGCACCTCTGGTTTTGATGATTTTAAACATTTGACAAAAATAGGCATTTCCTTAGGATGGTGATTTCTGCTGTAGTATCTGCTCTGTTTCTCTTCCTATGTACCTAACTCTTTATCATTTCTTTCCTATTATTTTCTCCCTATTTGACTAATAGTTTTCATGGTCAGAGTTGTGCCATCGGGACTTTCCAGTAATCTAATGATGATGCCTAAATCATCAACTTCTGTACTCCCAAATCATCACTCATGCGAAATAGTTCTTAAATTGATGTCATATGAATATCACAGCATCATTTGGTCTTTAAAAGAGCAAAGTGAGGGCATAAAACGATCTATTTAAATTCATGTTCACACAGTTTCGTCAAAAAGATTCCTCAGTCTGAAAGCCTCTTCAAGTGATCAAATCGATATTTACTTTGTTTCAAGTTTCGGCGCGCCTTTCCTTTTCTCAGAATTATATATAACTAATGAGGGAAGCATTAAACGTACCGCAGATCGGACGATCGTAAAGAACAGATTATAATTATACTGAGGTTGAAATCTGAGCCCTTTAGGTTTTGTAACTGCGCCATGCAATTTTCTAAATTTTTGACTCGCTTTTTCTTCTTTTTTTGTTTTCTTTCTTTTATAAGGATGAAGGTTAAAACTTGACGTAAAAATATTGTTGCAATAATATTTTTTTTCTTTTTGCTAGCCGTTTGGTTAAGTTCAAAGTAGCTGTGAAAGAAGAAGCAGTGAAACAAATACCACGACTCGAAAGGAAAAAAGAAAAAAAACAAAAGCGGATGACTGAGGATATTTTGGACTTTACGTGAAAAAGAAGGTAAGTAAAAGCAACTAGAAAGAAACACTGAACATAAGAAAATCAGAAAAAAAAATGATGAAGCCAAGAAGAAGTGGATTAATAACAAGTGCAGAAACTTCGATCTATACCACAGAAGTACTGAACAGACAGCTTACAAAAACATTGAAAAAATGTCGGAATGAAAACCTGTTCATCCACAGGATTTCTTAAGTTAGAAAAAAAATAATGGAAAAAGAAAAAATCCAGGGCAGATGGGCAGAGCTCTTAAGTGAACTTTTTGAAGACCTCAGAAAGAATTACAATGTAATTTGGCTGGTCCACATATCCTGAAAGATGAGGTCCGGCAGCAATAAGAAAGATGAAATCAGGCCAAGCAAGAGGCCCAGACAGTATATCAGTGCAATTTTTATAAGCACTTGAAGACAATGGAATTGATAAGACGGCAAAACAACTCAAAAAAATGCTATGACACAGGTCAGATTCCAATAAACGTTTTCAAATCTATATTTATAGCACAGCCAAAGAAACCAAAGGGGGCAGAGTGTGAGTTACATAGAACGGTCAATCTTACGAATCATATTACCAGAATCCTTTTAAGAATCATCATTATGCGAGACAGAAGGAAAATTAAAACAGAAATACCACAGAAACTGTGTGGCTTTGAGGAAGGAAAAGATGCAAAAAAATTTGTCTACATTTTTCGAACTATAATTGCAAGAGCTCTGGAAGTGCAAAAGAGGTATATCTGAACTTCATTGATTACACCAAGGCATTTGATAAAGTACGATAATTACACAATTAACACAGTTGAAGATAGATGGAACATATCTACGAGTTATCAAAAACATGTACTGAGAACAGAAAGCACAATGCGAGTTGATGTGGAAATCAGCTCATTAAAAAAAGGGTAATGTCCGAAAAGGATGTGTACTTTCCCCAGATTTTGTCTCTCTCATGAGTGAAAGAATTATGCGAAACCTAGAAGGGTACCCTGGAGTTTAAGTAGGATACCGAAGTGTAAACAACTTGAGATACGCAGCTAATGACACTGTATAATTGCAAAAAATAAAGAAGGCTTGCAACGATTACTTGTTGACATTGGTGAAGAAGAAAGCAAAAAAAGGGTTAGAATTGAACAGAAAAAAATACAGTAGTAATGGTCGTTAGTCGAAACAGTGAGTGTCCACATATTCAAATCTTTTTCAACCGAGATCACTTCAAATATTTGGGTGCTTTAATATCAAGCGATGGGCGTAACAAAACTGAAATTGCATCTAGAGTCAGGTGCAATCAAAAACTATTTCAGAGAATGTAATAGTTTGTATCAAATAAATGCATTTCCATCCACGCAAGAAGAAGAGCATTGGAGTGCTATATTGAACCCATCCTGATGTATGGATGCGAGGCCTGGACACTTTCAAAACAGTTACAAAAGAAACTGGCGGGAACAGAAATGTGGTTCCTAAGGAGAACGCTACGAATCTCATGGACTACAAAGAAATCAAACGAAACAGTGTTACGAGAAGCAGTCATATCAAAATCACGCGTAAGTGGAATATACAAACGCCAGGCACCTTCTTTTTCTTGTCACGTGATGAGAAGAAACTAGAACATCTTGTGACAACTGGAATGAGTGAAGAAAAACACAGCAGGGGAGACAGCGAGAAAGATGTATCTGACGAATAAAATAGCTAAATATAGGACGGATGACAGATGTTCTATAAGCGGCTAGGGATAGAGATGTATGGAGGTCATGATCGCCTACGCTAAAGATCAGGGCATCTGATTGAACCTTTGATGCAACTGAGGAACCAGTTTGATTTTATGTCATTCACAAGTTTGCTCGATTTTTTTTATCGGAGCGATTTGCACAAAATTCGAGTGAAGATGATTAAGCTCATTAGCTTTTTAGTACTATAATGCATCATGCATACATCGCGTTTTACTCCAATTATATCTACAGGGGAGCTTCATTTTTTTTCACAAATCAGAATGTTTAAGAAACTTGTAGGATAAAAAATACTGTTGACTTTACTTGGTTAAATCTAGGTAAATTTTAATATGATATTTGTTTAAAGTGTATTGGTTCAAACAAGTTTTTTTTTTCCTTTTTGGGCGTTCAAAAAAATTCGGGTAATTTCATGCTGGGGTGATAATTAAACTCTTGTTTCGTGGCAGCAACCACGTTACTGCAGAGAGAAAGAGAGAGAGAGAGAGAGAGAGAGAGAGAGAGAGAGAGAGAGAGAGAGAGACAGACAGACAGACAGACAGACAGACAGACAGACAGACAGACAGACAGACAGACAGATAGACAGACAGTCAGACAGAGAGAGACAAAGAGACAGACAGAGAGACAGACAGACAGGCAGAGAGACAGAGAAACAGAGAGAGAGAGAGAAAGAGAGAGAGAGAGAGAGAGGGAGAAAGAGAGAGAGGGAGAGAGAGAGAGAGAGAGGTCTATGTCATTTGGGAATTCGCTAAGTGCAGAACATAGACTGTGTGTTGTCATCTAAGTAAGTCTCTGTTGTTTCGGGACAAAGGTTAATTGGCGCAATTTCCATCTCTATGCTCAGAAAAATTTCATGCCAGTCGCGAAACGTCATGGTATTTTGTAACATCTGGATTTCGGATAAAAATAATTCATTAATTTTCCGCCGGAATCGAAATTACCTGACGGCACTCAGAAGTGAATGGTATGTGACGATACTCAAAGTGCGAAAGCTTTACTGTCATACAAGGCAATCGACTTTTTAAATCATTGAGTGCACAAAAATAATAAAGAAAAAAAAATTGGCATACTATAAATAGATATTCAGCTGTTGTTTTGTGCACTCGTTTTTTGTGCTTAAATTTATTTACTTCGTTTGTTTACTCATTTATTTGGGGGTTTTTCTGGTTTTTGTTTTGGTTTTTTCACTTTTTTGACGTAACAGAAATAATATTGGACTGAATTCTTTCATGAAGCTTTTCCCGACTTAGATTTTGAAATTTTATTCTCCTATATGCTTACAAGGTTCTCCTTTGAAATTCAAATATTTTAGATGAGGTGAAGAGATTTAGAGTCATAAGTACAGTATCCACGAAATACACTGGCATTCACTAATATATTTTATTCCCCGTTTATTTTGCTGATTCGAAACTACTGATATAATATTCGGAATCTATTTAAGTCATATCTTTTACTTTGAAACTCAATGAGTCTCCTGTGTGTGTGTGTGTACATGTATATATATATATATATATATATATATATATATATATATATATATATATATATGTACATATATTTTATGTATATATAAATATTTATGTATATTTGTGTGTGTGTGTGAATCCTTTCTGAGAGTAAAAATATGAAAAACGTAAATGGTTCTTGTACTCTACGACAACTATTTTTATAACATTTGCATATATGGTATACTATATATAGCCTGCTGATCTTAGCTTCATAAAATATATTGATTCGGAATTTCCTCGCTTTCGGTTGCACCTTCTTTTTTCCATTTCCAGAATTTTTTTTTGTTCTGGTTATCAATATTAAGAGCCTCACCGCTGAAACCTTATTACCCTTTTTTTACCTACTCTTTCTCATTATGCCTGTCGTCTCTCTCTCTCTCTCTCTCTCTCTCTCTCTCTCTCTCTCTCTCTCTCTCTCTCTCTCTCTCTCTCTCTCTCTACCTATCTATCTATCTCTCTCTTTCTTTCTCTCTATCTTTAAACACACACTATATTTCTGTCCATCTATTTAGATCTATCTCTTTCTATCTCTTTCTTTCTCTCTCTCTCTTTCTATCTCTTTCTTTCTCTCTCTCTCTTTCTATCTCTTTCTTTTTCTCTCTCTCTCTCTCTCTCTCTCTCTCTCTCTCTCTCTCTCTCTCTCCCTCTCTCGTTTACCTCTCTATTTTATTCTCTATGTGTTTATTTAATTTGTGCCTCGCTCCGTTTAAACAAATCTCTCAGTGAAAATGCATACAGGATAAAACAATATCCTGTCTGGGCGTCATCTTCTCTATTTATTTTTTTATTCTTCGTTTTTTGTTTTTTTTTTACAAAGGCACCGGGAGATCCAGACATAAAGCCAATGTTCTTTCCTGATGAAAGAACTCAAACTTTTTCCTTCCTTTGAAAAATGTTTTCTTCTCAAAAGTGTCGATAGAATAGAATTGAAGGATTCTTACGATGGATTCAAAGGCGTTGGCAAATATTCTAGTTTTAAAACCAGGGATGCTTTGAAATCATTCCTCCTGTCTAAAACGTAGTAGGCTTCCTTTGTACTGGTCACTTTGCGTCAATGCCCCTCTCTGTGTTATACGAGGACGTTGACATTTCTTGACACAAGAGCGCTAAAGTGATTTTAATCTTCGTTTCTAAAGGAACTGAAGTGCTGCAAAAATGTTAAAGAAAAAGTGTTCCGGCAACTTATCAGTTTCCAAAAATTTCACTTACTCTCGGATTCCCCAAAATATTATCAGCAAAATTTGTGAACTTTTAAGACAACATTTGCACTTCCTTTTCCTTTCAAAGACCATAAATGTTTGAAGCATAGTTTGTGTATTTTTATCTTGTTCCCGTTGCTGCCAGTACATTCATTGCAACATAAAACAGGTATTTTTGTTAACTATATTTCGGCCATGTTCCTTTAATATACATATAAACAGTAATAACACTGATATACTTTTGCAAACCCATTTCTGGTAATAGAAAGTGGTTTAGCATCTTAACTGTCTTTTTTTTTATCGCCAATCGTCTTCTATGAACACCTGTCATATCTAGGCCTGAATCTAACTTTCTAGTTTGGATTTATTCGGCAAAATTTAGAAATCAGAATTAAAACGTAAAATGTTCATACAATTTGCATCTTTAATTGGAGATGTTTGACTAAATGATTTAGATGTAACTGCTTTGAGAAATATGTTTACGGAAGTACTTGTAACTGTTTGTCTCCTTTCCAATCTTATGCCATGATATATAAAAAAGAAAAAGCTAATAATATTTTTTGTTTGTTTTTCAAGTCCTTCTTAGTCCTGCTCTATTGGCAACATAAATGACTACATAATTATTCAAAACTGGTCGACATGTTGTGAGATTTAAGCTAAACAAAAACTGAATCTTTCGAAAAAAAAAATCCTCAGTTTAAAATTCAGAGAATCCTAGAGAGAAATACCAATTGTAAAATATAATAAGTGTTTGCTCATAGCCAGATAAAATCTTGGTAGAAATATTGACATAACCTCTACCCTAATAGGGTGATATTTTCACGTGGACAAACATTAAAGTAGAAAAATGTGATCGTTCTATGTACTTAAACTCTTTGATTATAAATTGGACGCCTTTAACCATGTTGTCATTCCACTCTGTTCTCAGCCATCTGAAAGATCGATGGACTGTCAGAGAGAATGGCAACGTAGAGAGGGGGCCCGTTTGAGCACAGTTTATTGTATTTGGTCAGAGTGGGTGAGAGTGGGTAGGGGGTGAATAAGACTTTCTATGCTTTATTTCAATAAGTTAGATTAACGGTAGATCAGACATTGATCGTGCAGTATAACTTTCATTTCATGAGAATGAAGGAAAACATTTTGTCGGTAGCCTTTTTCTAATATAGATCGGAAATAAATTAAACTTTTTATGATTCGTGATTCAAAACTAAAAAAAAATTACTCTTTTCAAAGTTTCTAATAAATGTTGTCAACAGAGATATGTTGCTATGGGAAACGACAATTTTGTAGAAAACATTGAAAGGTAAATGATAGTTTTGGTGCTTTCCACGCCATTAAATGAAAAGCATTTTGCGAAACTTTGATAGTTTTAAGCTCATTTTATAACATTTTTAGGTATTTCGTGCATAGTTTGAAAATGCAAATTTAATGTTTTCTTGTTTCAATCATGAGCTACCTCCAAAATAATCTAGCGTTTATCCTTCTAACAGATTACAAAAGTAAAAGAAAATTGAAAAATAATTACTTGACAAAAACCCGTAAATTCAATGATAGTCCGCTTTAGATTATCCTCTTATAAATAATAAAATAGTATTATGACGCCTAACAACTGAGCCAAAAATTACGCCTTGGCAAAAACCGTTAGTTTTTGTTGTGTTTTTTTTTAACAACAAATTAAAAATCATGTTATTAAATCGATTCACTAGGAACTTCAAATAAAAAATATTTTTAGGAATAAGAAAACTGGAATTGCTCAAACATGTTCTTGAGTAGAGGTATTGTTTTTGTGTGTGGGTGCATTTGATTGTATTAATTGATATTTGGGTCCGATGAATGAGGTACGGATTGAAGACACAGCTTAATATAAGACAAGATAAGATAAATCTTTACAGTTCCATTTCAGAAAATCTCACATAGACATAGTTTGATAAAAGCTTACCAAACAAGATCGTAATCTTTAAAACTGCTTTTAACATTATACCATCAATCAAGATATTCTGAAATACTGTCAAGGCTAAGAACTTTAAAAAAAGACTATTATTGATGCATGATATATCGATATAATAGTACAGTCTAACCCAGACACCCCTTGTTTTTTTATCTTTCAAGGAAACTAAATCCGCTGATGTTTTAAGACCAATGGAATGTCTTAATGCTTGCAGCAGACAATCTTTTTTCCTTGAAGTCTAGACATAAATTAAGATTCATTCTTTTTATTTATCTGATTTACGACTTCGTGCTTAAATTATGATGTTTCCGACGCGACAATCTTGTATGGAGCACTTGCCATAAACATTAGATAGCTGTCTATTTGACTCCTTTATAATATTATTTTCCATACAGACTTAAAGCACAACGATCCACCCTTGCCGCACTCATTACTCCAATTTTCTGCGAAATTTCCCTACAAAGACATAAACCAATAAAATATGAGGCGCTTTAGTGGGGTGACTCGCGACCCTTTGCTACTATGCTGCTTTGAAGGTTTTTAAAAGTGGAAAGAAAAGAAAATATGATATGCACCGATAGCAGAAATTGTCTGCCTTTTTGCAAATTCCTGCCATATCGACGTTTTGATTTTGAATATGAAGGGGTTAAGTTGCTTTTCATTGTGTTTTAGCTTTTTTATCCATAACTTTATAAAATTACAAATAATTATTTGCGTTTAATAATATGCGCTTACGTCTCTAGTTGAAATAAAAGTCATTCAGCATAAGTAGCTGGAACCTTATATTATAACGATTGATAAATGATGTTCAGGGTTTAAAAAAAAGAAGATATACTGAGCTTTTCAGGAAATCATCACACTCTCTTTTTAAATAGTAGGCCTGTTAAAAATCGTGACTTACGAAGTCTAAGTTCACAGTTCACATGAAGGTATCAAATTTTACGCTTATCGTTTTGGGATGTATTCAGACAAAATACGAGGGCAGGCTGATAATTAAGTTCCGTTTAATCATAACTTTTTAATTTTTCACAGCATATACATAAACAATACGTCAAACGAAAGCTTAATATCTCAGCTACATACTTAGCACTCTATTTTTCGATGTAGTCACCGTCGCGATCAACACACCGCCTCCAACGTTTCACTAGTTGGCTCACGCCGTCAGCGAAGAATTCAGACGGCTGTCCACGGCACCATCTGCGAACATCTGCGATAACTTCCTCATTATTGTCATAGTGATGGCCCTTCAGGTACTTCTTGAGTTGGGGAAACAAATAATAGTCAGAGGGGGCAAGATCGGGGCTGTATGCAGGGTGAGGTAGGGTCGTAAGTTCCAGCTGCCTTAAGGCGTCCTGAGTTTGGCGACTGGTGTGCGGGCGCGCATTGTCGTGTTGCAGGATTGAGTCCTTATCACGCCGAATACGTCTGAGTCGGAGTTTGAGAGCTCGGAGTGTTGAAATATATCGCTCAGAGTTCACAGTTTGCCCTTGTTCCAGAAATTCCATGTGGACCACTCCCTCCATGTCCCAGAAAACGGTGAACAAGACCTTTCTTGCAGAGGCAACAACCTTGAACTTCCTTGGACTTGGAGAAGTTTTGTGCCTATACTCCATCGATTGGGCTTTACATTCTGGATCGTAGTGGTGGACCCAGGATTCGTCTCCAGTCACAATGCGTTGCAGAAATGCTTCTCCTTCTGCATTGTAACGCTCTAAGAGTTGAGTACACATGTCCTTTCTCTGCGCTTTCATCTCTACAGTGAGCTGTCTTGGGACCCAACGGGCAGAGACTTTTCGGTAACCCAGTACAGTTGTGGCGATATGGTGCACTCGTTCTTTCGAAATGCCTACTTCATCTGCAATTTCCTTTTGTTTGACCCTTCGATTAGCTCTAATCATGCAGTCAACTTTCTCTCGATGAGCCGTGTCCGATGCGGAAAGGGGCCTACCCGAACGCTTTCGATCACGCAGAATTGTCTCTCTGGGGTCTTCCCCTTTAAAAATTCTCACCCATTTGCGAACTGCACAGTCTGAAATGCACATTTCACCATAAACTGTCTTCATTCTTGCATGAATGTTTGCAGCAGAACATCCCTCAGCTGCCAAAAACTCGATAACAGAGCGCTGTTTGATGAGAAGGTCATTGGAAGTCGCCATTGTCTCATAAACATGGCTACCACATCATGTGTTGCGCGTAACTGCATTATGAGCACGAATGACGTCACACAAACTTGTTGTTATAGTTAAGTCTAGAAAAATGGTTCGAGAGTATATGTATGAAATTTTAGGTCGATGTGACGAAAATTGACCTAGTTATTAGCAAACGGAACTTAATTATCAGCCTGCCCTCGTAATTTACACCTTGTTTTATAGTCAAGTTTTTTGTTTGACTCTCTGCATATAAAAGATGCATAAAGATCATTTATTAGAAGTTTCAGATCCCCAGTGATTCTCCTGAAAAATCAACGACAGCCAACAGCGGCTAAAGATTAATATTATCGAAAGCAAATTGAGATTTTACGAACTTGTCTTAATTAAGTTATACTTAGTACTGATTTCAAAATATTAGATTTTCTTTTATTAAAAATGTTTTTTAAATAAATGTATCGTTTTGAAATCTTTTCTCAATAATATTGTGAAATTACCAATAAAAAATTCTCTAAGATTAAGCTTCTATCTGAAGCTTCATCATTCTTTTTTACATTAATTTTTGTCTTTTACAATTTTATTACCTTAAACTGCTCGTGTTCTTATTTTCTGTTGTTGTTCTTTTTTTCTTTCCCATTCTCGTATTTTTAAAGAAAACTTTGGGGAGGTAATTGATAACTGAAGACGAGGAGAGAAAGGAAGAGAATGAGGCGGAAGCAAGAGAGAGAGAGAGAGAGGGAGAGACGTAGAGAGAGAGAGAGAGCAGACATAAATACAGATAAGGGGAAAGGTAGAGATCCCGGCTAACTCTGTAACAAAATGGGAAAAGGAGCCGGTGATGATGATGACGGAATGAGTATGATGAAGACCATGTCTTTACCTGATTCAGTTTAAGGAAGGAGCTCTGTCATCCATCCTGACTATAAAGCGGGCCGTAATCATGAGTAAATTGCAGAATATTATAGGCATAGAAAGCTTCTCAGAAAAGCCATTTCCTCAAGAACTGATGAAATTCCCCTTTGCCATCATGTTTTTCCTTTACTTTTCACTGTCTAGGCTTTGTGAAGAAGCCAGACGGGCTGGGAAAGGGATGGGGTCTTACCTCGCTCTTGTCAAGGGTCTACTGCTACTCAATTGGTGCTGGCGGGTCCTAATCTTTTTGTCTTTACTTCTTGATGAACAACTAAAATAGATCGAGGTGGGAGCTCTTGTGCTTCAGACTATAGATGAACTATTACTCACAAAGAAGGTTTTGATATTCTTTTCTCGCATATGCTTAAAGACAAGAGAAAGGAGGTCTACCGACATAAATTTTTGTTTCACGTTTTTTTTTTTTCATGTGTCCTCTGAGGAGAAACAACCCCGTGTTTCTTGTTCTCTCTCTCTCTCTCTCTCTCTCTCTCTCTCTCTCTCTCTCTCTCTCTCTCTCTCTCTCTCTCTCTCTCTCTCTCTCTCTCTCTCTCTCTATCTATCTCTCTCTCTCTCTTTCTCTCTCTCTCTCTTTCTATCTCTCTCTATCTCTCTCTCACTCACTCTTTCCTTTCTCTCTCTCTCTCTTTCTTTTCTCTTTCTCTCTCTCTCTCTACATATATATCTACCAATCTGTTTGTCTATCTGATTTTTTTTCTGTCTTTTTTTTATCTCCATTCTCTTTCTTTATCGCTTTTTCTCTTTCTACCTCTCCTTTCGTTTCCGAATATCCCTAGTGGTAGTAGCAGCAGCAGCGACAGCGGCAGTAGTAGTAGTAGTAGTAGTAGTAGTAGTAGTAGTAGTAGTAGTAGTAGTAGTAGTAGTAGTAGTAGTAGTAGTAGTAGTTGTAGTAGGTGAAGGAGAAGGAGTAGAAGTAATAGTAATAGTAGTGGTGGTGGTGGAGGTTGTGGTGGTTGTAATATAATTGAAATTATGATTTAAAAAAATAAATAAATAAATAAATAAATAATAATAATAATAATAATAATAATAATAATAATAATAATAATAATAATAATAATAATAATAATAATAATAATAATAATAATAATAATAATAATAATAATAATAATAATAATAATAATAATAATAATAATATGTTTGTTTATATGAGACTACGTATCACTTTAGGTTTGGAGCAAAATCCTGTTTGTATCACCGTGCTATTCAAGACATGATTTTCGTGCCATAGATTCTCTTCGTTTTCGGAATCAAGTATGCTCTCAAATTTCAGAAATTTTGTCTTTATCTTGTAGCTATTGTTCATGTGAACCGTAAACTTAAACCACGGGATGTTATAGAACTTGAAACCATATACATACAATTGAATTTCAAAACGCTTATGTTGTGACAAAAAGTATCGACCCAGACACGTACCCAAAACATTTATAGGTTGATAAAAGACAGCTCAGTGTATAATGTAGTTCTAAAAATTACATCTTATTTCTTAAAATCCTGATGCAAATTTTCAGGCAAAGACTTTTGACATTTGCATTGACGCCTTGTGCGGATATCTTTTATATCATTGAATGAAAATTTTACAGATTAACTTGTTGAAACTTTCTATAACCAAAGTAGATGACCAAATGAATTAGTTACTCAGTCCTGTGTCACCTGTTCAAATTATATTCCTAATCAAGTGGCCATATTGTACTGCCACAATACATCTTATTCAGAATATTTTAAATCATAAATGTCATTATTTACATAGTGGTATCACTTTCTCATGAGGAGAGCTCTTTATTCCAGTTAACTTTCACAACTAGTTCAACCCTCTCTTTTATCTTCAAAATTCCTTTTTATCTCAGTCCGAAACTTAATTTCTATCTGTATATTAATATTTATTTCTGAAAAAAAAAATTCAAAGATTGAATGGAATTTTATGCCTCCAACCTGTTATGCTTTTACCCGATAGCAAAAAAACTGCTTATCATAAAAAAAAAATCACTATAGTACAATTGATATGTTTGATGTAGAAAATGAGATGAATTAAAAAAGAATTAGTTACGTTCTATATGCATGTATCTTTACCTATAATTTTCATCTATTTTTTCTAAATGGCTTATTCACGACTGATCTTGGTAGATGCTAACTAATGGAAAAAAAAAAAAGAAAAGAAATAAAAATAAGAGACAAGTTAAGAAAAACGAGAACTTTTAGGCCATGATATTTTTTTTTTACTATTTTTTTATCCTCCATTTTTTGTTATTGGCTTTGAAACAAAAAATTTAACATGTAGTTATCTTTTTGGCAATCAAGGTCTATACTTTCGTAGATCCTATATAAAAAAAACTCGGTCTAGTATCTTGTATTATACAACGGATTTTTAGAACAAAAGAAATCTAGGATGGTTGCTATACTAAGTGGATATTTGGTGTCTGTTCGGATCAAGCAAATTTCTTTCCCTAACTAGATCTTGAAAACGGTTAATTCAACTTTGCACGGTGTTAAAAAATTCAAAATCTCATTTGTTCATAAATCTAAAATGTTTTTAGGTACACTGAGCTTATCTTATCGTATTGTTTGGAGAGTCTACTTTGAAAACATACGAAGCTTTCAATGATGTAAGCTGCATTTTTGACTCAGCTATTATAGAAGACTCCAGTTGTCTTATCATTTCGCAATACTTGATTCGACGCCGGAACTTGTCTGTGTTTTCATGTGGTATGAACCATGTATCCGACAGACTTTTAAAACGTGCCTGTTCCGGTGCCACAGCTTGCTAGGACGCCTACGTTTGCGAGGTGCGAAATTAATGCCCACTATGGTGACAGGATTATATAGTTGCCTAACGTTAGTCGGTTGATAGCGCTTTGGTAGAATAGAATTCATTTCTTAAATTTCTCACCTAATACAACCCAGCCGTCTCCCTCTTTAAATATATTCTTCATGACCCTCCCCCCCCCCCCAAAAAAAAAAAAACAAAAAAAAAAAAACAATATTTTGTCTGTCTGCTTCTCTCTCTTTGTGTCTCTGTCTCTGTCTGTCTGTCTGTCTGTCTATCTGTCTGTCTGTCTGTCTGTCTGTCTCTCTCTCTCTCTCTCTCTCTCTCTCTCTCTCTCTCTCTCTCTCTCTCTCTTTCTCTCTCTCCCTCCTTTCTCCCATCTTTCTCTGTATGTTTTCCATGATCCAACTCTCTTATCTTCTCTTTCTTTTTCTCTCTCTCCATGGTTCTTTCTCTTACAATATCTATCTTCCTATGCAAAACTTAAAAAAAAAAAAACGAATAATGATGATTTTCTTCTACAGCTCCAAGGGTTTAACTTTGCGCAAGAGACACAGAGATAAATTGTTTCATTATCGCGAGATCGGTTAGGCGCAGGTGCTTTCTTAGAAAATTTGTCAGGCTTGCTAAATGGGCCATATTTTAGTTCCTCCTCCTTCTCCTTCCATTCTTCTTCTTCTTCTTCTTCTTCTTCTTCTTCTTCTTCTTCTTCTTCTTCTTCTTCTTCTTCTTCTTCTTCTTCTTCTTCTTCTTCTTCTTCTTCTACTTTAAAACTAAAGAAAACTTATCAACTGAACCTGTTTTTCCTTTCTGTCCTTCTCGGCCTTTGACGGTGACCTAATTCGCCGTTCTTCAATCCTCTTTTGAAGTAAGAACACCTTCTTAGGTTTCTCCTTGGCTGAGTTTTTCATCACTTTGATCTGCCCATGAGCAGCTGAAGCCAAAGGTTTCAACAGTAATGTTTTCGCTGACACTTCGGCGAATATTCTCTCGTATTTCGATACTCACAACCATACTTCTGAGATTTCATTGACTTCCAAACTAGAGTGTAATCCTATCTTTCATCTCATTTATAACCAGTCTTGTGCTTTGATGTGAGTGCAGAATGTATCAAGAGTTTTTAAATTTTAAAGTGTTTATTGATTTAAAGAAAGAAACATTTGTCAACTCCAGTCTTCAAAGCGAACCGTCACAACTATAAAATTATTTTCAATTCTAGATCTTCTTAGTCTTATCCTTCAATGGAAGTATATTTCTACTATCATGAACTAAAGAGTTTTTTTTATTAACTTATATAATCTGACCGATGCTAGTTTGGATAGGGTATATGAGAGGGAGATTGAAAAGAATTATCTTTTTGTTTGTTCCCCCGTGACCTCTTAACAATGAAGACTTCGAGAGCCACTAGAATCAAATTGGAGAATGAAAAGTGGAAGGCTAAGATTGATATAACTAACCCACTGTGTGATCCACTTTAGAAACGTTTGTGATTAAAACTTTAATTAGCCAATATTGCTATATTTGGAAGAAGTGGCAAAAAAGGCTTAAAGAAAGTTGAATCTTATTGCTGAAATTGAGAGTAAATAGATGAATGACAAAACGCGTGAATATGTTTATTTTTAAACGTGCTGGTAATAAAAAAAAATGGAGAAATAGGGACGCGACAGACGGACACAATCATGACATTCTTATAATGGCTAGGTCTTTGTCATAGTTGTTTCAGAATCAAATACACTACTAAATGAAAAAGGGGACTGAGAGATTTTTTGTATCATTTATGATAGCTTCGAATTAAAGGCAAAATCAACTGGAGTAGATCAACATGGTTAAATAAGGAAGAGCGTAAAATAATCGCTAAGATCGGTAACAATAAATACGCAAGGATTTTACCATACTTTATATCTCATGTAAAATACGTTCACATAATTTTATGATCGCCGGAACATAATTTGACGATTATTAAAACGTTCTTCAGTTGGAGTGATCACCGCTTTGAAACTTAAGAGTGAACTAGATGATTCGAAATCGATTTTAAGAGGTTTGTTTCCTCTCTACAATTGTCTAGATCCTATGGGTTAAAGCTCAACGGAAACCTAGTTTCTTTAAAGAAACGAACAGAAACATTAATAAAAAAAAACACACACACAAAAGATTACACTCTAATGTTTACATATTTTGGATTTTTAAATAAACAAGCCATCTATGTAGTGCGTTATATTGATCCTTAATATTCTAAAAAAAGTGATAATATTAATAGTGACTTAAGACGCACTGTTTATTACAATTTTTTTTTCGTCAAGATACTTCGTGGTGGCGATTTTATCTCTGTCGTGTCAAGCATGTTGAGGAAATGTGTGATGTTATGCTAGAGGTAAAAAGAGCCTCAATTGTGGTGTTCCCTTTTTTTTCCCTTTTTTCGGTTTTGAAAAAAAAACCCACCTTTTTTCACCCTCAATTGCTTGATAAGAATGAGATGTAAGAATATATCAGTAAGATATTCTTCCCCTCGGCACTTTCTCATCTTTCTTTGTTTATTCACAGTGATTTAGTTATTAATTCGCCATTATTTTAACAATTTATTTCTTGATATTTTGTTGTGCCGTATCAGTAGTGCAGGACCTGCGTCATTGGACTTGCACAATCAGATAATTGTTTATCTCTATTTTACTTTCACTGTGTCTAATGATTTGCGCCTGATTTTATTTCTCTTTATGTGGCACTTTGCTGGTATTCCTACCTAGAGTTTCGTTGCTTTATTTCTAATTTTCTTCATTCCTACGTATTTGGGTTATTTATATCTCTTTTTTTTTATTTTTCTTTTTTAGCAACAATTTTGTTTCTTTATTCATCTGTCGTCGTTTGCTTTTCATTGACCTCTTTGATATGAGCCACAGTTGAAGGTTGTACTTGTTGGTTGTGTTTCAATCTGAGAGAATATGATTGTGTCTTAGTAGAATTTTAAATTATCTTAAATTATCTTACTCTGACTTCATGATCATTCTGTTTTCAAGACTGAAACACTTCTCTCTTTTTTCCACTAGACTTGGATGAGATTATTATTTCTGTGCTTCTACATTCTATTCACTCTCTGTCTCTCTCTGTCTGTCTGTCTCTGTCTGTCTGTCTGTCTGTCTGTCTGTCTGTCTGTCTGTCTCTCTCTCTCTCTCTCTCTCTCTCTCTCTCTCTCTCTCTCTCTCTCTCTCTCTCTCTCTCTCTCTCTCTCTCTCTCTCTCTCTCTCTCTCTCTCTCTCTTCTTTCCATCGCCTTATTTTCCAATTTTCTAGATCTTAAATTTGAGCACTTGCGCTTCCTTTTTTCTCCTTCCTTGTTCTTAGTCCTTTATTCAGTTATAGTCATTTCTTTTCATAGTTATGATATACGCGTTTCTTTGAAGAAAGAATAATTTTCAAATTTTAAGTATTCGAATTTTTTTCATATTTGTACCATACGGAGAAAAGTGTCAAAAACAGCATTGGTAAGTGAATACCCTATAGAAATCGAAAACTATGTATGCTCTATTGTTTCCTAAATGCGACATTATCTGAGCTTTCCAGGACCCCCTAGTACTCTTAGTTTGCCAAGTCCCATGTCGTATCTCTTGGTTGCCGCAATTTTTTTGGTAGCTATTCTTTTTTCATTATCACATTGAAAAATAGACGGCAAGCTAAACTTTCATGGATGCGTTACAGTCGATTACATTCCATATATATATACTTATATAGATAGATAGATAGATAGATAGATATAAAAGATCTTAGCTTCAATTCTCTTCATACGACATTGGTGTTTCAAATGTCGAATGAAGAGAATTTAAGGTAAGATATATATTCATATTCTCATGACATGCATGTTTTGATATTTCTTTTTTTACTCTCTCTCTCTCTCTTCATATGAGGTTTCTGCGTTTGGTGTTCTTGTTTAAATATGTATATTCTAAATGAAGCAGAGACAAATGTCAATTTTAAAACAAAATTAATATGAAGAATGATCCCATCTTCTTTTGCTTGGAATGCATTGCTTATGGATAAACATTTTTTTCTCAATATCTAAAAGGATAAATTAGAATGCATTAAACAACTTCAAAACTTTAATTTCGGACAATAAAAAACAATCGATAATTGTACATAATAGACAAAAAAATCTCATTTTTTATGTGTACGTATGCTGGAGGTAAGCGTAAGCTACAATATACTTTTCTAAAAAAAACTATGGGGCTCTGCTTTTGACCTTTCTGTTAGCAGAAAGTCCCTATCTCTCTCGTTTTCTCAACTTCCCTTTTTTCTCTCTCTTTCTCTTTTAATGACCATTTCTCTCAGTCATTTACTCTGAGAGTCATTCTTTTAAAACAGATCGTTTCAAGCTCATCCATTGAGAGAGGCTATGCATAAAATTTATTTTTTTGCATTGCCGATAAATTAGACCTGGTGGAAAGCTGACGGAATTCCATTTTATATCATTATGATATTATACAGATAATCAACGAGTGATTGAATCATAAAATATTATCGCTGTAAATGATCAACGAGTGTTTTAAAAGTGTTCTCCTCTGAATCTTTTTATGAATTCCTCACCTACATAAACTGTTTTATTCTCTTATTTCTCTCACTGTCTTCCTACTTCCCTTCTGTCTTTATCTTTATCTCCCTCTCTCTCTCTCTCTCTCTCTCTCTCTCTCTCTCTCTCTCTCTCTCTCTCTCTTCTCTCTAATTTATATTTTTTATCTATCTGTACATCAGTCTATCCACATAACTATGTCTCAATCTACCTGTATTTACCCAAATACCTATCAATCCATCTGTCACTCGATTCATTCATTGAGTATCTATATTATCTTTATCGCTCCCTCCATCTTTTCTTTTCCTTTCTTCTTCTTAGCCATCGAACTTTTCAAAATCGATCTCCGTAAATAGAGTACTTTCGAGAGTGAGATGAGGACTTAAGTCCCTGAACATTAAAAAAAATTCCACTTTCGAATACCTGCCCCTCCACTTTCTAAGGTTATTGTGTTAACAATAAAGAAAAAATGAACGGGTTTAATGATATTGTAAGTACCTACCCTGAAAAGCACATTTCAAATTCCGCAAGCCAAAATAATGTTGCTCTTCCTTTCTCTTTTTCTTTCACCGTCTGCTTTACTCTTTCTCTCTCGATCCCCTTCTATTTCTCTCACCTTCATTCTTTCTCTCTTGCTTTTTCATCCTTACCTCTTTCTTTCCATTATTCTGCATCTCTGCTCTTGCTCTTCTACCATCTATCTTTTTCCAACCCCCTCACTAAAATCTCTCTCTCTCTCTTTCCCTCTCTCTCTCTCTCTCTCTCTCTCTCTCTCTCTCTCTCTCTCTCTCTCTCTCTCTTTTTCTCTCCCCTCTCTTTTTCTTTGCCTATATATTTCTAAATATTATTTTCCTTCAGCGCCTTTTTGGATTCCTTTATTTCTTCCCTTTACCCCCTTTTATTTTTTTAAATCTCTCTCTCTCTCTCTCTCTCTCTCTCTCTCTCTCTCTCTCTCTCTCTCTCTCTCTCTCTCTTTCTGTCTGTCTGTCCGTCTGTCTATCTCAGTCTCTCTCTCTCTCTCTCTCTCTCTCTCTCTCTCTCTCTCTCTCTCTCTCTCTCTCTCTTTCTCTCTCTGTGTGTTTTTTTTTTCATCGAGTCCCTATCCTGTTATTAGAAACCAATCTTCTCTATCTCTCGGGTGTATCTTATGCTCATTAATTTTTCTATCCCCTTTTCTATTACTCCGCTCGATGTATTGACCAAGATATTTTTCTTTGTCATTTTTGTTGTATTTTTCCCTCTTCTCTGTGGCCTGGAGGCAAATATGACCAGTTGAGGTAACAACCTCTTCAAAAAGATCCAGACCGTGCTGTGCAGATAATGATGACGTGAAAAATGGTTTATCGATTGGCTCATGGCTTCTGTCAACTTTGAGCTGTTGGTGCTTAGGCTTCATTTGTTTCAGTTTCCTGGTCTCTCTCTCTGTAGTTTTAGTTGTGTTTGGCACTGTGTATTTTTCGCTATTATTGTTTGTATTTTGTTGTTGTTGTTTTTATTTTATTTTATTTTATTTTATTTTATAGATGCTGTGTCTTTGAACCAAAAGTGTCGCGAGGTAAACTGTTATTTAGTGCAAATGAGCCATTGTTTTTCTCATTTGTCAAGCCTTTGTTTTTCATCTTAAAAGTGTTTGCTATCTCCTATATCTCAGTGTTATTTGATTATTGTTAACTTTTTTTTCTATCTAATTTTTAACTTGTTTTCCTCAATTCATGTTGCCTGAAATGAAAGAGGGTTCATAATTGAAGTAAAATATATAATTTTAGTCCATGTTGGCAATTGCTTGCCCTTGGTCCATCCATTATAAGGTAAATCAGTGTTGTTAAAAAAAATTATTATACATTTCTGTCTTTTACGTAAGTGAGATATTTGGGATGGCCTAGGTACAGATCACTCATAATATTTGAACCATTCACTACTTTACGATTTTTATTATTTTGCTTGTAAATGTGTGCCTTTATCGTGGCTCATTTTTTTTATTGTAAAGCATCACAAAATGTGTCTAATTTCCGTTACATTTCATTTTGAAATAAGTTACTTATATTTTGAAACCAGGCTATTACTATTTTCAAAATTTTTAGACAAAGTTACGTCTTTTTACAAAAAAAATAGAATAGATCCTTTTCGAAATGACATTTCCATAACTCAGACAGCAAGTTGACTTAAGATGTGAGAGGCAAGGCGCCTTGTAAAATTAATGTCTTAGAATAGTAACAAGGAGAGGATGTAAAAAATTTTTTTTTGTTCCACAAAAATTGGTGTATGACTATATAAGTGCGAAAGTGAGACAAGAGAGGAAGAGAGAGAGAGAGAGAGAGAGAGAGAGAGAGAGAGAGAGAGAGAGAGAGAGAGAGAGAGAGAGAGAGAGAGAGAGAGAGAGAGAGAGAGAGAGAGATGGAGAGAGAGGGGGGAGGAGGAGGAAAAGCTTATAAACAGGAAATGTGAAAAGAAGGGGGTTTCAAGACAGTCAAGCAAACAGTCAGGCGAACAAATTCAAAGATGAAGAGCTTAAAAGAAATAACATCCGGGACAAGGAAGCAGTGAAAATTGTGCAGGGGAGAGAATTAAAAATAGAAAATAATATTGTCTCTCTTTTTCTAACAAAGAGTTTCACTGAAAATGAAAACCAACAAAAGCAAATCCAAGACACTGAGTTCAGATGACTAAGAGCTATTGAAACCGCATTTAAAAGGCTTAATATTGGACAAAGATGAGAGCATAAGGTGACGGATAAAACCGTCTCTAGAGAGAAACTCATTTTTTTAGATGAGTGCTAAGATGCTTTAGACACGAAGCCTTTTCAGCCTATAATTGCTTACGTGTCACAGAGACAGCCCAACATTTTAGTTTATTGCTGTCACGTATATATATATGTATATATATATATATATATATATATATATATATATATATATCTATATATATATATATATATATATATATATATATATAGATAGATAGATAGATAGATATAGATATAGATATGCACATTTTGTATATTTATAAATATTTTATTTTATTTTATGTTTTTGTTTTTTTACATAAAAAATAATAATACACATATACTATTTAAACAAAATGGAAAAAGAAACAATAAAATGGAAAACGATTGAAAGAAAGTAGAGTTTGAAGATGCGGATGGCTCCATCTTTGTCCACAAATTAGTGTAAGAAAATCGTCGCTTCACTCACTCACTGACTCTCTCTCTCTCTCTCTCTCTCTCTCTCTCTCTCTCTCTCTCTCTCTCTCTCTCTCTCTCTCTCTCTCTCTCTCTCTCTCTCTCTCTCTCTTTCTCTCATCCCTTCTCTCTTTCTTTCTTCTTTCTCTTTCTCTCTTTCTATGTCTCTTTCTCTTTCTCTCTCTCGCTCTCTCTCACTCTCTTTGTCTGTTTCTTTCCCCCTCTCTCTCTCTCTCTCTGTCTATGTCTCTCTCTTGATCTCTCTCTCACTCTCTTTGTCTGTTTCTTTCCCTTTCTCTCTCTTTCTATGTCTCTTTCTCTTTATCTCTCTCTCTTTCTCTCTCTCTCTGTGTCTTTCTCTCTCTCCAAGTGCACAAGGCTGAAGTGAGCTTTTCTGCCAATCTGGCACAGGTTAAAACTTTATACATTCACTCGTCTTGAAATCATCTGTAATAATTTTTTCTACCTTACAAGGTCTGGGCAAAACACTTGGCTTTCTCATTAAACTTCTACACTGACTTTATTTTTTTTTTGTCTCATATAATTTCGTTCCTAACGCCTGTTATGTCTATTTAAATGACTTCTTGGTTTCTCGGCTCTCTATGTGTTTCTCTGTTACCCCATCTTTTTATCTCTCTGCCACTCTCTCTCTCTCTCTCACTCTCTCTCTCTATCTCTTTATATATATATATATATATATATATATATATATATATATATATATTAAATTTTATTCTTTATTAACTCTATTTTTTATTTAATCAACATTATTTTTCAAAACTTGGTTCCATTGTGCTCATTTCAAAGAGCACAGGCTTTTGTACATGTATTGGTGTGCAAGGCAAGGATTAGAAGCAATTAGACAAAAGAATTAAAACTACAGATACTGTAGGGGAAACATAATTATGAGCAAAATGAAATATGTCCTTAAAACCAAGACGCTATCTCAAACAAGCTTAATGTCAGTTGGTGGAAGGTATTGGCCGAAATGGAGAACCAAACACCAGTTCTGTTAGATATGAGGACTTCATTTCTTTCCTATTTATACAATTAATTAAATGATGAGCTCAAAAGTACTAAGACACAAAAGTCACTATAAGATTATCCATACCAACCTTGATACCAATACATAGCTATAAGCGAATTTCTAGTACGCTGGTTTATTTGGGTTGTTTTAGTTTTTGCTTTTTTTGGTTTTAAGTTTGTTTGGTTTTTTTTTCTTGAATTTATTGAATACACTTACTCTAGCTTTTTTCCGAAGTATCTTCTGCATAGTTAAAACCAATAATTATCATACCTACAAAATGTTTTTAAGAACGTCGTTATAATAAGCCCTTTTTATAGATTTTTTTTTTTACTTATTTAGCAAGGAGGTGGACCCAAAATCTTTTATGGAAGATTGCGTAAGAATAAAATTTTAAACCTGATGCCAAGTTTTCCAAAAACAACACTGTTTTATTTTTAAGAAGATAAGTAAAGTTTCAGATTTTTCTCAACAATCATGCTAATTCTCAAACAGCGCTTAGCTAGCTCTTCTCTTGTGAATATGAGAAATCAGCTGGTTTTGCATTTTCAAAATCTATATGAAAATACTTTTAAACATTTATATCTGTAGGTTATGAATTCCCGAGAAAAATGTGTAAAGTGCATTTTAACCCTACATGACAGTGAATGATTAAAACGTTATATAAATAAAGATAGAGGTTCCACGAAATCAGCTAACCATTCTTATTCCATCCCATCATGACATGAGGAGCAATATAATATTAAAATCAAATGTGATTCGTAATAAATTATTAACCTTGTAAACCTGAAGAGGTTTTATTTTGTTCTCCGAACGAAACAACCTACAACGAAACGGCTTAGTCCGTCAATAGACAAGAAATATTGATAAATGCCAAAAAAAAGACGAAGCAATTAAAAATATGTCATGGAGCTCGTCTGAAATAAAACAAACACTTATATAATTTATTGAGTATCCATATAAAGTGCTGTTCATAATTCTTTGAGACAGATGAGATTCGTCTTCTCAACAAATGTAGACAAAAATACTCTTTGACTTTTGCATAATTTCATCTTAATGCTCTATAGTCTGCAGCCTCTAAGAACGTCTTTTTAAGGTGTATTATTTTCCCTTTAATATGAATTATTTTTGTGGTCATAAATACTATGAAAAAAGCGTAAAGAGTACAAAAGGTAACTTAATTTTTTTTTTTATATTTTTCACCCTAAATAATATTATCGGGCATAAGTCATTTAAGTTAGCACCGTTTGCAATTCTTAGAAAGGAACCTTAAACGTGCTCAAAACAAAACAAAAATTGTCGATAGCGCTTCCTCTCTTCCTCTTTTTCTTTTCCTTACATATTTTAATGTGCGTCATGAACATAAAGATAACATAATTTCAAAGTGCTGTAAAATTAACTTTCTTAGTAATTGTATTTAATATTTCTAATTTTTTTCTTGCTTTTTTTTTATTTGAAGATCTAAGGCATCTTTCAAGATATATGTTAATTATTATTATTATTATTATTATTATTATTATTATTATTATTATTATTATTATTATTATTATTATTATTATTATTATTATTATTATTATTATTATTATTATTATTATTATTATTATTATTATTATTATTATTATTATTATTATTATTATTATTATTATTATTATTACTACTACTACTACTATTGTCATTATTACTATTAATTATTATTATTATTATTATTATTATTATTATTATTATTATTATTATTATTATTATTATTATTATTATTATTATTATTGTTATATATTATTATTATTATTATTATTATTATTGCTATTGCTATTATTATCATTATTATTATTATTATTATTATTATTATTATTATTATTATTATTATTATTATTATTATTATTATTATTATTATTATTATTATTATTATTATTACTACTACTACTACTACTATTATTATTATTATTATTATTATTATTATTATTATTATTATTATTATTATTATTATTATTATTATTTGGATGTCAAAATAGTCTCGAAAAAAGACAAAGAAGAAGAAGAAGAAGAAGAAGAAGAAGAAGAAGAAGAAGAAGAAGAAGAAGAAGAAGAAGAAGAAGAAGAAGAAGAAGAAGAAGAAGAAGAAGAAGAAGAAGAAGAAGAAGAAGAAGAAGAAGAAGAAGAAGAAGAAGAAGAAGAAGAAGAAGAAGAAGAAGAGG
>JAWDGP010004263.1:1035000-1092500 GCA_033675545.1 Elysia crispata | reverse complement strand
CAACAAATTTTATTTCTCCATTAGTATCACAGCATATTAACACGCCAAGCACCGTTAGGACTACACGAACAAAAGCCGTGTGAGCAACAGCAAGTGTTAAAACCACTGACTATTTTGAATGTCTTTTCAGGTTCTCCGCAAACCCACAATGCGAACTCCACGCAACATCTTCATCATCAATCTAGCCATATCAGACTTTACGCTCTGCCTGTTTACGCAGCCTTTGAACCTGTACCTGCTGCTCTCTCAGAAATGGTCTCTGGGCGAGTTTATGTGCAAGTTTGTCACAATGGCTCAGGGTACCAACCTTTTTGTGTCGACCATCAGCATCACAGCCATAGCGTTAGACCGTTTTCAGGTAGTTTAGAAGGCATATTTTTCTTTTATCAGAAAACTTACTGTTTCTAATGATGTTTAGAGAAAGAGAGAAACTAACATAGGAGGTTTCATTGCTAATTGTTTTAAATATCGGCCTTATTTTTCTTTATTGTTTGTAATATTATAATGACAATTTTATATTGTGACTCATAGATTAAGTATAGTTCTAAGTCACTGATTCATTTAGTTTTATAAAGTATCGTGCGTCGATTTTTTTTCTTCATTTAATTGTGGATCTTAAACTTATATAAAATCAGACAAAACACTCAATAATACATTCTGTTTTATGTTAAATTTGAATCAAAATTTCAAACACATCTTGCTCAGTTTTCCTTTCATTCTTTTATATTTTTGAAGGTTATTGTTTATCCTACGAAGGACAGCATGAAGAAACTCGGGGCAGCCATCGCTCTCATTTCAATCTGGCTCATATCCTTCCTGATAGCAAGTCCCACGTTGCTCTTCTCCGTGGTCCACAAGGAGAAGGTAATCGAAGAAATTTCCAACATTTACAGATACATTTGCATGGAGGATATGAGCATGGAAGTGGAGAAACGGGCCTACAGTGTGGCTCAAATGGTGGTTCAATATGTTTTCCCTTTCTTTATCTTGAGCGTCGCGCATCTGCGTATCTGCAACAAGCTGCGGTATCGCATGGTGGCCCAAAATGCACCCAGTGCCGCGTCTACGTCTTTTCAGCGCAAGAAGAACGAGCGTCGTAGTCGCAGAAAAAGAAAGACAAACATGTTGCTTGGGGGAATAGCTTTGGTGTTTGCCCTCAGCTGGCTTCCCTTAAACATTTTCAACCTCCTCACAGACTTTAAAGGGTCTTACTTCCGTGGCCGCATAGACATGAGGTTGGCGTACGCCATTTGCCACATGCTAGTCCTCTGCTCCGGCTGTTTAAATCCTGTGCTTTATGGGTGGCTCAACGACAACTTCCGCACAGAATTTGTCAACATCTTGTGCTGCCCTTGCTGTAAAATTGGCCACAACCGTCTTAAGAGATTTTTCTGCTGCTCCCGCCAGGCATCTGGTGTCCCCGCTATAACCCTTACAAAGGTAGGCAATGGCCAGTCTATGATCTTAGACGAGGGCATCGGCAATGGAAAAAGTGAATCTCTCACACTTCAGTACCAGACACATCAATCGTGACTGCTAAATTATTGAGCATAGAGCATACTTTCGTGTTCACCAAACAACACATTAAGATGTGTGGTTTTTCCCACCTCTGTGGTGGGTAAATCAACACCAAACGTACTTTTCAGGGCTTGACACTTTTAAATTTAAAAATCCTGAAGATGATTGTTTTCGAATTATCCCCTAAAAGCAGAGCAGCTGTCAATCAGAGGCATATAAGACATGCTTCGCAACTAATCCATTTTATCAAAATTATTATCTTGTTCTCAAATTCATGCATTCGGTGGTGCTATGGTGTTTTCTGAACTATCTTCATATTATATGAAGACGACGTCGCCAAGGTTCCTAGGTGCACACGAACTTTTGAAGTGCTAGACTGCGTCGCTCTAATAGAGAAATGACGGTGAGAACGTTACAATCCAGAGAGAAATCATAGGTGTTCCGCTTCCATAAAGAGTCCAATGGCAGCAGACCGATCTACAGTAATCAAAGTTCAGCGATTCTTTCACGATTCATCTTGTATGTTTGTGAAAAGGGATTAGCTAGCTAATTCGTGAGTCAATTTACAATAGAGGACACAACAATGTATTCTTTTGTATCAGTTCACCTTGAGGCTGTCTGATTGGAGAATTCTTTATTGCATTAGTTAAGAAAAATTCAAGAAAGAACAAATAATTCAATTTCTGCACTGATAGAGATATGGCCAGGACTTTATCGGGGTCGAGATTATCTGTGAAAATTTCTGCAGCAGACTGAAATATTTCACAAACGACTTACAACTTCTACCACCTTCAGCTCCCCACCCGCAAAAAAGGGAGGAAACATGTCTATATTTTTTAAGTTGTGTTTAAATTGTTCTTTCCTGCTTAAAAACTTTCACTGTGTTCATTAATATAATTTTGTTACCTTATAACATTTTAATATGCTTTGCTTTCTTATTTCTTTGTTCAATATTAAATATGAGAATTTAATTTAATCCTAAATCTCTTTCTTTCTTGATTGAGAAAAAATCTTTATTACTTACTGTTGTTTCTTTTTTCATTTCATATCGCTTTTCTTCTTCTTCTTTTCTCTCTCCCTTTGCTCCCTCTTTTTTATTTTCTTCTAATGCTATTGCTATTTCTTCAATGCCAATTTCTTTAACTGCTTTTTTTGGTGCATCTGCTGCTATAATAAATACTACTACTAGTACGACAACCACTACCACAACCAACTACTACTGCTACTACTGCTGCTTCTACTACTACTACTACTACTACTACTACTACTACTACTACTACTACTACTACTACTACTACTACTACTACTACTGTTACTTCTACCACTACAACTCCTACTAGTAGTAGTAATACTACGACTATTATTGCTTTATCTACTACTATTACTAAACTACTACTACTATCACTATCACTACTAATTCAGCTCTTGCTAGTGGTACTACTACTGTTACCGCTACCGTTACTACTGCTACTACTTCTGCTTCTACTACTACTACTACTACTACTACTACTACTACTACTACTACTACTACTACTACTACTACTACTACTACTACTACTACTACTACTACTACTACTACTACTGTTACTTCTACCACTACAACTCCTACTTCTACTACTACAACTACTACTAGTAGTAGTAATACTACGACTATTATTGCTTTATCTACTACTTCTACTATCACTATCACTACTAATTCAGCTCTTGCTACTGGTACTACTACTGTTTCCACTACCGTTACTACTACTGCTACAACAACTACTACTAACTACTACTACTACTACTACTACTACTACTACTACTACTGCTGCTGCTGCTGCTGCTGCTGCTACTACTGCTACTGCTGCTGCTGGTGCTGCTGCCACTACCGTTACTACTACTACTACTACTACTACTACTACTACTACTACTACTACTACTACTACTACTACTACTACTTCTGCTGCTGCTACAATTACCAGTAATTAGTAACAGTATTACTACTTCTACTACTACTACTACTACTACTACTACTACTTGCGCTGCTGCTGCTGCTGCTCTGCTACTACTACTACTACTACTACTACTACTACTACTACTACTACTACTGCTGCTGCTACCACTGCTACTGCTACTACTACTACTACCACTACTACAACTACTACTACTACTACTACTACTACTACTACTACCACTACTACTACTACTACTACTACTACTACTACTACTACTACTACTACTACTACTACTACTACTACTACTACTACTACTACTACTACTACTACTACTGCTACTCTTTCTATTGCTATCATTTCTGTGCTACTACTGTTGTATTACAGCAAAAAGAAAGCATAGTTTGTGTTCTCCTCATTCTTGAAAATAACCATTGTAAATAATGAAACCAAACTTTTTAGCATTGTTGGTCATTATTTTCGTCTTTATCGTAATTGAAAATTTGTTTTACTTATAAAAACATATTGTCATTCTGCATATTTTGTGTTTTCCTTGTTACGATAAGTCGTAGATCCCTTTTGATAATTGCATTTGACATTGAATATCGAATCATTGCATGTTAATCACAGTTTTACAGTTTATAAACTATACTGCCATCATCATCATCATCATCATTAGCAGCATCATTATCAACATTATCAACATCTTCATCACTATCACTCTACTTGCAGGACAACAAAACGCCATCAATGAAGAGATCTCAATGTTTCACTTAAGTTGTTTCCACAAAAAGTAATTCTATTGCATTTCATGAAATATTTATAAGTGGTCCGGTAGTTACCGATAGGGATCAGTATTTCTTTCCAGTTGTTGGGTGTACTGCCCGGTGGGTGTTATAGAAACGTGAAATTCTTTGGGGTAGGCTAAATTTCTTAAAAGAATTTTGGTTTTTTTTTTTGGTTTTTTTTTAATATTGTCTAAAGGGATTGAATCTTTGCGCTATCATTTCAATGACATTGCAAATTTTATATTTTTATGACTTTTTGACAATAAAACAATATATTGTTGGACTTACTAAATTAGCAGCGGATCACATTTCTTAACTTAAGTTTTCTACCTTTCCGAAGTTACAGAAAGTAGTATCATGGAACACTTGACAGGTCACAATAGAAATAAAACAGATTTTCAATATAAATATAAATGTCCTGGATCCCAGTCATTTGAAATTGTTGACTTACAGTTTGTATCTCGACTTCAAATTCTAAATTTAGTAAAGATCTTGAAACGTCATCATCAGCACAAACATTGCTGCTAGACTAATAAGTAGTGTACTACTACTACTACTACTACTACTACTACTACTACTACTACTACTACTACTATTATTATTACTTGCTGCTGCTGCTACTACTACTACTACTACTACTACTACTACTACTACTACTACTACTACTGCTGCTGCTGCTGCTGCTGCTGCTGCTGCTACTACTACTACTATCTCTACCAATTCGGATTCTAATCCTGACAAATTGTTATTTTGCCGGATGACTCACAGAAACAAATTCCTATCAAAACAGTTATCTTTCATTTCATCATTGTTTTCGTCAAGGAATCATAACTTTTAAATCAGTTAAGAATGCAGTGCCACCTGTTTGATATAAACATCATCAATATTGTATGTACGTCAGTTGGGTTCTTTGTTTCTTATTATAAGTTATATATTACTAATGCGATTATTCTAGATCAATAAAATGTTTGTCGTGAAACATTATTATGACCATGCGTCTTGCAGTTTTCTTTTTAAATGGTAGACAACTTTTATTGGTTCCTTTCTTAGTAATCATAAAAGACCGTTTAAATTTTGGACTAATTGCGTCACCTAATGTGTATTTTAACCCTAATTTTTTTTTGTAAACGCTTAAACAGGCATATATGCTATTAAAATATTGATATAAAATCAGTTTTTAAAATGCTTCCTTTTTTTTAGGCGGTATTTTCGATCAGCAAAAAAAAAAAATAAAAAGTTCCCCATGATATATGAGGAAACGTTTTTCATAATGTACATTAAGAGTCATTTAAACATTTCAGGAGTTAGATAGAAAGTGAAAAACTAGAACTGGCATAAAGGGATGAGGTTTTGAAAGGCGTATCAAACAGGCTATGGTTATCGTAACTGGAAATAACTGGTCAAATGAGAACCTTAAAAAATCGAATGAAAACTAAATTACAAAATTTAAGTACTACTACTACTACTACTACTACTACTACAACTACTACGATTACTACTAAAAGTAAAACAACCACCACTATTACTATTACTTAATCACAATTACCAAAACCACTTTAACATGATGGCTAGCTTATTTAAAAGGCTATCAGCTGACACACTCAAAGCACGGAGGAAAAATAACGCCAAGGCAACAGAGTGTTAGGAAAATAGATATCTTCGTGCTAGTGAAACGAAGAGCTCCTTTGTCAACCAAAATCAACAGATTTTAATTTTAGCTTGTGTGTAAAAAAAATCTGTCCTAAATATCAAACGTGCAATATTGAGTCTCCAGAAGGAAATCTTTTTACTGATCAGACCAACTTATTTCTCAATAACAAAAACGAATGATATTTGTAGCATAACAATGTGACTATTAAAGTATATATAATTGTATTCATGATATCTGGTACTTGCAGTAGGGAAAACCAGAATAGATCATTTTGTTACCACTACCCTATTTGAGAGAATGCAACTCAGCTTTCTAGGCAAACACAAATTGAAGCAAACTTGTATTGTACTTTATTTGTGTGCAAATCCATGACAAACAGGACAATGTCCCTTACAATGGCTTTGGGTGCAAAAAAATAATCAAAGACTAATGAGAACAGACACACACACTCTCTCTCTCTCTCTCTCTCTCTCTCTCTCTCTCTGTCTCTCTCTCTCTCTCTTTCTCTCTCTCTCTCTTTTTTTCTACTCTAGTCATATATACTTTTACAATGTACAAACAAACATGCACTTCCACACAAGACAATGCAGTTTGTAATTAACTTAAACAAACTCTGTCTTGAATCTAGATTGATTTTTTGTTTTGTTTAGGTTAAACAAATTTTTATACACAATTGCAACTAAGATTATTCATTTTTTTAAATGATGTTCTTAGGTTTGATCAGCATACATATTTTCAAATTCTTTAGACAGAATTTAGATATTTAAAATACTGTGACTACTGTTCTTTGTCAATACAATATGGGAAGAAAAAAAAAGTTTTGAGATAAGAAAAAAAAAAGTTTTGAGATAAGAAAATTTTTATTTCTTTTGTAAGTCTTGATTTTTTTTTTTAAGTGACCTTAAGTATTTGTCATTGGTTCCTCTGGTAGATGACTATTAACTTAACTTCTCTTGAGAGATGGAGCTAGAACCAATATAGAAAAGAGGCAACACCTCTGCTTTAATGGTAACTTAGAGCATCAAAAATCTTAACTGGCTAGCTCTGTGAAAAGTTCATAAAGAGAAACTTAAATCAAGATAGGTATAGAAATATGAACTCACTGCTATTGCCGTGTGGTATGCACATTATTCAGCTTACTAATGAAGCTCCGGAGAAATTTCATCTCAAAATATTATTTCAAAAGCTTCACTTGGTATCATTAAAAACTGTCAACCCTGTAATAAAATACAGCTGATATTAAATTCCTTCGAATTAAAACCTCTCTTAATTTCTTTCAATTAAATATAAAACTTCCGTTATTTTTCCCAATACTGAATAAGTATGTTATCTTCACAATAGTGTTTTTGTTCACAATAATGCAGCCAATAGGATTAAAAAAATGTTTAAACATTAAAAATAATGCATCTAAAACACCTTAGCTCAAAATCAAAAATCTAGTTGACCTCATGACATATTCAGGTTACAGGGAGCAGCTGGCATGTGACTGGCAAACTAAAAGGTCACTGCTTAACAACACTGCTGGCATCATTTCAATAATAGCCAATGCTTTTTGTCATGGCTCTTAAATGCCACTTAATCTCTGGGCAAGCTTCTCTGTCTTCTATAGCCAACTTCTAGCCAATAAAACATAAAAAATAGTTGATCACTTTGAGTTTGCTATTTTCCAAGACATGCAACCGTATAAACATGGTTTTCAAGCGTTTTTTAAATGCCTTTTCAAAACACTTTATAAGAATTAAAAAGATTTTACAATCTGCGACAGCATTTAAGCTTACATGAAGGCATAATTCACCTAACAAAAGTATACAAACTAAAAATTAAATACATAAAGTACAAGTAGAGCAAAGTAATTTGTTTTCTTCATTTGAAACTGAAATTTGCCATGGCAAGACAGCAGATAATTGATGGACATGTTGAGATGTAGAAAACAATAAAAAAAAATAAATAAATAAATAAATAAAAAGAAGAGAGATAAGCTTGTTATCTATGACTATCAGAGCAAGGAAGGTGTGAAAGTTATGATATAAATGGTGAAGCATCAATCAATTTCCTGTCAAATCGAATGACCCCTTGAAAGTTGAACAGCAAACTCCTGGTATAAAAATTGACCTGTTGAGCAGACTGATATAACACCAAGCATCAGACTTTAGTAATATTTAGTAATATTCTTAGTCAAGCGCAATAAACCCATTTTAAAAAAAAAGGCCAACATATAGAATGATAGATTTTGTCAAAGTATTTTTGCCAGAATCAACAATTTCATCTAGTGTTAAAAAAGCAGAGCAAAGTAAGCAGCATGCATGATCATAGCAAAGACAAATTACATAAGAGAAATTCAAGACTGCTTAAATTATTCAATTTCACTATCTGAAAAATAGGAACAATGCAGATATTTACTTTTTAACTTTGCACATATGCATGAACATAAAATGGAGAAAAAAAATAGGGTGCATTAAATACTGTACAGATTATAAGCAAATCAAACCAACTAATAATAAAATCACATTTAGATTCAGAACTTTTTTTCTTTGATCCAGTTTCAAGTGTCCCTTAAAATTGTTAATTAAGGGTTCCAACATCACAAGTGAATTAAACTGTTTTTACTCCATTAAAACCTTCAAAATATGGATATAAAGATTATAAAAACTTAAACGGATGCGAGCAAAACAAAAAAACAAGGCCAATACAAACCTGTACGAGCATTATTATGTGTCTGGACTCCATTTCTTTCAGTTAGACTTCAGAAGTTTCTTTTTCGAAAATAACAATAATTATGTGTAAAATCTTACCTATAAATCACTATTGTAAAAGTCTGAAAATATGTTATTAAAAAAGATTTTCAAAAGTTTTTATGATGTAAATCTAAAAGCAGCTCATATGAACTGGATGCAAAGAAATTTTTTAGCAGATTACTGGATAATCATTTACCTAGTTTTCATATTTAGATCATGAAATAAGTATGTTTTTAAGCAAGCCAAGAATTGTATTTATATTTTTAAAAGCCACCCATTTAGAAAAATCATGTAATAGCTTTCATCTAAATTATGTAATAATGTAAACCTAGAAAAGATAATCAGAATGTTTTACTGCAGAGTGTGAAATAATATTTTTGGTATCACTGCACGGGTGCACTAGAATATATTCTGCTTATAGTGATGTTCAAATTAACACATTAGCTAATAATATTGAAAATATCTTCAACATGAGTTTCTACACTACTTAAATATCATTCTTGAATCTATATCAAGCAAGTTCATTTTTTTTTTTAAGTTTTGTAAGTGTATTCATTTCACATGACAACAGTACATAAATAAAAATGATCAAGCCATGGGTAACTAAATCTTAAGTTTATTTTGGAAAACCAAAGGAACGCCCTATTCTCTGTTTGAACCTGTATCTTACCATTGAAAACCTAGGAAAAGATTTTTGTCCATGTCAAAGGCAGGATAGTCATATGTTTTAAGATTTAAATTTTCCTTAAAAGTATTTTTATGCCACAAAAGAACTGAAACATACAATTTAAAAATGAAACTTCATTAGTCGCAACTCTTGAATAAATATGCAAAGAGAAAAATAAACATGTGTAATGATGTAATATGCAAGCAGGAAACAAAACAATATTGGATCCTTACAATGCTCAGTAATCTTCACAAAAAATATACATAATACAGAATAATTTATTTTCATAAATTATTACACAAATAGATCTGAAACACAAAGGCTGGAATTTTAGTGTGAACTGGATCCCAAAAAACAAATCCAAGTATGTTCCAATTGAAAGGTAATAGGTACATTAAATGAAGAAGAATTGATAAATTGATACAAATTGCTATTACAGTTAGACTCATCCATAAAGCTGTTTACAACCTTAAATGGTAAAAGCAAACAAGGTTCTGGCAGTCAACTCAATGATCTGACACAGTTGTTTGATTCCAAGATGGTTGTCAGAATACAGTCAGTCAAACTGGTTGATTTTGGTAATGCAAACAAGTTCAATTTACATTTTATCAATGTTGGAAAAGTAAAACATTTTCAAGTGATAGACAAAGTTATGGCATATTTCAATGACATATGAATAAAGGAACCAGCTTTGAAAATTTCTCAGAAACTGATAAGATACTCTGGATAAGTCTGAGCATCATGAAAGATGATATACATCACATTGTTACCATCTGTTCCTGAGTCAAATGGTGTCGATGTCCCAGGCTGATTTGGCAGATACTTCATTCCAGAGCGACTGTTTGTGGATTTGCCAACAAGCACTCTCACCACATACATATGCCTCAAACCTGAGTTATCTGGTGAACTATAACCAACTGAGTAGCTTGACTGAACTGCAAAATATGAGCCCTCCCCATATGCAGTGGCTGAAAAGATAAATAAACACAGAATTAAAGAGCATCTATAATAAGAATATAAATCATAGACTTTCTCATTTCAAACCCTACTTCACCAACTCCACTGAAAGCTGTAGGAAAAACATGCTTCAAATTTACCTCTGTCTTCATTTTAAATGTTTTTAACTTGGCCTTGCATGGAAAGCACGAGGATAACCATGCCTATCTAAAAAAAGTATAAAGATACTGAAATAATTCATAACTGGAAAGAAAATTAAAGAAAGCAAAGTTTATATCTCCTCTGTGCATAAATTTTCCATGGAGAATAAACATGAGGACAAGATTTTTGCTTGACCTTTGTAAATAAAAAGTGCAATTACCTAACAAGCTTGAGAGTAAATTATTGTAAGATCTTACAGTATCTATCCTCCTAGATTATCCTAGACTTTTCCTAATTTATTAATATATATTTATATATATGAATTTGTCAGTATATATGTCGTATAATGTGTTGGTCAAAATTTCAAATTTCTATTCTGAGCAAAGGGTGCACACTTTTTCTCTGGTACATATATATAAATATGTATACATTATTATGCAACTGCTAGAAAAGATCTACCTCTCTTAAGTCATCAGTCTCACTTTGGTTTGGCTTTCACTTTCATAATTAGGTATTCAAACAAGACTAGTTGTTTCACCACTTGCAATAAACTGGAACTTTACATGCCATCCTTTTACATCAATCTTTTTTACTCAATGTGCTATTTCAACTGTATGAAGGCTGTATGAACGGCCATACTCATCTAAAGAGGCTTACATATATACTGACAAATTCATAAACAAGCTAAATACTATGCTGTAAAATGTTCACAGGCAATTATTATTGTATTCATGAAAGTCTAAACACTAAACTTTTACAGCCTAACTAAACACTTGCAATGGACAATCTCCCTGAAAAGATTTCTGAAATACCTTAAATATGTTTAAGAGACAATTATAAATGAAGATTAAAAATAAAAGAATGGGCAAATGAATGAAACAGACGTTTTTGAGCCAGTAATTTCGAAAAGTTAAGTGGAAATTTAACAAATAAATAAAATTATGCAATAAAAGACATGAACTTACTAAACCTTGATTTTTTTTCAGAAATTCTGTGTGGAATTACCTTAGAAACTTCCTTTTTTTTTTCAGTGAATGAAAAAGACCATTTTTTTTCACCTTTTCTGCAGAACAGTAATTTTACATACCTATAGCTAATTTACAATATGTTTCTTGCTTTCCTATCAACAACAGTGTTTTTTAGAGATGTTTCTTTAAGGACTTATATGTACACATAATGGATATAATTTTTTTATTACTTTCCTGCCATAAATCCAGTAGGTTTATGTATTTTCATATCTGTATATTTATGGTTTATGTATATATAATATTACATACTCAAAATGTATCTAGACAATAAAATGCTGTATTTATGTTTCACAGAAAAAAAAGAACCTTAAAAAGAAAACTGAAAACAAATTAAGGCTACAATAAAGCAGGCTATTATTAGCAATACATAATTTTGGGAAACTCTTAGGTGCTTCCAGGCATGAGAGATAAACTTTCCATTAAATTGTTGGTGAGTAGTCTTCTTGAAATATCCATTTCCATTCCTAAGAAAACCACAGTATGCTTCTCCAGCGGTCAGTTTAAACCCATTCAATAGATATTTCTTGACAAAGCAGCAGATCTTGTATGGCAAACTTCTCCCTAAATAAAGTTCAAAACTTGACAAGTAGACTCCCAAGCTTGCAAAAATTAAGGTCAGTGCTAGGTCAGCTCCTTATCTGCTGGACAAAACATATCCGAATGTTCTGAAGAAACTACAAAAAATTCTCTGAAGTGCATGCTACTGCATTAATGATGGATGAACGCATAGAGCAGATACACTTATGCAATGAGTGCACATACACCAGTGATATGCAGTAATTTCAATCATGGGGTAGCAACACACCAGCAAAATGGTGAATTCAATTCAACAGAACTGGATGTACAAAACACATCCCTGCAAAGCAGTGGATTCTCTTTCCTCTCACTCTCCACAACATTTCCAGTTCAACCATATCTTTTTATCATGAAATAGAGCATTGGGTCTTGTATATGAAGAAAAGAAACATCAATTGTGGCAGAAAAAGTGAGGAATATAAAATATGTTCTCTAAGTGTTGCTTTGGCATGTTAAAGTCATTGAAGAATTTGGGTTCTCCATCTTGAAGTTCATATACAAGAGAGAAACAATGGAATGAGTCCAAAACTTTCTTTACCACTCTTCTTTTTTTTTTTTTTTTCAATTCATAGCTAATCATCATGGCCAAAGCGGTACATATAGCATAAAATATTACTGGTAAGGGTGTGTCACAGATGAATGCAATACTTTGTACAGAATTCGCTGTGCACAATTTGCAGCGCATCTGTCAAGGGTCTAAGGATGTACAATATGCATAAAACTGTTAATAAAGATGATGAAAGTCATACTAAAAGCAGCAGGAGGAAGGACAGGTTCAGCACAAAATCTTGGTTGTTGGCATTACATGCTTCTATATAATCTTTTCAAATGAAGACAAAACACCAAATTTTAAGGTGCCTTGATGTCTTGATGATTTGGTGTACAATGAAATTCAAGCTAGAGAAGTCGTGCAGAGTCTCAGAAAAAAGGCCAGAGTATATGGGATAGCAATCTAAACAGAAGCCACCCAGCAAGTAAGAGCCATTTGAGGAATGCTTAACTCCTTTAAGAAAGGCACAAAAATAGAAACAGAAGCCACAGAGCTCATTACTAAAGGCCTCCAATTCAAGTTACCTAGATTCAGGTAAGAGGCGGTCTTGAAAGCCTCGGATCAGGTTAATAAGCAATCAAGATTCATACCATCACTCACCATGAACTCCAGAGTAGTTGTTACTGAAGCCATTCTCATTAATAGCAGCCATGCTTGTAGGACTGGTGCCATGGAAAAGGCGCTTTTCATTTTGGAAACCTTTACCATTGCGCAAATCCATTTCCCTTTTCTTCACCATGTATTGCTGATACAGAGACTTGTTCTGGATTCTCTGGATCTAAAATGAAAAAAATTCATTTTATTGTTGTTCCATTTCACCAGGCAAGATTCTTATCTATGATAAATTTGAAAAATCTTTTAGCGTAGTCAAGAGAGTTTACTTTATTTCAACAGTGAAATGCTATTACTTTCAAAGGGGAATGTGCCAAGTAATTTAAAGTCTTATTTACATTATATCAATGAGTATGTTGTCTACACCTAAAATTAAGAAGGTAACAGCAATTACAAAAATTCTAAACAAGAATAAGGGAAAACAAGAGCAAAAAAGCTAGGTACAAATATCTAAATATCATAGGAGGAAAAATGAAACATTAAACACTTTAAAGTTTAATATAGCGAATATTAACATGACTCACATAAAAAATTATCAATGATTAAATTACTATCGAAAATGAGTCTGCACAGCCTAGATCAAGGAAAACAAAGCTTTCTGAAAATGCATGGGCCTAAGTAAATGTGGCGGCTGCAAAGTGCATACTATATTTAAAATGTTATAATATGTTAATACCGTTTTGATAGGCACTCCAGCACCACCTTGCTTAAACAGTGCCTCAACATGGTTATATTCTTCTCCACCGCTTTTGAGCTGTACTAGCTTCATATTTTCTGTTGGTCCCATGGATTCCCATCTCTTGGGCAAAGGCTCTCCGGCTTAGTGAAAAAAAGGAGGGTAAAAAGGAATTAAATCGCATATAAGAGTTATGATTTTACTGGGCATGTGGCAGAGCAGATATTTACCTATCTTTCTACTATTCGTACCGCATGTTACAACAAAACATCTAGGTAACATTTATTTTTGCAATCTCGACACCTCCTTTTAAAAGGTAAATTTCATAGTTTTAATGAGTTTAGGAAAGAAAGAAATTTATTCATTGTCTCGATCAACTTAAAAGACATCAAGCAAAAAACTCATTCAACAATTTGAACGACAAACTATGCTTGCCTACCACTGGACTCAAGTGACAGCACATTAATAATCACCAACAAAAAAATCAGGGGCCTGATACCTTACAAATACACACAAACATCACAGTTTCAACTCAAGCCATTGTTTACATCTCAATAAACTCGTTTTTTTCTTACTTGGCTTCACAATAACAAAAGGCTGTGCTTGACCTGAATATAGTTTGGTTTGGTCTAATGATATTACAAAAGTGACCAATTACTTTAAGTAACATTCAACACCACTGCTAGCTGCAATCCACATGATTTGGGGAAGACTGGGGATAATAACATTCTTACTCTTTGTCAAGATTCTGCATTGAGGGCGGAAGGTGCTGTTGGGATGGGGGCAAATATCTAGAGGGGAAGTGCCATGTGGTAGAATCACCACAGTCTGGTTCCTTTGGTTGCTATTCTGGAGTAGAAACACCACATGCGAAGGAAACAGGTTCCACATATGTCAGTAACTTCAAGTATCCATCTCATAGCTGATACTGACAGACATCCTGTTTTGCAATTTGTTATTCACACTTCAAAGGCTGAATATCAAAGAGGGAGAAAATGTCATCTTTTCATTGGTTGATATTGTTAAAAAAGATACAAAGTCTGCATGTCGAGTAACTGAGATGGAACATTAAGAAGACAATGACATTTTAAATAGGCCTGCCTTAGAACGTCTAATTTTAAGAGCACTACAGCACCCAACAATGAGCCTGATGGCCAAAATTTGTGCACATTGCAGAAAGCAGATTATCCTAAGGTTAATCCTTGAAGCTCGGTCGAGGTAAAGCGCTAACTGATTTGTCAGGGCAAGGGTGCCGAGACAGTAACAGTTGCGAGAGTGTGTGCTTGGCGCACAACAGGTCCAGTCGTGTGGAAATTAAATATCTAGGTTGATATGCAGGAAATGAAAAGGATGAAAATTAATATTCTAGGTATGAGCTGAGTCTGATAGCAAGGCATAGGAAAGAAGGATGTTGGCCCTAATAGATTGTGTTTTACATTTAAAGATTGAAGGAAAATCACTGGACCTTAACAACAATATAATATTGCACCAACATCGATAATTTGCAAAGTAGAAAAGTTTTATGAAGATCTGGAGTAAGCAAAGGTGTGACCCTCTGATAATTATAGGCAAATTTCACAAAAAGGTAGGAGAAAAGAAAGAAGAACATGAATCCCATGGAGAGGGGATCATAAACATGCACGGGGAAAAACTAGTCACATGGTGCCAAAACAAAAAGTTTAGTATCGTAAACACATGGTTTCAACAACTAACAGGAAGGATATGGACAAGGAAAAGTTCAGGAGACTGAAGCAAAAACCAGATTGATTACATCCCGATCAGTAAAGGTTAAAAAATGCACTTCTATCAGCAACAACCTACCCTGGGGCAGACTGTTATAGTAATCATGTTCCAGTTAGATGCCAAATTTAAACTGAAACTTCAGAAAACCCAAAGTACACCTAAAAATATCAGACTTCAGTTGCCTCTATTTAAATCAAACCAGACCCTTTGAGAAAATATTGTTTGGCTGTTCAAAATAAATTTAAAGTTTTAGGAAAGTTGAGGAATTCCAGAAATGGACTAACAATGGATAAAGTAGCAGTCACTTAAGCAAGATTGGAAAAAATACTGGGTATCAAAAGGAAAACAAAACAAAAGTGTATCACAAAGGATATTTTGGAACGGATGACTTATTGAAAAATATAAAGACTTCAAGTTCTATAAATTCATTATATTTAAGACAACAGACTAAGCAAAGGTCTAATACTGGCTCAAGAGTACTTTATTGACAATAAGCCAAGGACTTGTAACACTTGTCAGATATCAAGTCACTACATTAGTTTTCTTTTTTAAAGAAACCAATAGTATTTACAAAGGAAGATCTGGTAGACATGTAAATTGTAAAGATTGCAGGCTGGATTAATTTCCTGGCTGACAAAAAATTTTTCTCTCCTAAGTTTTCAGAAAATTTGATGGGTTTATTTCAACAGGTTTCATGATGAAATTATAAACTAATGGTCTCTAATACAGATTCATAAAATATGAAAAGCATGGAAACTGATAGCATAGAATTTATTTTCTCATTATTATCTCTTAACTGTTTTTTCTTTTGTTTTCTGTTTTTTTGTTGAACCATCTGCACCATGATCTAGCTCTGCCAAAACTGAACTACAAAAAATTTAGTTAACTGCCAAAACCCTTGGAAATATGCTGAGGAATTTGTTTTCAAACGTGCTATGTTCAAACTATTTTGTTGTTATACATATGTTCTCTTTGATAAAGGAGAATTTAATAACTATGATGAAATACACCTGAGTGAGATTCCAGCTCATAGCAGTCTAAAAGCAACTTGATCCACATTAGGACAAGGCTATGATTATTTGTAATAGTATTAGGAATAACTCTGCAGCTTATTCGTAATAGTATTGCGAATAACCTTGCAGCTTATCAGTAATAGTATTGCGAATAATCCTGCAGCATATCCATAAAAGTATTGCGAAAAACTCTGTAACTTATCCATACTAGTATAGGGATAATCTGCTCTGTTATTTGTAATATAATAGAATTGCAGATGTCTCTGCAGTATTAGTTAATCATTAATTAAAAACCGTTTTATGACTGCTTATTCTTAGCCTAGGCCAAATCTGTTAACGTGCAGCATTTAGAGCATTACTCTTAGAAATTTCTGTGATGAAATTGTTGTCACTTGGATCCTCTAAATTTATTTTTAGTTGGTCATTACAATTCTATCAAAATGTATGCCTCTAAAATCCTAGATCTGTGAAGTCGAAGATGTTTAGATCAATTGTAAACGAATCCTGACCAAATTAGTTAGTAGACCTATGTATAGGTCTATGTCGTGAGGGAAAAGCAGAGCTACTTTCATAGGCTTACCGGTATTATATTCAATATTAGAGTATTAGAGGACTTGCATGGAGTCATTGACAGCCAAATCAAGTTTCAAGGCGATTGCTCTAGGTGCGCATTTCCTCCTTAGCACACACACACTCTCTCTCTCTCTCTCTCTCTCTCTCTCTCTCTCTCTCTCTCTCTCTCTCTCTCTCTCTCTCTCTCCACCAGCAGTTCATTCTAGTCCTCCACTCTAATTCTGGACCAAATTTTTTGCCATACTCTATGCAAATTTTGCATAATTTGTTGATACTTGGGGACTCTTTGCATAATGTTTTTACACAATTTGAAGCTTTTATTTTTTTTACACAATTTTAACTTTTTGAAAAAAATGTGCTTCAGCTTGCCACTATTGCCAATAATGTTTCCACCGCGGAGCTATTTTCCATAATACTATTGCGAATAATCACTTCTGAAGGACAATGCATGGAACAAGTTAAAATGATTTGCATACATAAGAACTAATGCCAGAAATGTACTATCCCAGAGTCACAAATGATTGCCGATCTAAATTATTCTTGTTATCACTAGATATCTTGATAATCTGGACTATTGTTTCTATGTTGACAATTACAATTTGAATCATCAGAAATTCACCTCAAGCTTAGTTTACACAGGGAGTGGAATCAGAGGTTAAAAACGAAAAAAAAATGAATTTTTCCTACGTTGACCCGTCCAAAATCGGCACACACCCAGTAGAAGCTCATGCAAGTTAAACCACAGCTAATTCCACTCGTTTTCAAATAGGAAATCATCAATTAAGGCATCAAAAAAGGTTTGCGTGATCAATATTTATGAATTATCAAATACATACAAAACTTGCAACTCACATCTGGTTTTATCGAATCTCCTGATTTTAATACCATGTTTGCCCAAACTTCCATCCTGTTTCAGAGGAATTTCCTCCATTGCTTTAAAATCCAGATGATATTTCCGACCTTTAGAATCTTCAATATTAAGTCCTGCATATTTATTGCGTCTGTACTCTTTCTCTATCTCAGCATTCACTCTGAGGGGTAAATATTTATATAAACCAATTAATTTGCAATGAAAGTTCTTTAAGTGCAATGGATCTTATCAAAAGCATGATAGAGATTTAATTTTTAAACCTCAGTGCTGCAAATGAAGTTTTAAAACAATTTCAAAAAGAGATTTCACTTAACCAAAAAAAATAGACAAAAAGAAACAGCTCAACAAGTTTCAAAATTATCACAGTATCACAGTAAAGTTTGTATATATATATATATATATATATATATCAAGCAGCTAAAAATTATCTGAAATTTGATTTTAGGTGAAGGAAATTAAAAGATAATCTGAGGCGGCTGTAGTAAAAGTTTGTTTCAAAATAAATTTGAGATATGAGAATTTCATAAATTTTTCCCCTGTCTTTCCAATTTCCATTCATGCCTACTACAATAATAATAATAATAATAATAATAATAATAATAATAATAATAATAATAATATCGTATTTTTTTTTTTTTAAATGTTAATTTCTTAAGAAGAGGGGGAGGATGGTTAAGGGTTAAAGAGAAAGAGAGAGAGAGAGAGAGAGAGAGAGAGAGAGAGAGAGAGAGAGAGAGAGAGAGACAGACAGACAGACAGACAGACAGACAGACAGACAGAGAGAGAGAGAGAGAGAGAGAGAGAGAGAGAGAGGAGAGAGAGTTTGTGTGTGTGTGTATATTTGTTTATGTATGAATGAGAGAGAGTATTGGAAAAATAAAGAGAAGAAGAGAGTCATAAGGAGAAAATGCATGAATATGAAGAGAGACAGGCAAACCACAAGGGAGTAAAATGTGTTTTCTGCAAAAGAAGAAAATAAAATCTGCCCCTTTTTAAAAAAAATAATATCAAGCTAGAGTCTTACAAAGGTTCAAAGTTTCTCCATTTATCCTCTGTGTCTTGGTATTGCCACACAATTGCAGTTGGTGAGGCTTTGTGAAGGGCTATGTGATGGTTTTCCACTGCTTCGAGCATGAGAGAACTTAGCTTGGTTATCACCTGAAAGATATGAAGTCAATTTCGAAAAATCTTTAAAATTTTGAAAAATTGTGTTGAGGAAATTGTTTGAAATAAACAAATGGCCTGAATAATAATGTATTGCCAAATCAAGCTCTTTTGTTATAGGTCTTATGATAAACCAAGACTTATCTTTATACCCGGCCTCTGAGTTTGACAATATAGTATAAATTGTGATTGCACTAGCATCTTCAGTAAATACCACTCTTTTCATAAGTTTACAAAATGGAAATAAAAAAAAAAAGACATTTCAGACAAAAGGAATTCAAAAGGCTTAATAGAGCTATTAAATGAACATCTTCATGATCAGGCCTTTTAAAATATCATTTTAGAGCCACATATTTCAATTGGCAAGTTTGTATGTCCGTAATCAGTCCTTTTCTCTATTTGCCCTAATTGATAATAAAGTTCAAAGGTTTTTTTTTTAGTTGTAATTCATTTAGGTGTACTATACCTGCAGAAAGGTTTCATGAACCATGAACCATACAATCACTTTAGTGCTTGCTTTAAGAGCTAGGTGAACTCTTCGCTATATTATTTACATCCACTACAGCACACTCTGTTTTAATAAAGTACACTTCTGAATGTTTAACCATGTCAAAAGAGCCAATACCATATAGTTGTAGCCCAACTCAACTTGCCCTATGATACACATGATATCAGAATTTTCAAAGAGTGATATGCAACCATCTTTTAACATGGCAAAGACAAGGCCATGAAAATGTAAGGAAAGCAAGTCTAATCCTTTAACCAAGATCTACTTGAAACTGAACAGTTTTTCCTCCCCTAAGTTTCTTGAGAAATCTTATAGAGATGTTTGAAACAGGAGCAGGCAAAACTTTTATAAATGTGTGTGTGGTCTGAGACGCTATAGCGTAGTGCAGTGAGACAGTAAACAGTGATGTCAGTCTTGACATGTGTTGAATGGAAATAGAACTAAATGCTGTCAAGTTGAGAAAGAACCTGAATGAAGGTAAATAATATATTATGAAAAGTAAGATAGCATATAGGTTGTGCACAAGGATAGTGTGTGCTACTTCATAGGCTGTGGACTTGGTATGAGTGTGCCTGCACATCTGAATAGCTGCTACATCTAGGTTTCTCCCCTCTCTTCATTAAATTTAACAATGCAAGGGTGTTCAATGAATTAATTGTTTGTTCTTGTACTTCAGGCAAACGTTAAATGCTTGAGAAAAGCCCACTAAGCACAAGCAATTATGTTCATTTTGTCTTAATTAGTCTGAAGCACTATGAGTTTAGATGGTAATAACCTTATGACTTTAAAGATCTTTGATGATGTTTGCTTTAGGCTTTTTGACTAAAATTTAAAGTCACACAAAATATGTTTAGGCTTGGTTCAGAAATGTGGCAATCAGACTAAAGAGGCTATCTTACAAGATTTACCACGAAAGCTTGTTCAGTTTGATTTGCATGACATGCAATATCTTGATATTACAACTTCGTATCACATTTTTAATTAAATCAGTTTGGCCTCTCTTTAGAAACTTTGCCCCATAAAATGTAGTAGATGTCTAATAAGATTCTTCTTACTGTTAAACAGCTTTGACATTTGATACCTTTCTACATTTCCCACATTAAAAATCAGGCATTAGAAGGGATTAGGTTTGAAATAACAATACGAAAGTAAAGTTTGACTATAACTATATAGGTAGAAACTCATTGGGGAGTAAGATAACAGCGAGTCTTAAGAAATGAAGCCCCCTTTATAGTAAGTGCTTCGGCCCTTAACTTCTAACACTTTAAGGCGGACAGGCCATACCCAGGTCATGACTCCCAGGTGTCTCCCTGCTATCTTCTTTTTTTTTTGCACAGCACCAGGATTCAAACCCACACACTCATCTTTTGATGGATTGCTGATCCAAGCACTATACCACTTTGTCTACTGGTATCGTAATGGTTAGAGTATTTATAGCCTCTCATTTCCAATGCTCCAGATCCACTGGGACCTGTTTTCGGCTATTTCTGCCAGTAAAATCAGAGCTTTGTTCTTTTGTTGCCACATATTTATAGTTTAGTCAGAAGGTCATAGATTGATGACACTCTGAATCCTTTGGCACCAACCTCAAATGGCATTACAATAGCTTTGTAGCCAGTATCTTCTAGCTCTTTGGTCAGGTTCAGGTATTTCTCTTTTTTGTACATGGGCCTCTTCCATTGTTTTCATATGGAATTGTTAGCTCGACCATGATCAGTTGTTGTGTGAAAGCTGAATGGATCACGAAATCAAGCCTTAGCCTTGTTTCTTTACTTATACTAGGGTGACTGTCCCTTTCTGGAAGGTCTGCTGAAACTTCGTCACAACATCTAGTAAGCATTTTCTATGTTTTGCTGTCCTGACCGATTTTACGTGCCATGACTTTAGCGCCTCCCTCTGTTGTAAATATCAATGCACTGGTTTTAGGGAGGGCAGTCTCTCCTTTAGTCGTGCTTATGATTGCGGCAAGATCTTGAAGGACTCTATTATGCCTCCATGTGTATTGCCCCTATGAGAGGGCAATTTTGCAAGAGCTCAAGACATGCTCTGTGGTCCGTCTGCCTTGGCGTAATGGACAAGTGGGATCCTCTTTCTTTCCCTAATGTACCAGATTTGTGTGGAGGGCAGGAGATTGTACACTGGTCTGATGAGAAAGCTGATCCAAAGTAGATGCCAGATGTCATTCCATGAAAGGGATTTCTGCAAGGCAGTATCCCAATTATCCATTTTTGGACTGCTTTGTAAACCCTTTTGAAATCTTGATATCTCATTGATGACTATGTCTTTTCTCTTTCCCTTCTGCTTTTGACAACCACTTTACTGCAGATGATCCCTGCCCTTTGCGGTCAGTTTGAGTTTGCCCAATCACTTCTTTAATCTTAAGACACTCTTTGGCTGGGTCTAACACTTCAACAACATTCCATTTCCTACCTGTTTTTAGGGTCGGTTGTGGTGTTTTCACAACTGGGTCCTTAGAATCCTCTGATATAGAGAGTAACCTGGCTTTGTCACATTTATTTTCTTCCAAGATGGATTTTAGTGACATGAGAGTCTCAGCTTTTCTTCTCGGCAGGACATTGCCACATCTGTGAGACCCATAGGTACCACTAACCACCTAATGGTGAACTTATTGATCTACTGTGGTTGAGCAGATTTCAAAGGCCAGGAGTGGCCAGAGGAGATTAGGAATTAGTATAAACTGTAGTCATTACACTTTAAATTTACTTTGAAGGCCACATCCATTGATGGATAGCAGGCCTTCAATAGCAAGTTCTACTGTTTCTAGTCCTCTTTTGGTATCTTTCATGGATGCACTGTATCATCTCCCAAGGCTCTTAACTGGTCCTTGACTGACCATTGGAATCTACTGATTAGCTGCTGTGAATATTGTCATTGCATCTATCTCAACTTTTCTTACTAAGAAAATGCGAGACTTCTTTGGTTTGAATTTCATCTTGCACAATACCATTAAGATGTCAAGGCTCTCTAGCATTTGGCATGTTTTGTTTTCGTTTGAAAAGATTTTGGTGGTATCATCATGAATGCTTTCAAAGGAGGCCTGTAGCAACCACCACCTAGATTTGCCTGGCCTGTGCTGTTTTCTGTTGCTTTTGAGATGACTTCCATAGCCATGACAAACAGGATTGGATATATGGTACACAGCGCCGACTTCTCTCTTATTTTGTTGCAATTTAGTTCGCATGCTGCACAGCGCCGGACGGTCGTACATCTTGCCGATCTAGACAGGTGACTGCGATTTGACCGAGGTCACGCTAGGCCCAAATCACTGTTCTCACAGCTTTTGCTGTGGTAGAATTAAAACTTGTTTTCTAACCCCAAACTTCTCATTGTCACCCAAAAACTACAACTGACCGGATTATTTTTGCATCACATATTATTTCCTCTGTTCCTTCTCTGAATTATTGTGAAAATTTTGTGATTTTAGCTGGATTATTGTGAGTGTGAGAGAAGAATGAAAATAGTCTAAATAGGGTTTAGGAAAAAAAACAACAGAATTTTTATTTGTAATTTAAAAACCAAATTCTTTAAAAAAATTAAGGTCGAAAAGAATTTTTTTTTCATATTTCAAAAATTTAAATGTTCATTCTTGAGCGTGACTAAGAATATTTATGTTGTCACGAATTTTAATACCTCTAAACGTCTTAACATTTGTCTAAGATTTTTACAGGAAAAATATTGATCAAACCCGAAGCTATGGAACATAGCGAGGAAAGACATATTCAGAACATTAACGAGCTTTGCCGTATATGTGCGGAAGTGTTAGTTACACCTAAGCAGAAAACAAACATGCAAAGAAGCCATTCATGTTCGAGCTATAGTTCTGATATTCTGTTAATATATGGATTTGACACTTCAAAAGACTCAGAGAGCACCTTCTCGAAATACATTTGCAACAAATGTTATTTCACAATCAAAAACATAAAAAAAAACGACAGAGCGCGAGTACGCTGCAAAAAGCTAGAGACACCTACAACATCAATGTGAATAAATGGTGCCCATATGACGCTTCTTTAAGCTATGATGAATGTAGCTCATGTCGCCACAGACATAAAGTAGCGTATGGCTGCCTGCGACGAAGACAGAGCTTGTGCTTGAACGCATACGAGAACCAGACAGACAGCACAAACCTACAGCAACAGACCTCAGGCGCGGAACAAAATAAACTCACATCAACAATTATATCTAGATCTACATGTGATGTAAACAACACAGTCCCCAATCACACAGATATGATTCTCGACACATCATTAGATCAGTCAGACATCCAGCGCATGACAGACACTAGTGAAACAATAATTGCTCAGCTTCACCAACTGACAAATAGCATAGCAGCAGACACACACATTTCTAACTTAGGTAAATCACTCAGCCAGACAAGCACAAGCGCAACACTAAGAAGAGACACAAACACTAACTTATGCACACCTGACAGATCACAACCTTGTCATTCACATTTTACCATGCCCTTCGTTCCGATAACAGAATCAACACCTTTAAAATCCCTGACACCACAGAAAACTACAGTAGACACAGCTACATCACCCATAGTCAAACAAGATTTAACATTTAGCCATTCACTAAGTCTTCCTGAACACACACCATTACCTAAAGATGAAGAAAAACTTAGCACACATTTAGTAAGAAGAAAGTTACATCACGATCCACAGAAAAACAATCAAATGTAAAACTGGAGGTCAACCACTAGTATTGCAGAAAGTCGTGGCACCAAGAAAATACACAACATTAGTTAGAACACCTACAAAAAGAAAAAGAGCAAAAATTCTGAGTAAAGTTAGATCATATGTAGCAGGACCTTCAGAAACATCAGCAGACATACAGTTAGCGACAGAATTAAAAGCATTACCTACAACACGTAGACAACATATAGTTCAGAGGGTTGGGGTAAAGCAAAAGTTAAGAATTTCAAGACACTATACATTAGCCATCAAAGAAGCATTAGGAATGAGTTGGAGGCAGGGAAGGAAACACGGGAAATTGCTTAAACAAGTCGGGGTACACTTAGAAAATGAAAGATCAGTTAGAGCATTATCAAAAGAATTAGTCTCAGACTTTGTGCAGGTAGAGGATAGAATGTTTATAAGAGAAGAAGACAGTGAGTATAGAGCACCATATGGTAGGATAGCAGGCTTGACAACATTCATAGATAGATTATCAGATTCTTATGAGAAGCAAAATATGCTCACTTGGCACAAAGATACGATTCCTAGGGATGAAATTTGGGTGAAAATCGGGGGTGATCATGGTAAAAATTCTTTAAAATTTACTCTTCAAATAGCAAACACAGATAGGCCAAATGCACGCCAGAATACAATAGTTATAGCGTTAGCAGCAGTCCGTGACACACATGAGAATATTGTTAGGTTTTTAGAAGGTGGTTTAGGAGATGAGTTGGTTGCACTTCAGTCACATTCATGGAATGGCAAAGCTATCAAAGTCTTCCTGAATGGTGACTATGATTTTTTGTGCAAAATGTATGGCCTCTCGGGTCCTCAGGGCACTTATCCCTGCCTGTGGTGCCTGATGCCACGACGAGACATGAACAACCCCGCAGATCAGTGTCAACATCGATCTGTGGAGAGCATGCTCGCCGACAACAAAAAATTTATGGACAATTTATGGGGAGAGAAAACAAGCCAACAAGTTTTTTAACTCTCTTCATGCACCTTTGATTAGACTAGATCTAGAGAATGTATGTCCACCTTATCTACATATTCTGCTAGACGTAGTATTAAAACACCACAAATTTTTAGAGAACTCAGCACATGATTTAGATGAAAAAGTAGCTAGTCAACCAGATACGTTTTTGTTACCATTAGGTATGTTATTGAAGAAATATGGGGCACAGTGGGGTCGGGCTTACGAATTACAGGAGAGGTTGGTCTATGAGGAGGGATGTCTAGGATTTAGTGAACTGAACGACTCACAGCAGCAGATAGACAAATACACGCAACAAATAAACAAGACAGAGAGTCTCATTTCTTTCCTCATACACAAAGAGCTTCAGCCCAGGGTAGGACCAATAGCTTCAGCATTAGACACAGTATTAAACAAGCAAAGAATTACACCCCAAGCATACCACAGTAGGTCATTTGTAGGGAACCATTGTCACAAATATCTTCAAACACAAGTCTACACCGATCTCACACAAACAATTGTTACAAGAACACAACAATGTACAAGCAACCCGATGATCGTCGATGAAGCCTTTACTTTACAAGCAGTCTACAATAACCTCAATAGCGCACTTAGTATAGTACAGCATATCCCACACACAGCCTATCTCACACAACTCACTCCCAGACATAGAAAAAGCAATAGACACATACATGACCACATACAGAAGAATTTTTCCAGGCAAAGTTATACCCAAGCAACATATCCTAGAAAAACACTGCATTCCACACATTAAACAACACAATTTTGGACTCGGCTTGTTAGGAGAGCAGGGGACTGAAAGCAGCCACCAAATAATAGCTGATTTGGAAACAAAGCCAGGGGAATAAAAAACGATTTAAATCGATTAAAGCATGTCCTGTCGCCTCATCTTCTTCAAGTTGCCCCTGCTCTCCATGTAATATAAGATTGTTTTATCCCCTCTTAAACTTTGTAAAACTGTGATATTATGCTGTGATGCTCTAAGTTATTAATTATATTTATTTCCTTGTAACACTGTGATATTAAGCTGTGATGTTCTAAGTTATGAATTACATTTATTGCCTTACAACAAGCCTTGCTGTTGAATATGTGTGGTGTTTATATGTAATCAATCAAGTTCTGTGATGTTATAAATGTCTGTACTAACTATTGTTGTGAAGCGATCTCAAGAATATATTACAAAAACAAAGTATAAAATAACGCATCATGGATTATAAACTTGTCTGGTCTGGTAGTACTTGATGATCACAGGATAAAATAATGGTGAGTGATTAAGTTCGCTTTTGTTCTTTAATTTGAAGCAAGTTTAAAACAAAAACCACCTTAAGTTAATTAGTTATCTCCATTTTTAATTAATGAGTCAGAGAATTTTGATAGATCACCAGCCCTTAGTTCTAGTGTTTCTCCTGACAAGGCTATTTGAGGTAAAAACTTCGTTTTTGTTTGTCATAATACAAATAATCCCAAATTTTTACTTAGGTTTTCAAACTCCGCACAGATTTTCTTAGTTTTCTTTCCAAGCTCAAAATATAAACTTTAATATCCGATTGATTCAAGCAAACTGCTAGGGAAGAGCAGTGACCAAAAGTGGCCTGTAGGCTGACCCTTCCGTGAACCCGGTCAAGATGACCTAGGTAGCTCTGGCCGGGCAACTAAAATAGCGAGCCGGGCACGCTGTGGGTATAGCACATGGCGATTCCAATTTCAAAGTTGATCCAGTCTGTGGTAGCTATTAGTAGAAAACCTCATCTGGAAATCGCTGAAATAGTCATCTAGGATCACTTGTGTATCCTCGGGAACATGGTATATCTCATAACTTATTGAAAAGAAATGATTAAAAAAAAACCAGATATTTCCCTCTCATATAATATGGATAGTTGGCTGAGGATCGTATAAAACTAGATAAAAACCATCTATAATCTCACATCTTTGTCTTTGTTTGAAAAATAAGACACGCATATAAAATTTTTCTCCTGTATAAGTCTCTAAGAGACTAAATAAGTGGACATTTGCCACTGCAAGGCAACATGCAAAGACAGCCAAAAAAATCTATTTACACATGCACATCTTACTGCTGCTTCTCCTGAAGTGTTTGAGGCCTGTTGATTGAGTAGAATTTTAAATCCCACCTGGGAAGGTATTAGCTAAAAACTATTTATGGACATAAGATATTCAATACATGAATAAATACAAACTTTTGTGAATGGGAAGAAGCTCTTCAGTAAGACAACACCTTCCTCTTGAAGAACTTTGACTTGCACACGATTTTCCCAGGCTATTTTTTCAATTTCATGAACCTAGAGAAAAGAAGATTGTTGAGCAAGATAGTAAAATAATTTGAAAGACAGCATTACCCCAAACCCAATCCAAATGATACTGCATATTGCCTATTTTACAATGTGCTCCAATCGCCACTATTTTGCAGAAATCAATGAATACATTTGTACTTTCAAATACATTTTTCCTGGTTAAAAAAGATAGCAAATGCCTCTTTAGAACTGCTTTGCTGAATTATCTTAGAATGAAATTTATACCAATTTAAAAAAAAAACATTTTGGCCTATTTTGCTCTGTCCCAAAGAGTTCCTCATGATACTTTGTTGGTATGGATGTTCTTATTAAAAAGTACTATATGTTTACTCCAAACAGAAGTATTTTGAAATATGGGGGGAAAAAATTGCAATTTATATCAGTTACCTAAAAATTGCATTCTTCAATTTCTCTTTCTTCCAGGTGGACATATGAAGATAACAATGACTGTTGCTCAGCTTTCTCTTATTTTCCATTTCTTTAAACTCTCTAATTTTTTAAGTATAAGGTGTTTCATGGGTTAGTCTAACTCTGTGTGAAATGTTTTCTAAACTAAATAATGGGAAAAAAATATATTTTAGAGTCACAATGTTTTAGAAAAAAAAATCATGAGCATTGAATTAAATGTACCTGCTCTGGGCTGAGCTGTTTAATTTTTTTTTCTTCCATTTTGTAAGTTGCAAATTTGTTTTTGAAATTTTGGATGAGATCTTTCTTTATTTTATCTGCATGGGAAGCATCATTGGCATAAAGTTTCAAAACCACCTCGTCGGACACTTTATGTTTTGGCTTATAGGTTTCTGAAAAGCAAAAGGAAAGGAGCTAATTAAACTTTATTAATTTCTTTTGTATATAAAAAATGCCCAACATTAGTTGAATAGGAAAAATTTTTTAAAGTTTTTTCATATGAAGCACAACTTCCATGATTCAGAAAATCTATCATTCAGTGCACTTTTAGCAATATGGTTTTGAAATCATTTACAGATGATAATTCCTTTCAAGTTCCATTTTCTCATTTAATGCTATTGAACAAGGAGACAAAAAGTTTTTGAAGAGTATTTTTCAAGTTTCCTGCCAAGAAGTTGTTGGAGAAAAAAAAAATAACACAAATGATTTTCAACATTTAATTCCTTACGGATGGGTAGCCAAACCTTTAGGTGTAATTATATCCTGTTTTGAGGGACTTGAAGACTGAGATGTTTTTGCAACAAAGAAGTCATACATTTCCTGTGAGAATATAACAAGCCTAATATCCTTGAGAGATGCATTCTGAGATTTCCCATACTTCTCAACACCAGCCAGGAATCTTTCTTTAATCATATCCATATTTGGATTTTTAGCACCTGTAAAAATTAAACAATGAAAACAAAAAATTTGATGATGGATAAAATTACTTAATGTGAAGAGGTCGGATATAAGAAATAAAATAAAGCTAAAGACAAAGTCACATTCACAGTATTCAAAATACCAACGGATAATGAATAAGGTATATGTGTTTTATAAATTCCAGCTGCAAAGAGAAATTAGTTCTTTTTGTTTTTCATTTTATTCACATTGTCAGACTGAATGAGACTAAAAACATGAGGCTGTAAAGTCATCTAACAATGAAATGCTTGAAATCTTCATCTTAGTATTTCTGCAGATCTCAAAGCAGGCATTGTTTTCTTTGGTTACTAATGTTTCCTTCATAATGCAAAAAAAAAATAAGACGCAAAGAAGAAATGGATATATAATACGCACACACATTGCAGTTGATTTTTATGTTAACCTATGAAGGCTCAATTATAAAACTCATCTGTATAAATTTCAAACAATAATGCCTGGTGGTTTGATAATTGAGACAAAAAATTTAATATGAGAGACTTGATTTTTTGTTTGTTTCTTTCAATATTAAATTTTTTAGAAGAGTAAAAAAGGTGGAAAAGATAAGGAATTTTTCAAGAATTTGTTGTTTCTGTTCGTTCACTGGCTACCACCTATCTCTTTTTGGTTTTTTTACTGGTTTCTTTTTTTTTGCTGCACATCTACTACCCTGTGTACGACCCATTTAAGGCATACATTCACATGATTTTAGAGCATAATAGACTATAAAAAGAAAAAAAAACAAAAGAGAAATAGTTTTGATGGGATTTTTTTCTAATTTGTAAAATTTCTTTGGTAAAATTCTTCATCATGTATATTACATAAAACGATAGCAGAAATCAGAAAACGGGGAGGCACAATATTTACTGAAATTATCAGGGACATAAAAGATGTTGCCATTCATAAATCTTGTATTTCTCCTAATTATTGAATCATGCACTGGAAAAGAGCTTTAAGGTATAGCATCAGAAATATGTTTCTGTCCTTTTTCTGCCTCTAACTGATAAATTTACGAATGATTTATCTCTTTCAATGCAGATTTTGCGGCCTCTCCTTGGTTTTGGGTTTAGTATGTATCAATTGCAAAAAAATCAGCAAAATGTCTTTCTGAAGCTCATTAAATTAATATCTAGAATATCCTTTTTTGTGTGATATCTTTCCATCAGTTTGGCAGAGAAAGTGGTGTTGAATTTTGATTTTTTCTTATTTTTTAATTCAATGCTGCTGACATATGTTAGTTTGGGAAATCATCAACTCAAAAAGATAAATGCAGAGGTGTCTCAACTTCCTCATGCCATCAGTCCTTGCATTAGCAGGAATAATGGGATCAGTTTGTCAAATCTTTTGTCTTTAAATCCACTTCTTCTACTATGGATGCCTCACCAGTAAGTGTGACTCGGGACACTAAGAAGTCTTGATGAAATTATCCCTAGCCTCAGTAGGCATACTCAGTTGTTCATGTATATTCTCTGTGTTCTCATTGTCAGAGCTGCTAAGAGTAATATTTCCTGGCTTGTCTATACTCAGTAGAAGTAGGTTATTTTTTGCCTTTCTTTTTGTTTTTTATAGATCTTACTCCTTTTCTTCTCTTTGGAAGACCATCCTCTTCATCAACCAGTCATTGTTCATCTGAATCTGAATCTAAAAGATATATATCTCTGCATCGTGTTTGTTTTCTGATGATGATGATGGACAGTACATATAGGTGTATATGCCTCTTAAAGATATTTATACTTTTTTTTCTGATTTCATTTTTTTTTCTGTTCCTTGAGAAGGAAAACGAATAATGAACCAGTGAGTCAAGCATTTGCAACAGTTACTCCAGTATAGAAAAAAAATCCAAAGTTCACAATTGCAATAGCTGCAGTTAAAGTAGTCTGTTATAGTAATATTTTACAGCACACATTGTGATAAAAATAGACAGTGAGTTATTAAAGTCTGTTTGATACCTTTCATATACCGTCTGTGGCTTACCTGATCCCAGCAGTGGCAAAGCAATGGATGTGACGCCTCCATTTCCAGCCTCATTGAGAACCTCCAGTACTCCTTTGTCCCAGCTAGAGCTAAACTTTTCCATGCTGACAAAATAAATGTTTTGGCATGGCAAATTAGAGGCTGATGTCATTGCCACACCTGTCTGTTGCATGGCCATCTCTGGATAATTTAGAAACAGTTACGGGAAAATAAATTAAACCTCAGGAACATTTTACTTACAGTGTGTTTATTTGAAAAATAAAATCAGCTTACATAATTTTACACAAAAAAATGACAGCAATTTTTCAAAATAATTTTGGTTTTGGAAAAAAAAGTATTATGACTGTATGGCTGTTATATTAATCCTACCTAGTAAGTATGGATCGTTTTGAGAAAAGATCAAATCCTTTGAAAAGCAAGTAAATAAGCAGAATAGAGGTGGAAAAAAGTAATGCAAATATTAAGATATGAGATATATATATATATATATATATATATATATATATATATATATATATATATATATATATATATATATATATATATATATATACACAAAAAGTTAAAAATAAAACGGAGAAAAGTTTTGTGAAATTAAAAGACAAAAATCTTGGGAAAAATCCGAAAATTTAGGATAGAAGATTAAAGCACATGAGGAAAACCTGGAAGATATTCGAAATATTGATTGCATTATAGAATGAAAAAATTAATACACATGCTTCTAGTAGCACAAGTCAGCAATGGCTGACTGTGTATATTGTTCATATTCCATTCCGTGAAAGAGTGTTTATTAAGGGAGAAGCACCTTAACTTATAAAAAGAACTGATGTTAATCTGTGCATCAGTTTCAATTTTTTTTTTAATTTGAGGTCCAGACATGAATTCACAATGTTTGCTTCTCCATCAAAAGCAAATTAGTAATCTCATCTCCTTTCCTTAAAAATTGTTGACTTCTAATCTCGTTCATTTTAAAGGATTTTAAGAACATTGTAAGCCAAGACTTCATTTGAAATATTTTTTAATGAAAAAATTGCCCATGGAAAAAAACTATACGACACTTGAAGCAAGACTGATTTCTGAGCTGCTCTAACATTTACTATTCATTGAATTTTGCCAAGAGTATTTCTAATTCCTTTTTTATATGCGCTTACATAGATATAGACTACAACAGGTTGTTCTGCCATTACAAAATTCAGTAAAGCCCTCAGTAAAAATGACTTACTCTGGTTGTCACATTCACCTTGCAAACTGGAGCCACATTTTTTCAGCAAATTTTTGCAAACAGCACCTGTTAGAATGTAATTTTAAATAATGAAGAATGAAGAAAATGTCCAAAAGGAAATATAAATTATTTATTAGATATTTGAGAAAACCTTTGGACATTATTTCATTTTTTTTCTCCTTTAAATTCAAATAGTACCCGAGAGATCATAATCATAAAATTGCCAAGAAAATTATTTCTTTTTTTTATACAAAAGGACAGGTGTGTGTGTTTCATCTGATAAAAACAAAATATTAGGGAAAAAAATAAATTTTGCAGATATACTTCACATTCCACACATTGGAATGACTATGCTGTTATGTCAAAATTAAGAGTCTGGAGCTCATCTAGAAGTAAAGTTTATTTTCCTTATTGTATTGATGAGTAAATGATTGAAAAGAGAACAGTTTGAGAAGTGGGCGGGGAAGAATGCTTTTTCTTCATAAATCTCAGATTGAAAAAGACAAAGAAATGAAAGAGGGTCTATTATAAGATTTAATATTTTTTCTGCAACACCAAAAGGCTTTGAAGAAGACATCTATACAAATAAAAATCTTTTCCTCTAAATTTACAAATATTTTTTTTACACTTTTTGGGCTTCCAGGTTTATCATTGTTTGCGGCTCCTATATTGTTTTTTTATTACCTTAAACAAAGCTATTTCCTTTATACAACTTGCTGAATTGTCGGCTGCCAAGATAAATAGTGAACAAATTATTTATCAAATGAGATGGAGACAAAGTGGAAGATGGGTGAGTGAGAAGGAGAAGAGAGAGACAGAAAGGGAGAGGGTGAGAGAGGGGGGAGCCAAAAATATAATACTGGTTTTCAATAAGATGCAATGATATCAAAGAAACAGACCTGAGGCGGAGAGATCCATGGAATTTTTTATACTGCACACAATTGCACCACAATTTTCTTGGGTTATATCTCCCTTTGTTATGGACAGGGTCACTGGGCCATATTTGATCTTGTTTCCATCTACAAGAGAAACAAAACATATAGTTTAAACTTGTTTGTATGATTTATATAAATGATGAAATTATTATGTAGAATTTTTTTTTATCATTTTTTCTCTCCAGGAGAATATTTAGAGAGAGAAAGACAGAGGAAAGAGTCATGGAAATCGTAAATGACCATATAGTGTAACATTTTTTAGCTGCTTTATGAGATGCTTTTTTTTCCTGATTTCCATTACTTTTGTTTGCAGAGCATGCATGCTCTTTCCTTTTTTCAACATGTTTTACCTATGCTTAAAATTAGAAGTTGAACTTTTTATTATTCATCATAAGTCCAGATTTGAAGGTTTGTATTCTTATTCCCTTCAAGAATATGAAACATATACTGGGGCTTTTTTTAAAGATCTCACATTACATTTGGTACATATAAAAAGATTAATAGATAGTACTACAATCAACGTAAATATGGATCTGAGTTTTTTACATAAGGTGGTCTTTCAAATTTAAATTTTTCTATATCTATCATCATTTTCTGATCTCTTCGGTTTTTTATTGAGGATAGCTTTAGAACAGGAATAAAATGGATCAACCCAACTGTGCATGAGAGACTCATTTCCTCAGACAACTAAGGCTGATATATTTTGTCTTTGGATAATTGTACTTTATTTCTTTCCAGGGTTCCTTTCCAATGGTATAGTCTCTTCCTAGTTTAATTCCTCCTGATCTTTATTAGCTCAGATCCCTGATTCAATCTTTTGGTAGATAGAGACCATATGGTGTAGACTGTCCTTTCATTACTCTTAGGGTCATCTCTCAAATTCAGTTCCTAAGTAGTTGACCAAAATTGTGTTTGCTGATAAAGGTCAGGTCCTTACCAAGGTCTGCAACTTGTTTTTCTCCATTTAAACCCATCATGCCATAGAAAAATTCAAGCTGCAAGGCTCAGTTAGTAGGCAGAAGTTCATAAGGAAATTAATTTGAAATAAGATTATTTATTTTGCCTACTTATTATTTCAATACAGATTATTACTTTCTTTCTTGACTTCTTTTAGGAAGTGTTAGTAATTCAAAGTGTGGCGAAACCAATCGTAAAATTTTTTGCCCTAAGATTTAAATTTAATTTCCTTGGCTACTCCCAAATCTTGTTTGTCTATCTTTGTTAGCTTTAGGTTAAAACATGATTTGCTTTCAGGAAAGCAGATTTAAAAGCAAGTATATCTTTCCAAATGTTCAGTAATATACTTGAGTCACAATTTCAAAGCCAATACTTTATCATACCTCCTTTGAATAAACTTGTGAAATTTCCGAATGCTGATTTGATACGTCCAAAGGCACCTGAAACATAAGGGCAAAGTTATATTTTTTTCTTGTACATGGTGGTGTATGTTCCAAATCTTTTGAAAGCATCTCAGGCATTTAACATCAAAGACTGTTGAAACGATTCAAAACCAAATAACAATGTCTTAAATCAGATGATTAAATGCAAATTATGTTTTCGAATTGAAAATAGTATAATTATAACTCTTTTCAGATAAGCATAAAAAGTAAGGGGAAAAAAATAAAATATTGTTTTAAATTAACATTTCTGAAGGAATTAATAACAGCAAAAATAAAAGTTTAAACACATGCAGAAAATATATCTATGTATGTAATTTGAAAATAAGTAGGTCAGCAACTGTTTTCACCACAAAAATGAGGATGTCACAAAGCTCAGACAGTAGAGTTTCAGTCCTGCCTTTGATTTTTATTTGAGACATCTAGTGGTGAGGTAAGATCTTATCTAACCCGCTTTAACTGTGGCTTAATGGAGAAAAGTCCTTGTCAAACAAGGAAAATTAAGGACATAAAAAAATAATTAAGATATTGAGAGAAAGATGTTGGTTTAAAAAGATGCTCCTGGTAAAGTTTTTCCTCATTCCTTGCTGGTAATATAACTGAAAACAAATTTTAAAGTATTTTCACTCTCTAAAATTATAGCTAAAAGCTGGCTGTTACTATTTCTGAATCCTAACCCATCTGCAGAGGCTATCCTACAAGGGATTGTCAGGGCTTCATGTTATTGACTGAATTCCATATCATTGCAACCCCCACAGTCAAAGGGTCAAGACAACTATAGGATTAATTACATAAAGTATGGTTCCATTACAATAATCCTGAGGGAGACCACAAAGCCTGAAAAGAGCCAAAACAGCAGGATTGAGTATTTTTGGTGTGACATCTCCAGTGCTACATGATTAAATGATATTTAGAGATACTTTGTTATCACATCCCCCTTAGAAAACGACATTGAGCTACAATTTAACTTTTTGATGTCCTAGAATCCTCCCTTAATCTTACATTACTAGAAAAATTATAAATTGATACTGAAATTAGATAGACTAGGCTTGTAAAACTCTTCATTAAATCAATCAATCATAAACAAAACAACTCAGGTTAATTCCATCAGAATAATCTCATATTTTCTGTCCGGTATTCTCCCTACGTTTAAATGGTTTTCCCTAAAACTTCAACCCTTATTTCATGAGGATGAAAAGATATCCTTGAGGCTTCAAGGAAATTAATATTTTGCGTGGAATTTTGACGCTAATGCTCATTAAAGAAAGGTTTTTGAGCAACAATTTATTTTGAGAAACTTCAAAGCTTGTTCAATAGAGACAAAATAGTTTTAACTGAAAATAGTCTGTTTCTTGTGCTCTTCAAAAGCATTGTGATAGTTAAGCTAAAACATGTACACAAATGTATATTAGACTCTGAAACGTGTGAAAACTCCCATTCATGTTAAATTCTTAAAACCTCTCTCAAAAGTGTTAATTTAAGAATAGTGTGCGCAAATTTTTCACATTCTTCAGATACAATTTCTCTCTGATTCTAAGTGTAAATTACAGTACAAAAGAGAATTACATCTGAAAGTCTCCAAAACAAGAAAGCTGTTTCATCACTAGATATGGATCTAAGCAGGATTTGAACTCTATAATGATTGTAAATCTAGATCTATATCACACAAAACTCAACAAATGAAAAAGGGGAAAAAATTTTCACATTCACAACTTTTTTTTTATTTACTGTGCACTTCTCAGAAATAAGAGAAGACATCATATAAAATGTAACTCTTTAAAAACTCATTAAAGCATGTCTGTATGTGTTTTGAACAAATTTGCTATTAAACACACTTTTTAGTGTTTTCGTTGCTTCTGAATGTAGTTTGTTAATTTGATATTCATAAAATTGACGATTTTCTTTACATAACACTGCTCTTTTTTTTTTCATAACTATCTGGTTCCATTCGCTGTTTGTTCTACAATTTTTCAAAGTTGGTGATATTTCTAAGATTAATCTTTGATTCATTTTTTGTTTTTAATTTTTATCCGTACTTTTGAAAGCAATTTTTTCTAGCCCTTTTTAAATTGAGCCATTGGGATCACAATTTCAGAAAAGGTTCCCATTTAAAATATAAAAAAACAACAACAAAAAAAACAATCTAACATGGTCTACGATCGTAATAGATCTAAAATCTAGATTCTGGATCTAGTTCAAGACAACGTTGATTGAAATTGTGCTCCCTCTTTGATAGTTTCCAGTCTGTCCCTGAAGAAAACAATTAACACTATGTGCATATAATTTGTACAATGATTACTTTACTTCAAATTTTAAAACATCCCACTTTGTACCCCGGCCAGGGGAAAGTTATTTGGATGGATGATCTTTTGACCAGCTTCCTCTTGTGAAGTTTGGCCTTTCATGTGGCATAAGCAAAGGTTCTATTTCAGAACCATATTGGCCTTTTATGGTGTACAATTTCAGTACAGAATTTATATGGTTCAAAGTCTTTACACTTCAATCTAACACACACATATATTATACATACCAGTAGCAGTACAGATTACATTTTATTGAAACTGAGATAGAATAAAAGTCAGGTGAAAAGGCTTTCTTAATACTTTCCATTAGATCGATAAGCAACATTTAGTCATAAACTCATCCTTGTTTTAATTTCCATCATAGGTGCCTTGCCTCCATAACTGCAAGGCTCTGTCCCATTAAATCTATTTTTCACTATTTAAAATGTATAACATTTTTTTCAGAATAGAATGAGGCTGCCTCAATAAAAAAATAACCATAGACACAAAATTGAATATGATTCTGACCTTTAGATCTTGCAGCATTGTTGTCTTCATTTTCATCATCATCATCATCATCCTCTTCATCATCCAAAAAATCTTTAGGCTTTGACCTAACAGGTCTTGCAGGAGAAGCAGCAGCACCCATCATTTCTTGTTGAAAACTCTGTTAGGAACAGGGAAATTCATTCTATGAACTTAAGTTGGAACTCTCAATACACACAATTTAATATCCTTTTTAGTTGTTCACTTATGTGTAAAGAACAAATGGGTAACTCTTAGATCTCTGGCTACCCAGCATAAACTTCACCTTTACAAGGATTTATCAAAATTATCAAAATTACATTAGGAGTAAATACAACATCTGGAAAAAAAAGGTTCCTATATAAAAGATGTGAATAGATCAGACTATTTTGGCTGCACCCATGTTTGTAAGAACAACATATTGAACGATGCATACTTTGTCAGAATTATTTTAAAAAATTCAGTAACCAACACATATAAAAAAATTACCCAATAATAACATAGTGTCACTCACATTGTAAACTTCTGTGTCTTGTGAGTATATGACAAAGTCAATATTCTTCAAAGCTGAACTTGGATTATTTCTTGCAAAATTGCTGACAGCACCACTGAACACAGTGGCAACAACATCTATACAGAATTAGACAACAGAGTAATTTTGTTTTTAAAAGTGTTTGAGTTTTTTTTAATTCATTTTAATAAACAAAGGATCAGAAATCAGACCTGGATGTAAGGCACAATGTGTTTGCCTAGAAATTAAGAAGGCATTCCTGAAACTGAAGCATTTTAATCATAAGTAATACTCAAAACCCTGTCTCCCAGCACATTTTCTGACAATTATATCAATTTATATTAATGAAAATTAAAATTAATATTTTGTTATTTTATTTCCATCCCCACCAATACCCATACCCCAATCTACTTGCACATTTTCCTTGAATTATTCCAATTTATGTTAATAAACAATAACATTTTGAGCTGTTGACTTTTTGTGGTTGGGTTTTCCCCTCTTATAGACTAGTAGTTATTTGAAATACAGCTAATAAAGCCTATGTGTTTTTCACTGCTTTTCTACATCTTTTATGCCTCTTTGTGCATGTTTTGTCACATGACTTTTGCCTTTCTTACTATAATCTAGCCTTTGGCAAAATACCAAACCCAGTTTTCAGTTTTCTTACATAATCCAAGTGGTAATCCCCATTGCAATCTTTTACTTCTAACCATTGCCAACCAAACTTGTTTCTAATCCCATTTTCTAAAGCTTTCTTTAGCTTTCTGGTTGGCTGTTCATTCAACAAACTGTTCAGTTATCATAAAATTGGTCCAAGATCTAGATCTAGATCTAGATATTTATCTTCTTATGGTATCTTAAACTATCTTCACAGACAGATCTAGATCTACACTTTAACACTGCCAGAAACTGGAACTACACCTAGATTTACATGTAATCTTGGCCTCACTTGGCCTATGCCAAGAAGTCGTCATCATAACACACTTTCACATTTCTACTTAAATTCAAGCAATCATTGCTGGAATCTCAGCTTTGACTGCCAGCATTCACAAATTGTAAATTGGACAAAATTCAGGTTTGACGATGCCAGCAATCAATTCAAACCAATCTGAGTACATTATTAGCCTCTAGCAGGAAACTTCCAATTTTGCAATTGCCTGAAATTAGGTTCATTGGCTCAAACTGTTTTATATATCAAAGAAAATATTTCCTCTCTTATTCTGGTGCAAAGTGACCTCATAAAAATTATAAAAGTATAACTGTACCATATGACATGAACCATATGTCTGATGATAGTTTGATAAGAGATGTTTACATTCATCTCACAATAAATTAGATTGGAAATGTGTTGGCTGATATACAAACAAAAGTATATTTTTCCTCCACAGAGATATTACTGATGATAGAAAAAAACGATAATTAAAAATTTTTTAGTTATACTCATGATTGATATAAAGTCTTCAAGATGCACTGGAACAATTCTAGATTTGTAGTTCTGTTAAATAAATATTTAAGCTTTAAAGCTACTGCAAAAATGATAATATGAAAGCTGTTATCATTAAAGGTTTTGGCAGAGAATTATAGTAACATACTAGTATTCAAAATATTCAGAATTTCAAATTATTAGATTTGATATAAAACATTGCTATTCAATCTTTATCATCTCTTTCTTTAATCCATCTTGAAACTGTCTTGAAACTACAATGAAACTCAAACTGCAGATTTTTGTGAAGTTGAAGGTTTAGCCCCACAAATTTCATCTCTACTACAAAAGACAACCTTGAATTTTATTTTTCAACGTTTCTTCCTCCAAAATTACTTGTTGTACAGAAATAAAGTTGACTGAACTTTGAACGGCCAATGTTTGGACAACTAAAACATAAACAAAAATAGACTATAAAGCGCTCTTGAAAATTCATTGTTTTTTTTTTTTGTTGATGTGATAGATCTCTTTTTGATCCATCAGTTATAGTGAGGAAAGGGCCAATCATGGGGCTCCTCACTAATCTCATGACTAAAGGACTAAGGAGGCTAGAGTTTTGTGAACAACGCACAATGACATACTTAAGGCTATGTTTTCAACTATGTAGCCCAGAATTTTGAGCGTGTAGATCATGGCGACTAAAACCACTGCAAAAAGTGGATCTTTAGTTTTTCCTTTTTTGTTGCCTTTACCTGCGCAAAGGTGCAAGATTGACCACTAGCTGACCCCTGATAAGCCGTGACCAACCTGGGTGCTGCTGATAAGAATTGTTTTATGGCCCTGCCAGCAGTGAGGCAAGGTGAGATAACTGGGGCGACTAAACGTGATGATTTTTGAAGCAATATCATTTAGTCCTTATGCTTGATCTAGGAAGCAGATCCTTAAACGTTTACTTAAGTCTTGTTCTTCAATTTTTCTACTCTCATTTAGTGTTTGTTTCTTTCAAATCCGTTAAGAAGTGAGAGTTTTATTGATCATTGCGCAACAGTGTGTCTCATGAAGTAAAAAAAAATGAGCGCATATTTTAATTTATAATAAATAAATTTTGCAACTAACGATTTTTATTTATTTTATTGTTTTCAATTCGTTTTTCTTTTTAAGATTTTAATATAGAAAACTATTATCGTAAAATGTAAAAAATTAAAAGGATTGTGCAGCTTTGAACTGAGGCTTTCCAATATAGCTTCTTGAAGTGAGAATAGAGTTGTTATAGAAAATTTTCACCAGTTGTATAGCATGAAAAATATGTTAGTTTCATAGGGTGTAAATGTTACATATTTGAAGTTAATATAGCTATACAGTTATGGATAGTTTCACTTTTTTTCAGTAAGATAAACTATTTTGTCCTACCATTACACTTCTTGTGGGCATGTGTTAAAACCTACTCATTTGTTTTTGTTACTTTGGAGGGCATAATGAAACATTCACAAAAGAACCATATTGACAGATTAAAAATTTTTTACAAATTGTGCAGCAGAGGATGCTTGAATCATGAGCAAATAAGAAAAGGGAAAAAGCCTAGAGATGCTAAGTACTTCCAAAAAGACATTCCCATAATTTGTCATGTGAAATTGGCTGCGATATTGCGGACTTTCATTCTCCTCAATATGCGTTAAGTGCATCACCAACATTTCAAATATTACGAAGTTTAGCTCTGAAACTACTTTAAACAAGCTTTTTAATACTGCGACTAATGTTTCTGCAAACTTGTTTTTTCAGTCACCACAAAGTGTCCCGTTAGAGCCCAAAGCTTTCATTAGTCAGAACAATGAAACATCAAACATAATGATTTATGACAATTTGAACAGTACTGTCATTAGCAATATCTGCAATGACACACCTGTGTTTGCTGGTGATAATAACGACACTAACATGGATTATATCCTTCAACAGTCAGAAACATCAAGTACAACCTACTGATATGATGCCCACACCATTTCTGCTCTAGCCATGAAAGAAATAATGAATATAAGTTATCACCAATTTAAATTGCAATCAAGATTTTTGAAATCCATATGTGCGAACCTCCCTAGTGAATACACAGTAAGAACTTTTCACAAAAGCTTAGCCAGAGACAATGTAGAAGTAAGAACAAAACCGTTTGACCGTACAAAAACAGAGCATATATACAAGGAAGTTGCATTCATTAAACATTTGCCAAATTTTGTAACAAAAGTTTTTGATAAACACAATCAAAATGATGAATGGCACATGGCACCAAACTATACCAGAAGACCAGATATGAGTCAAAATTGGGGGCGACCACGGAAGAGGTAGTTTTAAAATGGCACTTCATATTTGCAACATTAGCAAGCCAAATTCAAAAAACAACACCCTCCTCATAGCTATGACCCATAGCTATGGCAAAAGTGCCTGACACCACACACAATATTCAAGTGATCATAAACAACATGAAAGAACAAACAGATGAATTAGCACCTATGAAATGGAAAGACATAAAGATAAAACTATTTGTGTTTGGAGACTACTGGTTTCTTTGTAAATTATATGGGTGCCCTCAGGGTCATACCCATGTCTATGGTGTCATGTCAAACATGAAATGCAGAATCATGATATCCAGGCATCTGAACCTAGAAATCTCCAGTCACTTAGAGATGATTATCTAAACTTTGAAAGGGAGGGATCAGATAGGAAAAAGGCCAAAAATCACCATAATATAGTCTACAGCCCATTGCTAAACATAGAGGTTGACTGTGTTTCACCTCTATATCTTCACATCCTACTAGGGATTGTGCTTAAACAGCATAAAAACTTAAAGGAAGATGTTCTCTACTTTGGTTGGGAAATGTCAAAAGAGAAGTCCCTAGTTTTAGGAGTCCCATATTTGATTGAAAAGTATAGATGCGAGTGGGAGAAAGCCATCACGCTAAGAGAGCACAAATAGTTTTTAAAAAACTTGCGTAATTATGTGTGACGCAGTAATAGATAGAAAAGAATTGAAAGGTTTCCAAAAAGAGCTTCACAAAATCAAAGAACTTCATGAGTCAAAGCAAAGCAATAAAATTACAGTAGGATCCACTTCAAAGGCTTAATGAACAGTATTTGATCAAAACAATATAGTTAGACAAGCTTTTCATGGCGGAAGCTTTAGAGGAAATCATTGCCACCGATATTTAATCTAAAAAGTCTACAAGCAACTAAAAAAAGACAGCAATAAACACAGTAGTAGCACACACACAACAAGAATCTCTCATCACCAAAAATATCCAGCTAGAATTAAAGTATAAGGGATGTACATGTAGCAGTCTTACACTCACAACCACTTTTTTTCAACAGAAATAGATAAGGCAGAGGAAGTTATTGGATCATACATGAGGCACTACAGAAATACATTTCCAAACAAAATAAACCCTAAGCATCAAATTTTAGAGAAACATTGTGTGAACTGGATGAAAGCCCATAGGTTTGGTATGGGATTTCATGGGGAACAGGGAGGGGAAATGTTACACTTTACGATAGCCAAAATAGAGCAAACGGCAATAGGTATGAGACGTGAGAGAACAAAGATAGCTTTCACTATGGAGATATCAATTTTGCAGGCCACCCCAGAGCTCACTAAGATTATACCACTACCAAAATCTCACAAGCACTAACATTAATGTTAACAGACCTTCAGATTGATTCATGTGCATATAATGTGTACATTGTGGCAAGAGTACTCACTTGTTCTAGCATTATTAACTTCTTTGTTACTCGACATGCTTACTATTAACAGTCACTTTATTCCTATGTCATAAAAAAAACCTTATCATCAATCCACCAACAAACTCAAGATAAACTAACACCCTAGCCCAACTGATCAACCTGTTATCTGCTCACTGGCTGCGCCTCTCAAGCAGAGACCATCTAATGAACAGTCCCAACTGACAATTTGGTTCTACATTGACCTGTTCAACATGAAAAAAAAAAAAAGCTTTTACAAGAAAAACGTTGTGCATTTATTACCAGATGGATATTTCAGATTGCCAGTTCCAAGTGCAGGTAAGGCAATAGATGTTACAGGAATACTGTTTGCACCTTCTAACATTTCCTCAACCAGCTTTTGCATCTGTTGGGCCTAATTTAAAATAAAGAAAAAAATGTAAAGTAAAAAATAGTAAAGTCAATTTAGTACCGTTAAATTTGAAAAGTATTTTGCAACAGATACTTAAATATTACAGATATATCTTCCTTTTAGTGTGAATGTGAAAGAAATTATAGATATCAAATAAATAAATTAGAATATTCCTGTGAAAGACATGTAAAGTAATGATTTATACACAAACAAAAATTGAAAGCAAGTTTAATTTAAAAAAAGGCCAATGCAAGAGCAGGCTTTTAAAGAGTAAAGTTTATTAAATGTATACAAAATGTTGAGCATATAGTGAAAAAAAAATCTTGCAATTCTTTTTAACCATTAAACAACCATTTGGGCTGAAGTGAGAATTAATATAATTATGAGCTTTGAATGTTTGCTTGCATCCCACTAAATTCATAGAAAGAAAAAAGTTTCTTTCATCAATTTTGCAGTAGAAAAAAAACTTTCCCCTTCTTCTCATGAAAAAAATTAAGTTGACAGTTATCCATAAAAGCAAACTTACTTGAGGACCATTTTCACCTTTCCAGTGTGATACACAAGCATAGAAAATGTGCTCACACTTCAGATTACCTCCTGTGGACTGGGCAAATTTTCCATGTTGAATTCCATTAACATAGCTGTGAAGTGAAGTAAAGTGATGACATAACTTAGCAATCATACCTTAAAGCTATGGAAGATTTAAAAAAAAAATAGAAAAGTAATCAATAAACTGTCAACGTAAATTTAATTCAGAACAAGTCAGACACCGTGGTTTTTTTTTTTAATAATAAATCAGAATTAAAAACTTAGTTTTGTTGTTTTTTGCATGATTTGTTTGATTGAAGCATGCATTAGATTGTGCTAATTTAATTTTTTAAATAAGAATTTTCTAATAAATATTCTCTGTCATTGTAATATCTTCCATTGTGCATTCAAACTATTTTACACAATAAGAAAAATTCCTTTTTAAATCATTATTCAGTCACAAAAATACTGAATAAAAGCAACTGAAAGACAGAAGTAAAGGTAATCAATTTAGTTACTTGTCATTCAACTCTTGTTGCAAATTTTCTCCTCCATGTCTAAGTACAAGTTTTGCCAATGTTCCCTTCTTCAGGTCCAAGCTCTTATCCACGGCAATGGCGATTGCATCAGTCTTTACCGTGATAGAGCAATCAAGAGAGTGATTTTAAAATTTTAAATATTGTGCTGCTTATTCCTCAAATACGTATTTGTACACGTGTATACAAATTATACAAATGTGTGGCCGATTTCATTGTCTTGGTAATTAATAATTTTGCACATATGGGAAAGGAAGAAAGAAAATAAAAATGCATGGGACTTTTGCCCTTGCCGTTTCAAATCAAAAGCCCAACCTCTCTGAACAAGCAGCAGAGAAAAGCATAAGGAATGAAAAACAAAATAGTGCCAAGTCATCTCTAAACAAAACTTAAATCCACATGGATGTGAGAATAAAGCAAGTTCAAAGATATTGAATCCAATTTTACATCAGATTCCAAGTGAAAAAGAAAAAAAAATATGCATCTCTCCGGACACCTTAAACACAATAAGTTTATCTTTGCAAATAGCAATGCAACATTATGCACAAAGATGAACATCCTGAGAGTACAAATACTTATACATGGCAATGAACCTTTGACATTGAAGGGATAGCTTTCGCAAAATATGGTTTCTTAAAACTAAAGCAAATTATGCAAAATATCACAAAAAGAAAAACAAACTTGAAAGTTATGACAACAGCACTTTATCAAAGAAACAAAATTATTTCTTTCACACTCAAAAAACAAATGAAATGGTTTGGACCAGTTTGAAGGAAAGATGGAGTGGAGCAATAGATTTTATGATAAATAATAAAAGAAAAAGAAAGCAGAAGTTCACAAAAAAATAAAAAGAGTCTGAACACCAAAATCTGTGAATTGAAAAGGAAGACAGACTTATAGAGAATTAGAGTGTCACAGCTGAAGAAATAATAAAAAAGAAGGAGTAAAGTAATAAATAAATATTACTTTTTTTTCTATTTTAAAAAATTATTTTAAGAAATTCTTTGTCCACAAAAAAGCTTAAAAGATTGGAATCTGATTACACAGATCTCAAGGCTAACTGAATTCTAATGAGTTAAAGTCCAACGATCGATATGAAAGGTAAAAAAATTTGACTAAATATGCTAGAGTTTTTAGAGACTATCCAGTATCAAACCTTCCACTTTGTTATTTCCCCTTTGTGAAGTTTGACTTTCAAATGGCCAAAGTTTTTTTGCTGGGCAGTGACAGCATGATGAGATCTTCTTGGCTTTGGCACTGGCTCTGCAAAAATATTCAGCATTGTATTCATTGGAAAAAAGATATGAGTGATCTGTTCTAATGTATAAAACTTCTTGAAATTCAATAGTCTTGCAACAAAATCTGTCTGATGTGGCTCCTCTTATTTGAATGACTCCTAAGAGACATACGTTGTCAGAATGAACAGTTCTCTACTGAAATGGCAAAGTTAGAGGGAAAAACACTTGTCACTACAAGAATGGATTTGATGAGAAAGGTATTTATGAAAAACTTCATCTTACCTCATTTTTTTCTCAAATAAATCATAAGAAAAAAATAAATTTAGGGAGAGGAGAAAAAGACAAAGAAGGAGAAAGAGAAGGAAGAGAGGGAGAGGTGCAAGGGGAAGAAGAAAATTAAAGATGATAAAGATAAAAATACAATAACAAGTACAAAAATTATAAGTAGGTTAATGTTTCAGTGCATTGATAGTAAATGCAATAAAATTATAATTAAAATTAAATATGATGCTGATAAATGATATAACCTTCAGAAACATGTGCAGCACCCTGCCCTTCAAATTTTTTTTTTTTCATAAATAATTGTTTACACCTGATAAATCCAATTTGATGAATTGATGATTGCATCTAGACACAGCAACAGAGAGATCACCCATTGTATTATTGGTCTTTGGGTACAATTATAAATTGAAAACTAAAAGATATTAGTCTCAGAAGTCAAAGCAATTTTATCAATAGTGAAATCAGAGGCTTCAATTGTATTGGCCCTTGCAAGAGATTAAAATAATGTGCGGTAAAGAACTAAATGAATACTATCACTCAAATAAAAGACTGAAAAGGTATTGCAATTTACCTGCTTTAGGTTTTTGCTGAAGCTCAATGAACCGATTAATGTATGCCTCTGGGAATGTTTGCTCACACCTATCAATTAGTGAAGAGAGCATCTCATCACTCTTGTCACAGAGATAAATATCGACAGGGGAGACTGCTCCACTCTCAATATGATCCTTGATTGCATTCAATGTTTGCATGCTCACAGTCAAGTTGGGGTAACCAAAAATTTCTGTGGAGAGTAAAACTTGTTTCCTCATTGTTAAGAGTACAGGGTACAGTAAGAAAAATGTTAAGACGCTTTTTGCATTTTTTTCTTTTTATCATTCATTCATTCTTTAGTAAAATTGAGGTTTAAATATTGTTTCCTGAAGTAGCCAAAGTAAAAGAAAAATGTATAAGATAAGATAAGATGTACTTTATTCATCCCTCAAGAGGAAATTCAAAAATTGACATGCCCGTTAACATAAAAAGTTATGAGTATATGTAAAGTATGTATGATAAAATCCAGGTGTATATATACATAAATAGATAAATAAAAAATACATGTATTTATATAAAAGGTATTCATTTTTCTATACAGAGCTAGTATATTATATAGAGTAAGTTTACATATCTAAACATGTTTACAATGAATTAATAAATAGAGTGTATACTAATAATGGTATTATCTTTTTAAAATCACATCTAAAAGTTTAAAGAACTTAGTGAGTTTAACTTATAATGTTTTTTAAAAAATATGAAAGAGATATTGCACTTAATTTTCTGTAAGCCTAGTGGTATAAACTTATTTACACACTTGTTGTCTAGTCTTCACCTTTAATATTTATCATTGAATAGTGAAATTGATTTTGGCAGAAAGGAGTTTGAATGTCTAGCTGTCCTTGTTTTAAGCTTCCTGTATCTACCACTATGCTCTATCTGTCTGCAGTCATATTCTTTATGCAGAGGATGCTTGCGATCTTTTACGATTTATAACATTTTGTTTGTCATATGTTGTTGTGTCCAGGTCGTCCTATTTTTTACCTACTATCCCCCCTGCTTTTCTTACTATTTTGTTCAGTCTGTCCTTGTCTTGTTTTTTAATGTTACCTCCCCAAAAGATGAAGGCAAAGCTTAAAACATTGCAGATCAATGAAGAATAAAATATTTGAAGTAGATTTGGATTAACGTTAAAAGACCTGAGTTCCCTTAAACAATACATTCTTGTTTTAATTTTACTGATAATCACATCTATGTTATTTTTATTTAGAACAAAGCCAGGGTATTTAAATGTTTCCACTCGCTCTACTTCTTTCTCTTTAATTAATATAGCTTCAGGATCATTCTCTTGTTTACGAAAATCGATCACCATTTCTTTAGTCTTACTTACATTTAGTGCTAGATGATTTCTGTTGCATCAGTCAACCAACGAGTTTATTTCTTCTTTATAGTTAAGATCTTGATCATTTATAATAAGTCCTGATAATACCATGTCGTCCGCATATTTGTCAATAATATGTCATCATGTTCAGATCTGCAGTCGGATGTGTATATAGAGAAAAGGTGATAAGATGTATGTTTTGCTCTGCATTAGGTATTAATGAAATCTGATCACTATTTTGTATTAAATTTTCACCTTTTTTTTAAACAACTGTTAAAGTGTTTTATAAACAAGTGTTAACTAGCCCCGTCTAATTAGCTTGCAATGGATGATTGTAAATTCAGACTAGGCTACAGTAGCAAAAGGACGAGGAAGAGATGCAAAGTTATGTTGTATGGGATGTTTGTTATGCATAAATCTGGTGCAAGTAAAACACTGTGATAAAAGTTAGTGTCTGAATCTTGATTCTGCAACATAATGCACTTTTTTCATTTTTTTTTTTTTTTTTTTTTTTTGGGGGGGGGGGGGGGAGGGGGGTTTATGTGCAGAAATATATCCTCCTTAGCCTTGTGTGACATTATTGTAAATATGACAGAAGAAAATGGGGAGTGATTGGAAAAAGAGATTGAACTTTAAATAAAGAGAAAAAATGACTGAAAATGCATAACTATTTAAGTTACTAAAGAGTAAAACTGAAACAAAATATATGCACAGGTATAGATGCTGTATCTTGATTGGGTTGAAATGTTTATCCTTGATAAAATCAAGCAATGTTTGCTACCATCCAAACAATCACCATACCAACTCTGGTTACACAATGAATCACACTTATCACTATAATTGCTTTCTGATGAGAGAAAAAATCTATTACTATTTTTTTGCAATTCATAGTGCTAGATGCAAATATTTAACGTTTTTCTTATGGATCTTTTTTATTTTCAATTCAAGACACTTTTTAAGATTTTCAAGACTCTGATTGTCCTTTCTGCACTTATTCTGTAATATTTGAAATGAGGAGTTTATTAAATCCTCTGATGGTTTGAGCCTTCATATGTTTCAATTAATATTGGGTAATGATACATAAAGCTAATTATGAATTCCTGCATGTATCTCTATGTTAGCTTGATGTCTTCGTATTTGTATTATAGTCGCATCTACTTAAGAACTTGGACCTCACCATCAAAATATAAATTTTGAAAGGTCTATACTGGTGAATATTAACTTCAACAAATATAAACACAAACATATTTTGCATTCCTGCCTTAGCTCTACAGTTACAGATTACAACTCCTTGAAAGAAATAAAAAAAGGCTGTCAAAAAAGCTATGAAGGTGCTGATAAGTCAGATGGACAAGTCCCATTTCATAATTAGCCAATATTATATATAACATACGACTCAGTTCTTTCTAATATTCTCTTAAGTTGAGGGTATCTCACAAACATTGCGATAGGTTACAAAAACCATAGGGGATTTGTATTAGTTTTGTATGTCCAAATTACCAATAATTTATTTTGATTTAAAACTGGTCTTGGTTTGGTGAAGTAAATAACTACACAATTATTCCATCACAGACGTCATTTTTGGGTTGCACCTCTGAGTCTAACTCATGCAAAAGGATGATCAATCTTTAAACTTTTTAGTACATGAAAAGGGGATGGATGTGGAAAAAAGGGGGAGAGAGAGATATATATAAAGAGCAGAAAGAGAAAGAGAGGGAGGGTATGATCAAGACATAGGATAGCAGTAAAGCAATCCTTAGAAGGAAATTGGTGAACTCTGCATTTTAGTCATTAGAATAATTGTAAACATAGAAAGGCTATGATCTAAAATTTGACGTGGAATAACTTCTTTCAAGTTATCTAAATATTTTTAATTATTTACTGGCTTCTGATTTTCTCTACAAAACAGTTTTATTGTACAGCCCATAACTTTCCCATCTTTTTTTTTTCCCCTCCAAGCCTTGAATGTAACCTAAATTTCTTGAGGTGAAAATCAAAAGAAGTTGATTGTGTATGCAAATATGGTTTTGAATTTGAGATATCTTTATTTTTATGTTATTAACTCTTATGTTTGAAATGTAATGAAAAAAGATTTGCTAAAATTTTTAGTTTAAATGTGTTTCACTGTAAATAATATGATAAAACTTTTGCATGCTACAAACTTTTTAAGTTTATTTACTCACGTCCACTGCCTAAACATGGAAACCCAACTGCAGAAAAGCGCCTCTGTATGGCACAATTTAAGACAGCAGTTACTGCCGTTTTGATACCACTGCTTCCACCAGAATTGAACTTTTGCAGCACAACATGCAGAATATGTTGACACGTTCCCAGGTTCCCACTGCCAGTGACAGTGACAAGTTCAGAGTCCGAAGTCTTCATCAGCTCAGTTTGGATTTGATCTCCACCTGACAAAAGAATTGCATTCGATTTTCTTTTTGTTTTTGTTCAATGTCAAAATACTGAACAAAATAATAGTATGTTAGGATGATGCTGGGAAATGTGTCTGTTATATATTAAAGGGATGGAAATTGAATGAAGAAATGGAACAAAGTAAGAACAGAACATAATTTTTCAACTCAGACTTTTTTTTTTGTATTTCTGGCAACAATAAGGTTCAGGCAGTCAATTACATCACTTGTAAATCAATTTTATCAATCTAATTCTCTTCAAACTTTCTCACAAAATTATCAATGCACATAAACCTGGGTTTTAAAATTTCTTAAATTTCTAAAAAGGATTTTCTTTCAAATTGCAATGTGGCCAAAAAGAACTTCGTAACAAAAAAAAAACTTCTGTCACAAAGCTAACATGAGTCTTCCTCATAAAGTTAAATTCATAGATTAATGTTACTGCAAGCAACAGATTCTTGTACATTTTTAAGTTGACAAAAAAGATTATGACATATGAAAAGAGCATTCTTTTTAAAACTTGGTTTAAAAAAAGAAGAGATTTTCCTGATTGACCACTATGTGATTACAAATTGTATGGTTAGTGAGGACTTTTTAAAAACTTAGCTTCAATAAAATAATAATTATTATAATAATAATGATGATGATGATACTTGTATTTTGTTACAACAGACCTGTTACTGAATGAGCCATTATTAGGAGAGGAATAATGATGGGGCTAAACACGTGATTTAAGGAGCAGGTAAATTTAGACCATTCATAGCTTCATAAGCAACACGCAATAACACATTCAGGGCTAGAATATTTACAGATGTGCTGTCCAGACTCTAGGACATGTTGATCTAGAACAAACACTAAATCTTTATATCAGTTCTTTCATATTTAGTCAGGAGAAAAAATAACTTGATCCCTTGATTAATTACCTCACTGAAGCAGATAAAGAGGGTGAGTTTTTCTCTGCACAATGTTTCGTTTATCCTTGTAAAAAGGAAAAACAATCCTTCCAGATTATTTTCATCAAAATAATCAGACTGTCTATATGTAGAACATTGAATACTCAGAACCTTTTACTAATCAAAATTAAACTCAACAATTCTCAGCCTTCAGAGTTATTTTGTGCAATTGTGGATCATTGAATGATTTTCCCGTGTGTTACACAGGATTGGCAATTTTCTCGTGGAGCCGATCTTGTGCAGCACACGGGATGGCCTTTAGTAATTTTTTTTTCGTCTGCCATTGTGTCTACCACTTAAGTGAATACCCTCTATGGAAGCATAGCATCTTGGTTTTGAATGTGATTTACTGTAGAAAAGAGCCGATACTTTTTTTTAATACATTTTTCTCCTGAGGTCAATTCTACGAGGCGCAGCCACCCTAAATTTAGATTTAGTAAACTTTAACTTGCAGGGAAATCACATAATGGATTAATTTTTTGGGTCAGTTATATAAATATTGTATAAATATTTCAAAAAATCATTTTAAAAAAAAGCATTTAATATATACAGTATTCAAATTTGTTTTAATATAAATGTTTATTTTTTAAAATTTGCATGGCCAAACTGCAGGTAAATTAATTAATTAGAAATGTTGTGTTAATTTTTTTTAATCTGCCCTGAGACTCTGGCCTTCAACGCTTGTAAACCTACAATAGCACAAGGTTGAGTGAGTTAAGCTTTCTCTCACATGTTCAATAAAGTGAACGAACAACACTGTTGTCCCAAAGGCTTGCAAGAAAAGCACTCTACCTAAAACTTATAGTTTTGTTTTGAATTTATTTAAACATGTAAACAATCTTTTTTCAAGATAAAAATTAGGTAAACATACAATATTGTATATCAATAAGCTTTGGAGTGAAAAAAAATCAACCCCAAATGATCACAACTTTGCTTTGAGTTAAACCTATGAGTGTGTATAGTACTATGATAAAGAGTACCGCTTTAGAGACTGTAATATCTACCATAGAAATGATCAGAACCAGTGATGACCTTTAATCGGGAGATGGATTTATGCAGATTGCATGAAAAAAAGAATCCTACTTCCACTTGATTTTTTCAATGGACACCACTTTTTTAACAAACTAGGTTTGCCCTCTGCATTGTATCTGCAGTGGATCACATCAGTACCACATAAATATGGTGGAGAGATAAACCGAATGAAAATTACATTGAAGAAAGTACTCGCATTTGTTTTACTGTTTTGCTTGAAATCTTTATTCCATTTATAACAGACAGTATGTCCTCTTGACGACAAAATTTATATGAGAAGAATTTAAATGTCTCATTGTTCTGTACTGCACTATGTAGCAGTTAAATAAATGCCTATGGTGGTATAAATTTGTTATTGTGGAGAATTTGAGTTTCTTCAATTAGCTGTCAACAGGGAATCATGCTTGTAATAATAATAATAATAAGAGGATGAGAAGGAGATAAGCATGTGGAATAAATGGAGAGAAAGAGGAAAAGGTAGGCCAAGATCATGGGCAAGAAAATAATCAAGAACAATAAAAATAGCAGGAAAAGAGAAGCAAGAAGAAGTCAAGGAAAACAAAGGAATGAGTAAGATTTAGATTTTGAAAAAGAAGACGGATAAGGGGGAATAAGAGGAAACAAAATCAAAGAAGAAAAAAAAAAGACTTTTTTACAAGTAAAAAGATGACAGATTTTTTTTTCCTGTAACTTTGTGCCAAATATCTGAGTTAAAGTTCTTGCAAGACAGCTGTTGTAGATTAAAATTGGTGTATAAAATTGTAATCAAAGTGATTTTCTCAAAGTGAGTGATAAAATTAGAAGAACAAACATTAAGTGTAATGTTAACAAATTTGAAAAACAAATGATAAAAACAGCATAAAATTTGTGAAAGCCAAGTTCAGCATTTTTGTTACTCTTATAATATTAATCACCATACTTAGAGGTCTAACATTTTGGAATATATGTATATATATAGTCACATTTCTGTTTCTTTTTCTGTGCTGGGAATTACTTTTCAAAGGGAGCATCAAATGATCAGGTCAAAAATTTAGTCAAAAAAAATAAAACAAAAAATACTCTGCTGTAACAAAACAGGTGGAATGTGAAGAATTAGCCCAATATTAAATAAAACAACATTCTTAATACATATGTCAAGATACTTTCTACATACTTTTCACTTATACCATTATTTTTTTTTCCAATTTAGTATTGTCATGGATGTGGACTTACCTCTAGATAAGATGGCCTTGCATAAGTTGCCAATATTACTCAGCTGCTTGTTCTCATCTACTGGGTTTATAATGGCCTCCACTTTTAGTCCAAGAAGGTCTCCTTGCATAAAATGCAATGTATAGCCATCAAGCTCTGCAGTAGCTACAGTTTGGGGTTCATGTACAGGCTTCATGGGAACATGAGGCCGATAACTGGATGGGCTTTTTCTATTGTCTCCACCTGAGACAGAGTCAGATGGCAATAAGATACAGCAAGCCAACCTACTTTCAACTTCTGTTTTGATCAATTTTCCATCCCTCTCAGACATGAACTCCTTAATGCCAAAAAGCTTGAGAATAAAATTCTCAGTAAAGATGGAATCTCTGAAAAAAATAAAAGAGTTCATAGACACAATCATTGTTTTAAAATTGAGAAAAAAAGGAAGATTTTACGAGAGTTAGTAGGAAAAAAAATCATGTACACATTAATATTATATGCTTTTACAATTTGATTATGAACAAAATTTCTGTAATGTTAAAAAATGTGTTTTCAAGTCATTGTTTGTTTAGTTATATGCAACCCAACAGGTCTGAAAATTACTAAACTGAAAAAGGATGGACATTCTGAATAATGTTAACTTTGAAATGAGAGCTTAAAAGGAAAGAATTTGCATCTTTTCATCCATGTAAAATTTTTTCTTTAGATTCTTCCCAGGTGGCAACTTATTCCTATCAATCAATGATGATAAATCTTGGTTCATGTTTACATGATAAAAACATCAGGCTTTTCTGTCTTAATAAATTTTTGATTAGACTAAGGCTTTCTTATACTTGAACCAAAAGCATAATTAGTACTGTTTTAAACCCACTGTCTTTTTATAAAAGACTCATACTATGGCTATTTCCCACAAGTAATATCAATGTTGCCTTTACCAAACAATTATATGGATTAGGGTGTTTTTTCCCTCAGTTCATCCTTACTTTATGCTTTGTCCTATTTATTTCAAGAACCTTAATCATGAATAAGGGAAAATGCAAAAATAAATCTTAAGGTAAAATCAGGCTTTTCATAATTCTCATCTAACAACACGTTTTATACTCTCTGCTTAAATTTAAAAAAAATGATTTAGAAGAAAAAATGTACATATAAATGAACACTTCTCAACTGAAATCTACTTTGGTTTGTTTCCTCTTTAAACTTGAAGAAAATTACATAGTTCAAATGTAACCACCACGTTTACAGATGACGAGTTTTCTTGGTTATAGATTTGTGAGGGAAAAGAACTGTTGTAACTTATGCAAAGCATAATGTAAAGAAAAAGATAAATGTTAAGTGCATGACTGAAAGTATGCTCAGAATGGTGGGGATGTGCAAATATACGAAGTAATTCTTTTTTCACTGTTCAATGTATCAGCTTTCCTGAGTTTAAAGTTGAATCAAACCCCAAATATATTTCAACAGGGATATTGCATTTTAAAAATGACTAGAAAACTATTAAAAACCATGTGCTTCACAAAATTTTCATTTCCAAAATGTTATCCTATATATTTAACTTAAATCAAAAGTCATTTACCTGATTTTGATGAGTTTTTTCTCAAGAATTTCCACCTCATCTCTCTTTCCTCTCACCTCAAAGTTATTTGGGCTCTCTTTGATCATCACTCCCACACTCTTGGCCTCTTGTTTCAAAGATGTTATGAAATTTTTTTTGTATTTATCTATAAATTTAACTTTTCCTTCTGAAATTTTGACATTTTTTACATCAATCACATTTTCTTTCAAAAATGCATCTATCTTTTGATGTAGCTCAGCTCTCATTTCTTGGGCAGCTACAATCAACAGAGAATTGTCATGTTCATTATATTTAATAAGGATACCCAAAGGAGATCCATCTGATTTTTTACATAGGCTAGATAAAAATTCTTGACCTTGTTTGGAAGTAAACAAAAGTCTGGTATTAGGATCTTGCCATTTTCTTGTCTCCTCATGAATAAGTTTTTTCACCCTGTTTGACAAATCTTCAATACTTGTTGGTTCAATGTAGTGAATAAAAATGTCATTGTCTTCCATAACAAGGACTGCCTGTTTTTTTCCTTTCCCAAACTCTTCATTGACTTGATTCCTCAGGCAGTCTTTCTTTAATACTTCTAGTTGGTATTTTGAAAATTGATTCAGTTTTTCTGATTTGAAATGTTTCAATCTTTTCAAAAGCTCTGCCATAGCCTTAAGCAAATCAGGGCTATCCCCACGACCTTTAGCTTTGGACTTTTCTGTGTCTATTGTGATCTTAACCATTTTAAATTCTTGTTTAAATTGCTTTAAAAATTCTGTATTCTGCAGCAGAATTATGTCTTTCTTTTCCAAATCTATAGAATATTCTTCTGTTGTAGAACAATCAAGAAATTCTGCTTCATCATCTTCAGATTGTTCCTCATGATCCATGTTTATCCAGTCCATCTCTTGTTCTTGAGATGGGGCCATACTTAAGCTTCTTTTAAATGCTGATGTTGAGAGACAATCATAGTAAGGCTCAATTTTCAATTGATGATCTTCAAGGCAATGGTCTTTTTTGTTAAGTACACCAAAGAAATCTGGATTTAAAAAAAAAAAAAGGAAAAATGTATCATTCCTTGTAGAAAAGAAAAGTGCATATATGCACATCCATGCAGCATGTATATTTATATTGATCATTTTTCTTAAACATACCTAAATCAGTTAAAATTCTAAAAAAATCATTGTCAAGACACTCAAAAAGATGCTCAAATCATTGCTCATTAAGTAGGTAAAACTTTCAGAATATTTGAAAAAACATAGCTGAAAAAAACAGAATCCAACGTTTTCATCATAATCATAACTGAAATTTGCCAAATAGGGCATTGAGACATTTTAATGAACTGAAAGGGCATTAGAGAAATGGGTGCAATCCCATTAATCATTTAAAAGATACTGAAAAATAAATTCTTAAAAGCATACTACCCTTATTTATATTTGCCTTAAAAGATAAGTCAAGATTGGTTGCAACAAATCTGAATATGAAAAATCACAAGGAAATAATTATGGAGCAATTTGAAGATTTCAATTTTTTCTTCAGCTTTACCATTTTGAGATTAGTGTTTGCATAAAGGATAGTAACAGAGAATTCTCCATTAGATATTATGATGATCATTATCATAGAGAGGCATTCATAACAGTGAAAGAAAAGTTGAAGGAGCGCAGACAAAACAGTGGATACTGCACAACTGCAAAACATGCTTCTACCATGCAACCCACTAGATAGCTTGCTAATACCCTTTTAATCTGTTGTATTGCATATAAACAACCAATTTATACACAGGAAAGACATCTGGAACAACTGAGATCCAGTCAGAAGATCTCAAACCCGATGCCTCTATAACAGATCAACTGTGAAATACTTTATATGCCAAGATATAGAGTGAGGAAGGATTGAAAAAGCCATCTTGTAAAACTAAAGATGAAAATAGGTCATAGCAAATGTGATAAACACACAATTACATTTTATTATTCAGGAAAAGTATTTGATAGAATTATTCTAGACAGGATGAAAGAAGCCATTGATGTAGTATGCAAGAATGTAAAGACATGTTGTTCACACATTTATACACAAAAGCTTAGATAAGTTGGAAAGAAAAGATCAGAAATGAGGAAATCTAGAAAGGCATTAGGACTGAAATTAAATAAAGAAAATGGCAATGGATTGTTTCCCTTTTGAATAAAAACAGCGCATGCCCTACTAAGGGAATTTTAGATTGGAACCTACAGAAAATGAGAAAAACAGAACAAACTAAATATAACACATGGTAAAATCGATAGAAAAGAATTTTCGGACAGAAAGAAATCATTAAATAATATATAAAACTTCATATAGTGAAGATGAACGGTGTCTATCCCTGAAGCAAGAAGAGGAATGACATATGGGCAA
>JAWDGP010004263.1:992500-1032500 GCA_033675545.1 Elysia crispata | reverse complement strand
GAAGCTGTCTTAAACACAAAAAATGCACTATCTCTAATATTTCATATTAGTACTTGATATGAAGGAAGATGTTTTTCGTTCATCCCTCTTTAAAATATAATTCAAATATATAGTAATATAAAATATTTTTCATACGGATTTGCAGGCTAAATTTCATCTTTCTATTTTTGCAAAAAATATCCTGTGATCCTGCATAAGCTGTTCAAAAATTACATTCTGTCTGGGTTTTACAAATTCAACATCTATCACAAATATTGTTTGTATAGCTATTAACTCACCCAGCAAGAATACCAAGTATACTTGGCTGCCCTGTTACTTCAGTTGAATACGAAAATTGAGAATACTCGGTTTTAACTTTGTATTTTACTTTCCAAACCAACATTTTGTTGGATGCGCATCGAGATCTAACTTAGCCATTGTTTGGCTGTTGATAAAAGTTAGATCTAAACTAGATCTGGGCTTCTAAACTAGATCTAGATCTAGCCTTGCATGTGATAAAATTAATGAATGTATTCTCCCACCTCTCCACTTTGTTGTCCGACTGTCGTATTTAAGAAGGTTGAACAAGTACATTTTATTTCCTTTTTTTCATCAAAATTACATAGATCTATGTATATCAGTACATACATTGTAACAGAGTGGGAAATTTTTTTTTCCAAAATGGGTGTGTCAATAGAAAAATTGTAAAAAAAAAAGAAACAATTATTGTTTCATTACTAAATTTACATGCAATATAGCTAAGTTAGATAGATAGGCCTACTAACACATCAATTTTTATGTATTTATGTCGATAGCTTTTTGAAATATGATCTTTAAAAATAACCGAAAAAAAAAAGGCCAGTACCGTGGAGCATTTTTTCAGATAGGAGCCAGTGTTCAGTGAGTTAATCAACTTGAAAGCATTTCTAAATTTATTGTTTCTTGTTGGAACGGATAAATTTAGATTCCATACCGGATGCAATATAAAAAGCAGCGGTAAAAAAGATAATTGCCAGAAGTTACATACACTGTTTAATTTTTTCTTATAGCTTTTAGTTGTACACAAATATTTTCGAAATTTTATTAAAGGCCACACATTGTCAACATTACTGGTTTTATTGGCATTATTTTCATTATTTTTAATCAAACTAACCTCTTTTATAGATACCAAGTTCAGAAAGAAATAGAATTAATATATATCGGATGATAACTTCTGAACTTTTTTTCTTTTTGCAACCTTCTTTCTTTTACGAAAAATGAAACCAAACTAATATAGTTTACCTTGACATTCCTCCTCATCAAAGACCAAAATTGCTGAGCGAGGTTCTTTCCACTGAATGACATCTTGTACATTTATCCTTGTTTCCCGATAAACAAAGTCCAAAAATGTTTTTCTTCTTGATAGGTCTTTCAAGTCAAAGCCATGAACCAACACTTTATTAGGATATGTCTCAAAATCAGCTTCAGTGGCAATTTCCACTTTTGCAAAGTTGCTGTCGCGACCATGCTTCTGTTGACAAGTTCTTATTGCACCTATTGAGAATAAAGTATCAACATTTCAAGTTTTAAAACATTCAAAGCATAGTGAACAAATTTCATTGATGGAAACCGCAATGGTTTTTTTTAAATCATTGATGAATGTAACTGACTATGCAGAGGAATTAGGGTTCAATTCTCACAGTTTCCTATCACCAACGTAGACATGATACTTTATTTGTTATAAACAGTAAAGCATAGCATGTACAGTAAAAAAAAATTACAAGAAAATGCAGTCGAACATTTTTGGTCTCACAAATGGATTCAGCTAGTAAATGTCATAAGCTATATGGCACTGTATATCAATTATTGTGTCAAAGGCTGGTCAATACCAGTTGAGATACTGAAAATAAATTTTAAGGAAGATCTAGTTCTAAGTCTAAGACTAATTTGTGCAAAACAAAAATGCAAGTTAATTGTTTTAATCATATCTGAAAAAGTATCATATAAATTTGCATTAACTTTATAGGGAGAAGGAGCATTTTGATTTAATTTTTTTTTAAGTTTCATTACATTTTGATTGTTTTATTTGGAGATATCATTTTTCTGCATATAACTTAAAATCACCAGCCTCATGCACTAAATAAAATTCTTCACAACCTAGTTTTACAAAAAAAACAAATAAATAAAGGGCTGAGGATTCTTCATCTCAACCATAATAAAATTAGTACTGGTTTGAAACAAAATGTTTGTTCATAACCATACTATCTCTATCAGATCAATATGGTTGTAAGACACTTTAAAATTTTGTAGAAAACCATTAGTAAAATATTTGTTACAATGCAAAAAATAATATTTATAACAAAAGCAACCATTTTTCTGCTCTAGAATAACCCCTTTCAACGCACAAAAAAAAATACTCTCGCTCTAGGTAAATCAGGGATCATCTTATAACAAAATCTTATATTTTATTTCAAAACCTTTATGGTATTATTTGATAAAAAAAAAAAAACCTATTTGGAATTTGAACAAGTTTACTTTGGCTCGATTTCATTGCATTTTAAAATACAATTTAATGGATAAATCAGTTTCATTTATACCATAACTTTGAGCTTTATTTACAAACTGTGGATCCTATTTTTCTTTCCTAAGTTCTTGTTTTTTTTTTCCATTATTTCATTAGTTGAAATTTCAAGCAGATTAAAGGCAAAAAAGGAATTCAAAATTTGGAAGTAAAATTCAATGGTAAAAACAATCAATTATGGCCCAACTAAAAAATATTTCAGTAACAGAATGTTTTTAAAAATTACCTTATACACAAAAACAATCTTTTCTTTGAAAATAATTAGATAATAAATTTTTACAAAGCAATGCACAATCTTTAGCCTTCACTTTTACAGTATACATGATACGTTCAACAATACTTTACCTTCTTCATCCACAAATGTCACATAGAGGACTTTGTTTAGACAGTCTAATAACAAACTGCTCTCTTCAAAACAGCCTTGGCTAACTTGTGGATCTTCTAAATAAAAAATATAAAAATCTTTGCTTTTCCAAACATCATTGACAGTTGCTTTTATTGTGCTCTTAACAGTCAATTCAAATTCCTTCTGATGGATATCCTCTTCAGAATCAAAGTTTGAAGAAGTAGATTTTTCTGGAGGATGCTCACTTATTTTATTAATTTTTGCCTTTTTATCCTGTGTTTGTAGCAGCTCTGTAGTGGCAGAAGTGACCTTGCCAGTGGTTTTATTTTTTAAATGGGCTGCTTTGGCTTGTCTTACATCCTTTTTATTGTTTAGACTGGTATGTTTTGCAACATGAACAATTTGCTCATTTATAGTCACAGTACTTCCACGAGCCAATATAGTGTCGACAGCTGATAAAAGAAGAAATAAAGGAACAAAAATCATATTAACATATGATAATATATGTAAAGAAAATCATTTTATCTGTTTATATTGAAAACATGATTATAGAGTTTTCAGCTGAGTTGAACTCTCTTTAGATGTCTGCTTTGTAACATTGTATTATATTAATTGCTTTGATTACATCCAGTTTTTTTTTTTTTTTTTTTCTGTTTTTTTTTTTTTTGTTTTGTTGTTTTGGGTTGTTTTTTTGTTTTTTTTTTTGGGGGGAGGGGTGTACAAAAGGCTGTGTTCATAACAATACTAACGGCATCAACTTCAAATTCAGATTGCTGGCCATATATTACTTATTAGAAACTGTTCAGTTTCAAAACTTTGGTTTAGTGGTGGCTGCTGATGAATCAAAAAATAAAACCGCGAAAAGTGTAGCCAAAACAATTACATGGTAGCCTATATGAAAGTGGAGATCACATGGAGAGGTAACATGGATTTCATATGTTTTAGCTACTCTTTTTATTTAATTTTATTTAGACCTATTATTAAACAACTATCTTTATATATGAACTTTAACTCAATAACTTAATTAGTCAAGATGAATTCATCCCGTATAAGACTCCAAAAAAGATTTTGATGTATTTCAACAATTTGGAACTATCCAATTACATTATGATGGATGATAACAGAGTACATTTAAGTGTAGTCTTCTTATGTTACAAGGGTAATTAAGAGATAAAGCTTTAATTTCTTCCTGGATCTATGATTTTGAATTTTTAGTCTAAAATTGAGCTATTTTTGCTATCTTTATTAACAAAAAAAATATAAGAAATTTTTTCACCTCTGCCTCACTATGATGTGAACCTAGATCAGGGTTGTGATACTTACTTTCACATTTAGAATATACCAAAGGATTCAATATGTCAAGATAAAGGTTCATGACTTAACAGACTAAAGTTTCAAAGACAAGCACAGCCTGGGCAGCAAATCAAATTTCCTACAGTCAAGATAGACAAACATTGGATTTCCTTTTAAATATAAAATAATGATCTATGGATGGTAATAATCAAAACACTTAGTTACCTTTATAACTTTTGTATATGCTCACTCAACATCCTTGCTGTCAAATGTTTTAAATTTTTACGTGGCTTATTTTGTTTCTGATAGTGATATGAATTTACCCTTTAGATTTATAGACTTCAGATATCTTCATCTCTTAATCGGTACGCAAGATGGTAGAGAATTTTGGTAGATGTCCTCTCCATGATTTTGAAAATTGGTTGAATTTTTATTGATACAACTGAGCTTTTCTTTAACCTATTACTTCATTCACAGCCAAGTCAGACAAAATTTGTTCTTGAATTCTTTTTGAAATGATTTAACTTAAAAACAAGAAATTACTGGGCTTCAGTTTTAATTTTGATTGTAGGTTTAAACATCTTACAAAATCAAGGATATTACAGATATCTTTGTATCAACAAGAAAATTATTTATCTGGAGAGTGCTCGTGCTCTCTCTCTCTCTCTCTCTCTCTCTCTCTCTCTCTCTCTCTCTCTCTCTCTCTCTCTCTCTCTCTCTCTCTCTCTCTCTCTCTCTCTCTCTCTCTCTCTCTCTCTCTCTCTCTCTCTCTCTCTCTCTCTCTCTCTCTCTCTCTCTCTCTCTCTTTTTCTCTTCTTTTTAATTATAAGGGCTAGTTTTAGATCTAATTTGAGCTAACATTTGATGAAGAGAAGGTTTACAAGAAAGCTGAGGCAAGAGACCCACCTATTACTGGTGACGATAGAAGTACTGATAGTACTTTGTGATGTTCTATGTAAAAAACTATGCAACAACCCTGAGGCTCCCATGCCAACTGGCCACTCACACTGTATGCATATCATTTCTCAAATTTTATTGAATATCGCAATGATCCTTTTTATTCGCTATTGCCTTTAGTTTTATCTTGCTGCAGAAACAGGCAATTTAGTGAATGTACCTTAAAGAAAGCTATCACCTAGGAAGAGGCTGCAGTTGAAAAAGGAAATTTTTACTCACTGTCTTGGTAAACAGCTTAAAGTTAGTTTGCTATGGAGTGTGAAGACAACACTATTGTCTAATGCTTGCATATTGTCTGTTAACCGGTAGACATGTTGTCTCACAGGTAAGCGAAAACTGCAGTCTCCACCCACCCATAGTAGAAATTAATGGGCAGTTATAAATTCCCATCAGGCAGTACATCCAGACCCTCTTTCTTTGAACCTGTAAAGACTTATCATCAACATTTAGAAGGATATTTAAACAGATATAGAAAGTACAACTCTAGCAGTATTTCAGTGTAATAGTTCAAGTGAAAATTCTATTATAATGATCAAGTAATTCCGGGCAAACTTGACATTCAATGGATTTGTTTATCTTATAAGATGCCAGGTACATGCATGAAAGAATCAAAACTTGAAGACATTTGATGAGTACCTTCTGAGCTTCTGAAGTGTATAAAAGCACATGGATTTCCTCCACTTGAATCCAAAGTAATTGTTTGGATGGGTCCACCTCCTTGGTTGCGTTTGTTCTGGAAAATAATTTTTATCTCATCTTCAGTGATGTCCTTAGGAAGTTTAGTGACTTTTATGCAATTTTCCTTGTTAGCCATTTCTACATTTTTGTGCAGACTTTGATCTGAAAAGAAAAGGAAATGGACAAATCTGATCAACTTCAAGTTTTACTCAGACTCAGTATAAAACAGAAAAAAAATGATTTCCAGCCATGCTTAAAGACTATATTTATAAAGATCTGTGCAACGGAAGTGAAGCTGGTAAATGTTTTTAAGCTACCTTTATGTCAAAGTAAGTAAAAACAGTGGTCTCCACCCTCTTGTAAGACATAAAAAAATGAGTTCTTCAGCAGCTCTCTCTCTCTCTCTCTCTCTCTCTCTCTCTCTCTCTCTCTCTCTCTCTCTCTCTCTCTCTCTCTCTCTCTCCCATATCTAGATTTTTAGATCTCAACTGACAAGGTCTTCAATTCATCAAAAGTGTTTCAGTCAGCCATTGTCACAAAAAAAAATTAGTGGTTTAAGAGGTCAGTCTCCATGTTGCACGATGATTGTTACCTGATTATTTCATGTGTGGAAGGTGGAGAATAACATTTGGATCTTTTTTTTTTTTAATGAACAGCTAAATTACATACAAGTGTTAATCACAGAGAGCCTCATGAAATCAGAGCTTCTTATAATAATACATTTCCCCTCAAAGTTAGATTGAGTGAAACTGAAGTTACAAGACTGATTGTGATTAATAGATCTACATTTTTCAACCTTCTTTTTCCTGGTAGCTAAGCTTTTATTTTGTTACTCTGTCAAGAGAGATATCATATTTGAAAAACGCATTTCACTTCATCAACTAAAAAAAAGTTACTCTTTCTGGCTCAAGATTTATCAAATTATACTGTAATCACGCTGACTTCTAGATATGAGCTGGTTGATAGCTAGAAGACAAAGTTTGAAAGTACTTGGTACCTATTGTGAGTTGGTGTAAAAGTACAAAAACGGTACATTTTTTTTCTAACACTAACAGTCTCACTTTTCATCGAAATGAACGGTTTTAAATCAGATACTTACCTTTCACAGAAAAGTAGAGTAGAAACATTCAAGTTTGCAAGCTAATATGCCTACCAATAAACTTGTCAATTGGCGACAAAAATTAATGTTTCAAATTCGTTCTCAGTACACAAAATCATATCTGAAAATGAATCCATAGCTCTTAATTAATTTACAAGTCGAACGAAGGTGGTTCTCAGAGTAAAATTAAATAAAAAGAATCTAAATAATTTTTCAATCAAATTTACCTCACCTCAGTAGATTTGGATGATTGGATCAATATTTAGGAGAAGACTAGGTCTAGATCTAGATCTAGATCTAGATCTAGAAAGTCTTGATCTTTTCTAGATCTAGACGTTCTAGATCTAGTTATTTTCTAGGTTATATTACAGGCTCCAGATCTAAAGAAAGATAGATTCTAGATAAGCAAAATTTAGGTCTTTATACATTGAACGATGAAAACGAAATAATCTTCGACATCTCATCAAGACCTAGATTAGATCTACGTCAACTATGGTCAGGGTTTAGGAAATGAAAGACATTGGCTATCTATGGCTAGAATTGAGTGGTAAATCTTTAACTACTGAGAAAAGAGTGGGTTTCTCCGTCGTCTAAAAATAACCTTAAATCCTTTCGGTTTCGGTCGAAACCGAAAACAATTGAGGTTATTTTGTAATATTATATTAAATGAAAAAGCTTATGCAATAATTTGTTATTGGTCCGGTTCTATGAAGCGCACCTAAAGTTAGGAATAAAATTTTATCTTAGCAAGTCACCAATCTCATTGTGGATCATTATCATGTAGGGACAAACACGATGAATTCCCGCACGGTACGCTATTGCGTGTCTTGGGATTAAAATTGTCGGAATCTATAAATAGATGATATTCCTCAAAAAGGTCAGCGAGCGTTACGCCTCTTGATTAACTGGCACTCTTAGACCAATGTCTAAAGAGATTCATAGGCCTAGTTCATCGTTCTTTAATTTATAAACCTTGTTCTACACTAAAAACGGACAATATAAGCTGACTTTAGCTAGCATTTTGCACTTGCAAAGTAGAATATGCCTAATTAACTAATACTACACTCAAAACCCTGTCTAGATCTAAATTTCTATTTAATTTTTTGCAAGACTTTCTAAGGTGTAACGATCTAGCCTAGATTTAGATCTATGTCTATTGCTCACGATATTGCAATAGAAATATCTTTACAAGTCATGTTCTAGTTTGGTTACACAGCAGATTGTACTGTAGAATAATTCATAACTACCGGAGACACAGAAAGAAGAGATTGGAAGTTCCGCTCAACTTCAGCGACAGAACCAGTTGATTTAGCCTCAGTCAGTCTAGCCTCAATACCACCCTTGTTAATAAGATCTGATGTCTGTCGTTCTGTGTGTGAACCTGTCTCTCTTTCCTCTCTCTCTCTCTCTCTCTCTCTCTCTCTCTCTCTCTCTCTCTCTCTCTCTCTCTCTCTCTCTCTCTCTCTCTCTCCAGTTTATTGTCCTCAAGCAGTAATATGAATTATATTGTTTTCGACATCCTCGAGGGGCAGACGACATTTTACAGAAATAGATGATACATGTAATGATGTATCACCTGTAAACTAACATTCTTGACACTTTCTACATTTGATTATCCAAATTCACTTTCACTTGAGACAAAGACACGCGGAGAGAGATAGAGAGAGAGAGAGAGAGAGAGAGAGAGAGAGAGAGAAACAGACAGACAGACAGAGAGATAGAGAGAGAGAAACAGACAGACAGACAGACAGAGAGGCGAGAGAGAGAAAAAAAGGGGGAAAGATGTTAGAAAGTAAACTTATCATGCGTATTTTGTTATTCAATAATATATTCTATTCGAGTTGTTTTCTGGACGAATGTTTATATGTCATTTAACTCTTCTTGTTGTGAAATATATTTTTCATTTCCTTTTATTAGGAGAGTTTCATAACATCCGCCCATGCTTGTTTTTTACCTTTAGTCACTTTCGTTTTCTTACTTGATCCTTCCCAAAGTCTTAATCTACTTTCACAGAATAAACTTCAGTTAACTTTTATACGCCTTGTTTGTATTCAATAGATATCTAAACAATGTCCACCTCAACTAGCTCTTCAATAAAAGAGAGAGATAGGAGAGAGAGAGTGTGTGAGGGTGGGGGGGAGAAAGAAAAAGATATAAAAAAGAGGGATTGGGAGAAAGGCAGAAAGAGGAGAACGAGAGAAGAGAGAAACAGGAGAGAAAAAAAGAAAGATATAGACAAAAAAGAGAGAGAAAAGAAGGAAAATCTCAGCAGGCGGTTACACCTCATTTCCACTGTAAGGGAGCGCCACAAACACGTTTCTAGAATTACACTTAAAAATTATTTTTTTTTAATCTGTTCATTCCTTTATAATGTCTACATAATTGTTAGTCATAGTCAAGATGTAAAATTTATTATCTTCCGTCTCTGAACAGCAGTTTCTGCATTAAAGACTAACAATTAGTTAGGTCTAGGCTGTGTTTGAAGGAAGGTAACTCGATGAAATTTATTAGGGATATCGTCTATTGGGGAAAGTAGGCTACGTAACTAGTTTTCCTGTTCATAAATATTTATGTAACGTTAGATTTATTTTTAATGTACACAGTTTCATATTTTGAACAATTCCAGTAGATTTATTTTGTCATTAAAAGCGATATGGATAAAAACTGACACTGGGAGCTGTTTGTACCTTTTGTGTTAAATACGGTTACAAACTTGGTTTATAAAACTCTCAGTGTTTTCCCAGTTTAATCTTATTGAGAAATTAGTCTAGTCAGGAGAGAGAGAGAGAGAGAGAGAGAGAGAGAGGGGGGGGGGGGGGGGGGGGGTTGAGCAGATACGGGTTTTGTTATCTAAAATCTCGAATTTTGATATAATGATAATTAGGGGATTTAATATAATCTGGAATTTAGGTTTAGATCTATATTATTAGGGGCTGTTTAACTTCTCAAAGAATGATTCACTTCCATAATTGAAGACCTGAGAAGAGAGAAGAGCGCCACGGATAAGTCGCGTTTTTTTTTGTTTTTTTGTTTTTTTTTTAAGTTACGCTCAAGAGACATCTATCAATTGTTTTGATTGAGTTCGTCGACTCGCCGGCTAGTTCAAGATAAGGATTTTAAACACGTTTTTATTTAAACTTATTCAAATCCAACATGGCTGCCGCCGAAAATAACGAAATATCCTATCTTTGTAAACAGTTGAAACAATTCAAATGATTCATTATTTTACTTTTTAATTGCGTATAATTAGGCAAAATTAACTGACGGCATTACATAATATCTGCAGATACATAAAATAGGAGATAAACGTACCACGGCCTCATCGTCTTGTCGCAAGAAAATTGTATTCTATTCATTGTTACCAACACAAAGTCGGATTCATTGAGCGTTACACTCGATAGCACTAGCATAGCGAATGGCAAAAAAAAATCATCGCGAAGTTCACCAAAGTCCCTCATTATTTAATGCAAAAAAAAAAAAAGATAAAGAATTAAGCGATCATTTCAAGTTGTCATGCATTCGATATGGGAATCATGCATAGTTTTGCTGGCTAATTTTGTATTACTCATCCTTTCCAGAAGCTTTGATAGTATTGTTAGAGCGACTAGATGAAGACACGGAAAATCAAGAAACTAACCAAAAAAAAAAAAAAATCTCAGTCCATTGACTTTGAAATTGTCATTGCAACAGGTGCAATAGAAAGAAGTAATGACTCTGATTCTGAATCAAGTTATGAGGTTGATACGACTAATGCCCCAAATTTCAATTTATCAGAAATCATTAAAACTAAAAGTAGTTCATTCAATGAAAATAATAACAATAGTCCACCACTAATCAAGGGCTCAATATAGTCAGAACCGATTGATCTTTGTGACTGGAACTTTAAACCCTTCAGACAAAACTCGTGCGTCCGAAGCTTTAAATAGTAATGCTGAGGGAAATCAATGAAAGAAACCTAATAAATGAAAAAAAAATAAGGAACATGGTCAAGGACTATAAAAACCGGTATGCTTTTGAGGAGAAAGCTAATAAATACCAATGGAAATTTAACACAAGAAAAAATTGTTTTTGAGTGTTTTGATAAATTGAGAGCCGACCACATATCAAAACTTTTCAAGGAGATTTATAACACAGAAGAAATGGAGAAACAAGATCATTTCCTCTTCAAGAAAATAAACCAGGTGCCATAAAACGGTCATGAATCGATAAAGGAGAAAAAAGAAAGCTAGCGCTCCTACTGGTGAAGACGTCGAAATAAGTCAGAAAGCACTTCAACCATTCACAGCATTTGGAAAAAAAATACTTTGAAAGACGGAGGAAAACCAGATAAAATGGTGGGAGAAAACCTCATCAGAGAACACATAAAGTCGTTTTCCGGCAGAAAATCTCATCATTCAAGACGTAAAAATGCAAACAAGGTATATCACACACACCCCCCAAAAAAAATAAATAAATAAATAAATAAATAAATAAAAAAATAAATTTAATATAAAAAAAAAGAAAAAAGAAAGAAAAAAGGTGGACCGTTTTACTTCCAAGATATAACAAAATGTACCTTCCCCAAAGTTCACAACCAACGATATGTTACACGATTGTCAGCTTTAGGCGTGTAATTTAGGAGTTAGACAAATTAATGTATTATCGCATACTTGACATGAGAACATCAGTAGGTTTCCAGTTTCGAAAAAAGAAATTAGTCGGATCTATTGGTATCAAAGAGCCAATATACATTGATTTCAGTGTATTATATGACATTTTTATCACAGCTACAATCCCCTTTTATAGAGATCTGAAGACAGGGCGCCCCGGAGAACCAGTGACGGTGGTGGTGATAATGTCTCTGACTTTCTTGAATTATAAAACGATTTATAAAAAGACGAAGACAAATTCGCCGCTTTTTTTTATTTGATGATGTAGTTTCGGAACAAGTTTGAGAAATTATCGGTAATTTGGATGAGTAGCCTATTCAGTTTTATTGTTCTTGCTACAACACTGATTAGTTTGATAATGATATAACAATTGTTTTGACTTTTCAATTGACCTATAATGTGTTCTGAGTAGACTTGAAATAAACGCTCCAGTGTACACAGCCACGAACATTTTCGGTCAGCGCAAGGTGTTGAGCACAAATTAGAGTGCCGTGGAAAGGTGCGGGTTCTGTACCCGTCCATATAAAAACAAACAAACCGTTTTTAGTTCTATCCGTCGGTCTAGAGTAAGAGCTTTGCTGAAAATTACTTCACCTGTTCTGTTTATTTCACAATTAATCAATAATTAGGATTATATTAATCTGTCCTGACCACAACCATTGTTATAAAATCTCTCTCTCTCACTCTCTCTCTCTCTCTCTCTCTCTCTCTCTCTCTCTCTCTCTCTCTCTCTCTCTCTCTCTCTTTATATATATATATATTCCCCCCCCCCTTTTTTTCCATTATTTTACAGGTAATAAACACGTAAAACTACCTCTTTTAATTTCAATTTTGAATCTTGTCCTCCTGCTACACTTCCTTTGACAATCTCTTATGTTACTAACAAAGACATGGAGACGGCAGTATTCGAGCCAAACAAACAAAAGAGCAAAGCCTGGAGATGTAAACATCAAAATAGGTAAAACTTGTCAAGATGCCGGATACAACTCCTCTTGCAAAAAAAAAAAAATATACCATTCCAGATGCTCAGGGGGAATCACTCTCGCACTATCACAGCAATCAACAGAACAGACAAAAGCAAGCATAAAATTGTAAGATATTTTGTTCGATCTATGAAGGGTTTAACTTAAAGTTATCTAGATCTAGATTCTAGATAGATATAGATCTAGATTTTAGAACTTGTGGGCTATATATTTATATTTGCACCAGATCAATTTAACCATATCTACTCTAGATCTTGATCGAATATAATTATCCAGCCTAATCTGGAATCAGGATCTAGTCTAGATCTAGAATCTAGATCTAGATCTTATTACATTTGTATTTTTACTTTCAATATCTAGGCTTAAATTCTAGATTGTGGATGTAATCTTTCGTGATATTTTACTCATTTGAACTGCAGATTATCCCAGATATCATGACTACTTTAAACGTGTGTTCCAAGCTGGCCAAAACAATTGAAAGATTTCAAGTTTCGTTAGATCTGCAAGACACTGTTGAATCCCTTGAGAAAGAGATTAAGAGGAAATTAGATTCTACGAGCAGCAAGAACGTTGATTTCGGTGAGTATATTTCTTAGACTTCCAAAGGCGGTAGATCTAGATCTAGCATTCTTTGAAAGAAAAAAAGCAAAGGCTACAAATAAAAGCACATGTTATCACTCTGCAAAATTTACAGTATATGGTTCACACTTTTGGGTCCTTTGAATATAAGTGGAGTAAAATGTTCAGTTCTCCCTTATTACTGATGATTGTGCTAAACAAGAACAACATTCGACAGAATAAATCTATGTAGAGCTATACCCTCCAGACTGGTAGAACACCCCAGTTTGAGAGTAAATTTACAGATATCAGCCCAACTCACTGTAGGTTTTACAATTGAATGTGTCTGGACAAATTCGAAACTTGTAGTTTTATGGGATTTTAGAGCAACACAAAAATGCTTATATCTTGAAAAGTATTAATTTGCGACAAATAAACTTTCATATTCGTGTCCAGCGTATCAAATTCATTAAGAAAATACAATTTTAAAGCTCTAAGTCAAAGTAAATTGAGCGGATAACTGCAAGAATACCAGTTTAGTTTCCGGAACCCTTATTTTCTAACAGACTAATAAGAGTATGCAATGAATAGTATAGAAAAACAGTTGGAAGGGCGTCCAAAAGGGTACAGTGTAACCTCCTTCTAATTTGCTGAGAACACTCTCAATTCAAATTTTTAACAGGCCAATATAGAACTTATTAATGCCTGAAGTGAGTGTAAATCATTTCTTATCAATGAATTTACCAATAAGAAAAAAATTAAGGCATCACAATATCCTTTGTCATATCTTAATATACTAAACCAACATACGGTACCCAATCTGAAGTCATACCAAACTATTTTTAGACAAATAACACAAAAAAGGACAAATGAAAGGGCATAATGTCAAGAAGGATAGTTATTGATACTGCTTAAAAGGTCAAAGATAATAAAAATTCCTATAGGGTCAAGGTAACTCTTAAAATGCCTAGTAAAAGAGAATGTTCACCTAAAAAATGCCCAAATGATCAGCTATAGTCGGATTCACGGTTTTATAGTGATACTAATAATCCAAGCAAAATACAATATGATATCCAACAGAAGTCACTGTCTCAATTTATGATTTTTTACCACACTCCAAGTCTCATTCAATTAATCGAAGGACAAAATGCAGGCCAACGACGCTGTCTCTTAAGGTACTCCAAAATGTGACTGACAATGGGTATTTCTGAGATCTAATATACTATTGGAAGTTGGTATGGTCTCCTGCTAAAGAGTTCCCAAGTGCTCCTAAAATTTCCCCACAAAGGTCAGCGCCTACTTGATAAACAGATTTTTGTCCACATCCAATGGGACACTTCTTTTCCTGGACAAAGCTCCTATCCCAGGAAAGTTCTGTATTAATTGTTGTAACCAAGACAATGACAAAATGAGAGCATAGAACTAGAAGTTGTTTGTTATATCCTTGTGAACTTTTTCCTCTCAATCAAAGATTTTTTTTGTATGATGGTAGTTTCCCAAAATCCCTGAGGATCTCAGAATCAAAATAAGGGCCTAGGTAAAACTTTCCTGGGATCAGATGAGTTACACATCAACCTGGTTAGCTTAGCTAGCCAGGAACAAAAGAGCAAATATCAGGTGAGATGTAATCATGACTTCATTTCCGTGTAGATGCAAAGAGAAGTAATATTTCAGCTTTAGGCTCAGATTGTGCTTCTTCACTTACTTGTAAGCATTTAGCTTCTCTATTTTCTGAATGCTATGTTAACTAAGCTGGCCTTCATACACTTGCAACATTAATCACCAGTGTATGGTCCTTTTGATTGTCCAAGTACCTTAAGTCTTTACCTACTTTATTATTCTATTGGTCTGGAGTGAATTAATTTTTTTAATTGTAAAGAGCAATGAAATATATAGCCAGTATGAGTGAGCTGATATATTGGCAAAAAGTCCATTTATATATGTTTTTTGAGCTTATATATTGGCTAAAAGTAGGTAAAGAGTTAAACTGAGATTTCCAGAGAAAGTCTTTGAAATTCTTCTTCAAAAGCTTTTTGAAGAATCGTTCATGTAACAGTACATAATTATTTGTACAACTTTTTAATGGATATTTTGTACAATTTCGGTCTGTAATGAAGCATGATTTTAGAGTTAATGTTCCTACCAAGGATATCTGACCCAGGGCATCAAATCATTGAACAGAGATAGTTTGGGAAAGAGAGATGGAGATAGATCTACATTTTTTTCAAACTCCTAGAAGTTATTATAGTTAACAATTATCCATCTACCTATTACCTGTAATTTCATGTATACTTATCATCCTTAACTCCCTTTATCCTCTTTACAACAAAATCTTTCTTTAGTTTCGTTTGCTTTGCTTCTATGATGTAGGGTTTAAGATAACATTTTAAAAAAATCCTTTTGTCAATTTATGGCTTGAATCATTGCTATTGTTTGGCTATTTCATTTTGGATTAAACAATTTTTCTTTTATTCATATTTGTTTCAACATCTCTCTCTCTCTATCTATCTATCCATCAATCTATCTATCTCACTCTGTTGTTTTTTATTTTATGGCTCAGGACTTTCAAAAAAAAGTATTTTACTTTGTCTTTTGTTTTGTTCTTTATGTCTGCATTATAAGGGCTCAGTTTCTATCTAATTTCTAAGGTGCAACAATGTTTTTTCCATCTAGTAATACCATATGTTTTCCTTTCTGTATGTCCGCCCCCCTCCATGGCTGACATCTGTTGACACTGGACTTCGCCTCAGTGTATTGGATCTTGCTGAAGTTTATAACATGTGTTGAACTATTGTTGCCATGAATTTGTGAATTCCGACATTCAATGTCAGGGGTTTAAATAGTGATCACAGGAGTTTGTCAGAGAAAATCCAAGAGCCAGCTGAGGCATCCAATTTGGAGCCAAAGGATGTGAAAGGAGAGAGAGAGAGAGAGAGAGAGAGAGAGAGAGAGAGAGAGAGAGAGAGAGAGAGAGAGAGAGAGAGAGAGAGAGAGAGAGAGAGAGAGAGAGAGAGAGAGAGAGAGAGAGAGAGAGAGAGAGAGAGAGAGAGAGAGTTTCAACCTCCTTCTTTTTCTCTAACACATCCCTCTTTTATGTTCTTTGGCTTGTGACTTAATTACCTTTCCTTGTATTCCTTTTTCTACACTTTAAATTTTATCTTCCCATTGTCATTTTAAGGTACCCCATTCTCGGGCTTAAAATGTGTTTTGTTTAATTAAAATGCCTGGGTTTTTTTTTTAATCCTTATGTAATTAATTTAAACAAAATACTGCTATGTATTTTTTTGCCAAAAGTTCTGATCAAATTTTATTAGCAGCAAACGGCCTCTCGATTTGTGTAAAGTGATATGTTTGTGAAACACCAGTTAGTCTATCTTTGTCCATTTTATTATGTATTGTCTGTATAGCATAGCTTTATTCATACAAAACTATCAGAATTTACAAAACATGTTTTCAGATACTCTAAGGCATTAAAGATCTAATCTGGGCATTCCTAAAGGCTAATGAGTCTGATGTTAGAAATTCTAATTAAAAGAAAAAAGCATTTTATGGTAGATTTATATATATTTCTCTGTTTCTTGCCACATTCACCAGAAAAAAAAAACGCCTTTGGTTTTGTTAATAGTGATAATTTTACAAATTTAGGCAATTTTAACAGATGAGATGCTAGGCAAAATGTATTATTCTTAATGTGAACTTTTTTAAAGGTAATGTATATGTGAGTTATGAGGCACATTTAATTTAGGCGCAAGGCATACAATTTTAAGCCTGTTGGTGATGAAATGAGGAAATGCTATGTAAATCTGCTCCCAAATTTCCTATCACACCAATTTTACAACAGCAATTCGCTGCTTCACCTATGTAAACAATACTGCAGTTGGTACTTATATGTTCTGGCAATTGAATAGTATGTTTTTGTGGATTGTTACTATGTAATACTTCCAAGTAAATTAACTGAATTCATACAAATGGAACTTATGCCAGATCAAGCTATAATTTTTTTTAATTGAAATTTATGCTCACAGAAAATTGAAATAACTTTATGGACAATTTTCAAATGAAGATATATTAAGACTTCATATGAGCAGGACTCCTTTTCCAACTTAATTCTCTATTTATACTGCTCTAAGAATTTGTGCTTTACGTAGAGCCTTCTCTGTCTGTAAATCAGTATTGCTGTGAGACATATTTTTGTGTCTTAAATTTTGTATTTCTGTGAATAGATAAACTTACTTTTAAAAGAGAGGGATTGAAAAAAAGAAATTTCTTTCATTTCTCTGAAGCTTTGTCTATCTCTTTCCTTTTCTAAAACTGTTGAAATGTTTGGAGTGGCAAGAAACGTTACTTTAATGTGTGGAAATGGGGAGGTAAAGGGAGGTGCAAGCTTCTGTGGCTAATAATAGGAATCATTTCTTCTAACATCACTGTCAAGCCTGTAAGACAGGAAAGGTTAACAATCTTTTTACCAAGAGTTAGAAATCTAGACCCCATTCCTTTCTCTCTTATGCTGTTGCAAAGGCATGTAGCACATATATATCTAGACAGTTTAAAGCTCTGAGGGAAGAGCAATTGAGAGCAACTTGACAGAAATACTTGTAACTGCTTATATCATTTAGTCTGCCCCCAACTGAGAATGCCATTGCGCATTCATCGCTGCTGTATTTTCATGCATATGAGAATTGATATATAATAACTTTATTAAACTGATATCTATCACTTGCTTTGTGCATGTCAATTGCTAAGTTGCTTTTGATGATTGATTACCAGCTAATGGTGAGTAAACAAGACATCTCATTAGCTTTCAGAAAGTTGAGTGACCCCCCTTTTGATATTTTATCTTTCATTTTTTCCTTTTCTCTAAAGTTATGGCCTCTAAGTCTGAGATCACTGTACATTTATACAGGTGTCAGATCTGAAAATGGTATTTTAAAGTGAGAAAAAGGGTGGTAAATGAGAACTATCTACTATTTTTATGTGTTTTTTTTTTTGCAATGTGTGGCATGAGTCTAAAACTGGTACATTAGTTATATATGATGAGCAGTTCTATGAGATTATTTCAAATCTCATTATAGCTTTTACCTTTTGAAGGAACTTGAATAAAGGAGACAAAATGGATATGTTTTGAAAATCCTTTTTATTCTAGGGTTCTAGCAATTCCGAATATCATTATTTTTAAGGTCTACAGGATAATTGTGAAAAGAGTGATTTATTTCGTTGTAAGAAAGGAAAAGAGTTAAACATTTTAACACATGCTTTTGTCATAGCTTTCAATGAAAGGGGTAAAAAAAGTGCAACAATACTGAAAATTCTATCTTATTTCCCAGAGTTTCTGCTCAGGTTATACTGTAAAATTCCATGGCTGTTGTGATTTCAAGAATTTCAAGAATTTTTTTTTTGTATTTTCAGACATCATACATGCTGGTCAAGTTCTTATGCGAGCTTCGAATCTTTCAAGTTACTTGCTGCAAAGTCATTCAACAGTTTATGTTGTGAAAAAGTTTTCTTCATATTGTGGAAACCAGCAGCGACCTCATCCAGGTAAAAAATATGATGAAAGAAAAATGGAAATCTACAACCAGCTCACTGTATTTGCAAATCATTCCTTCCACTCCTTCTCCCAAAACTTGTCAAAGCAGATATTTCACAATATAAGCTTATTGCTCATATCACTTATCAGCAATAGTTTTAAGTTCTTGTCAAAGTTGCTCGGGCAAAGGAAAGGAAGCTAGACCAGGAATCGTTTTTTTTTTATATACAAGTGATAAAGCCAGATGGGTACTCTTTTACTCTGCTAATTGATTCCAAGATCAGCAAAAGCAAAGCAAATTGTTTGCCCAAAACAGCTGATGTTTAACCCTCATCCTGTTGACGCGGTTACCCACAGTTGGACTGGGCAAGTGGCAGAGCGGATTACATGTGTTTGTACTATGTGTATTGTAGTTCACAACAAAGCATCTAAATGGACTTTTTTGCCAAAAGAAAGTACAACTTACATTTATTTTTTCAAACGTGACAACTTTATTTAAATATGTTTCATGGTTCAAAGAATTTATAAAAGGACATAGGCTCGGAGAAAATTAAGTTTTCAAAGAGAGGTTGATTGGATACGATAGTTTCAGTTTACAATAATTAGCAGTTTCTTTGATCGAAGCTTGGATTTGCACTAAAAGTAAAACACATACGTAATTAATTTAGTGTGTGTGTGTGTGTGTGTGAGGGAGGGAGGTGGCAAGGATGAGAACTAAGCGGGAAAAGATTATAATTAATTTACAACAAGCAAACTTTTGAGTGTAGTTCAGTCTTACATCTAAGCTAAAGCCTCTAGAGTTAATGTGTGGTTCTTCTGATGAAAGAAACTATATGTATGTAACTATATTTACATGTACAACTAAATACAGGTACAATGTGGTTCTATTATAACTAAGCACAAAGAGTGGGGTGGGGTGATAGGTTTGACAATAGAGGAGAAAGGAGACAATCAGACAAAACAGCAAGGTTCGCCTCCGATGCTTATTGGCGCTTCCATAATCATTGTCTCATACAACTTGTGAGACATCAAGTAAAAAACTCGTTCAACAATCTAAACGCCAGCCTATACTTTCCTGCCACTGGACACATAGTGTCAGCTGACACTGTGACAGCATATCAAAATTAACAACAACAAAGGCAAAGGCTTGATACCCTATACACATGCACCACGCTCTCAATTCATATCTTTCTTTACACCTCAGTAAACTCCTCCCTTTCTACTCGGCTTTACAGTAACAAGAGGCTGTGATGTGATTGGCCTGTAACAAGATTGGTTTGGCCAATCATGTTACGTTATAACTAACACCACTACTAACTGCAATTCACATGAGTTGAGGAAGTCTGGGGGGAGGGGGCAATGGTCATGCCAAGTCTTTGTCCGGACTCTGTTTTGGAGACGAGGTGGGGGCAAATAAGGACTAAGGCAAAGGTCATGTGGTAAAATCACCGCTGTCTAGTTCTTTTATTTGCTCTTCACTTTTTGTAACAACCACAAACAGCTTCCCCATGTATCAGTAACATCAACTACCCATCTCGTAACATGGTTCTGACAGGCGTGCCTAAATTGCAATTTGTTCTTCACACCTCAGGGTCTCGCTCGCCTCCCAGTAGTTCAAACAGGGATAAACTGTCACCTTTTCATTGGTTGATATTCTTAAAAAAGATATAAAGTCTACAGAGTATATGAGATGGGGTGTTTAGAAGATAATAACGTTTCAAACAGGCTCGCCAGTCAACCATTAATAATAATGGCGCCGCAGCACCCAGTTCAGAACCTCAGCCCATACATTTAATAGCATCGTAGCACCCAGATTATTGTCAGGGCAAAGCTTAAATATAATGGGTGCACTCTATTAGGGTTAAGAAACTTGGTCAGCACCTGGCTTTTTTTCTTTGCAGTTTATTGTCATATCATTTGTCCTTATTTTAGATTTATCATGTTTTAAGTTTCCTATATCCTAACTTTGTGTATATTCCCTTTTTCTTTTTTGGTGCAAGCTCTTCCACCCTTTAATTTTATTAATGCCTGCTTCTAACTGATATACATACTTTGAGAGATAACCTTTTAATTTTATTTTGAAAATGATCGTAATGACTTGGGAGTTAATTAATTTTTTTTCCTTTGAATTTATTATAACTTTTTACATGATTTTTTTTTAAGGTTTCAATTTCAAACTGAGACATGAGTCTCAAAAATATTGACCTGTTTTGTCTTTTTTTTTTATTACATCTCAACCTCCGTTGGGTAAATGAAAAAGCTTACATGAAGTTTTCAAGGTACTAAACTTTAAGGGATAACTAGGAGGATGTGAAACCTTCTATAAACTCATTTGAATCATACAGTATCAGTTATTAGCTTTTAAGCTAATCCTATCAAATTAAAAAAAATAATATAGATTGCATTTGATAAGAAGACTCAAAACTTAACAATTACTTCAGTTTTCCTGCAAATTTCAATAATTTTCTTTAAACAGCCAACTGTTATCTATCTTCTAAATCTCTCTCTTTTTATTTTCAATTTGTATCCTCTTTTTATCTTCTGTCCCACCTAATTTTGAAGGCTTACATAGACAATGTATCTCGTGAAAAGTTTTCATAAGTCAGATTTAAGACATGTATGTTTGGTAAGAGCATCATTTATAAAGGAATTCTTTTTTTTCTCTTGATTTTTTTTTCTGGCTATATCATTAGGTAAGTATATTCAACATGCTACTATTGAAAGTATTATCTTTCTTAAAAACAGGAAGAACAAAATGATAAATTTGCACATGAAGGTGAGCTTAACTAAATCAGTCAAAACTAAGTGGATGTATATGTTTGCTATTTTATTAAGCTGCAGTTTAGTAAATTATGACAAAGAAAAAGAGCTATGGCTTTGGTTTATAATGACTAGTTGTTAATCTGGTCATGTGCCTGAAATGAAAACATGCTGCTTGGCCATTCATATCTAAAACGAAATATATGTTAGTTTTTTAAGTTGAACTTCATATTAATAGATTTTCTGTCTAATATTTTCCAGAAGGCACTGCTTCACAACCAGTGAATGTTAGCAAAGGAGAGGTTATAATGGCAATGCAATCAGCCCTCCTTAACCCTGAGTACAGAAATATTGTAAGTTAATCGACATTGGAGTTTGATAAAAGTGAACTTAAAACATCATTTCTGAAATACCAATGGTTATTCCATTTAAGAAGTTTTTTTTTTAAAAAGCTACTAAAACAATTGGTTAATTGCCTGATATCAATTCAAGATGTCAATGAGCTTTACTAACTCTGAAGATGGTGATTCTCATGTATTGAATCATCAGCTCTTAAGAAATCATATTAGTATCTAAAAAGCTACTTCTAAAAAATAAACTGGTCCAAATAAAAAAATTTTTCAAAGCTGATTTGGTGTGATGAATAATTTGATTTTATTGGGGTTTTAATTTTTTTTAGTGTATGCTAAAATTATATTTTAGTGACAGTGAACAAACTGAGTGTCAGTTGCTTAAAGACTTCTAAGATGTAAATCATATTGCCCTCAATATGAAGGTCCCCTGATTGAATTTTTTTGTTTTGTTTTAATGTTCAGCAAGGTAATTTCAAAACTCATAACATAGTGAAATGGCATTAAAAAAATGTCAAACACCAGATTTTTTTTTTTTTCACTTTTTCTAAGCTCAGGTATTTTTTACGAATTGATATCCCCTGATCAAATCTCCTTATTAGGACAACAGACAAAGAATGCCACCCTTGATAAAATGAAAGTCTTGTATAAGAAGTTGTAACAAGTGCCTCACATTGAAGGTAAAATCTGAGAGGGATTTCTGCTTTAAATTTTAACTGAATCTTTCAAGCATTTTTTTTTTGTTTTTTTGATATTATGCATTAACAATTTATGTACCGTACTTGAATCTTCCAGAGAATAAACCTTTCAATTAAATAAGGCTATCTAGGGCAAATATTTGCAAATTTTAACAGACTTTGAATTTTTGTGAAACAGGTTGAGCGTATGCTTAATGATCCTGAAACATTGGAAAACATAATTGCTGCAACACCAGGACTTGACAAAGACCCTTCTGTTCTTGGTAAAATTACTTTCAAATATGACATGTACCTAGATATAATTGGGTTCATTATCAATGCAAAAAATTTCCAAAATAACCTGCAACAGAAGATATTTTAGGTCAAAACTATTCCAATTCAATTTAACATATTGCAGTAAAGTCTTAGAATAATAATAATGGGGCTTTTATTAGCTCCTTTTTCTTTTATGAGCTTAAGGCACTTTACAACATAACACTCTGAATTCAACGAATTGTGCACAGGTCCAGCACATTTCAAATAAATTGATGAAAATTTATATGACCATGAAAAAATTAAGTAAATTAAGGTATCCAAATGGTGACTACACAGCTTTCAAAACTGCAATGTACAGTCGTTTGAATTCCTCAAACTCTTTTGAGACTTTGGTGTTTGAGAAATCCATGCTTAACAATTCAAGGTAAATAACAGACTGTATTTAATAAATGTACATAGATTTACAGCATTTCTATGTGAGGCTATTGTAGAAACCAAAAGTTTGAAATGTACATATAGTTAAACTCCAAAAGGAAATTGAAATTCAAAACTCTTTGATCTGGTAATCCCCAGCTGTTTCCATTGTGTTCATAAAGCATTTAATATTTCTTTGACATATTTCCTCACTGAGTTTTCTGCATAATGCAATTCTCATTCTTCTTCCAGCATCTTTGCTCTAATCTCGTTCTTTCCGTTAAATTGCTTCTCAGCTTTCTTTCCCTTGAGGACAGTCTCCACCACCTTATATACCTTTTCAACTTCTTCACCTCTCTACTTCCTTATCAACTTAGTTTGATCTCTACCCCCCAGCTTTTCTTAGGCAACATTTGCCCAGATTTTCCCCCTTCCTCATATAGTTACTTGGATTTCTTCCTACTCCCCTTTGCTCCATCTCCTCCTTCCCATGCTACCTATAACTTGATATCTTTTGTTAGTTTTACTTTCCTTAAATTTCTCTGAAAATCTTATATACAAATGGGGATTTTTTCTCAAGTTAGGTGTAGACCTAGTTAAATATAATCAAAATTAAACCCTATATAAGCCAGTTAGGGATCATTCCAATGGTGCATCTACTGAGCTATCTTTTTTTTTGTTTTTAACTTGTTTGACTTGCAGCTAGTGCTGTTTCTCCAGTAAGGAAGAAGCGCTTGATCCTTAAGACGTTTGACATGCAAATGATTTTCAATGAGTTAAAGTCTATGAATCTTTTCCTGAGATATTTTGTGAAATTCGATGTTGCAGTAATTCGGTGTAGAAATTGCAAAAGAAAGCACAAGCTTATATGGGATTTATATTGAACAATTTTTCTTATCTCAGTATATGAGCATTTCCTGATATGTGAAACAGCATAGTCCATAGACAGATGGTTTTCTTCATATTCACTAAATGTTGTTGTTTTTTTACTTTCTGAGAATCATTTATGTTCTCATTACCTATTTTTACTGACTGTTAATTACTTGACTTTAGTTTGCTTTTTTGTTGCACAATAATTTTTCATTCTTTTTCATCTTTTTTTTTTTTACTTTATTTCTAAACATCCATGTGTACATATCATTTGTGCAGTCAAAAAAATCATTGGTCATTGAGTTAATGATATTAGTTTGTATAGAACAATAATAAAGTGTCGTCAACATATGTATAGTTTGGTCAATTATGGTTGTTAATTGCATTGGTAAGAGGATATATACACATGGTGAGCCAAAACCTGATTCCTTAGAAATTTCATACATAAACTTTCTTAGAACAGATGTTATCTGATCAGTGTTGAATGCAGTAGAAAGTTCTTACATGGTTAGCAATGACAGGCTGCCAAAATTAATAGTGGTAAGCCCATGACTTAATCTGTAACTAGTGCTGCGTCAGCGCTGTGACAAAACTTATGTGTGGGCTGAAATATTTCTGTTCAGTTATATATATATATATATATATGTTTATACTGAATTGAAGTTGGAGAAATGCTATTCTTTCAAAAACTTAAAAGTAATGATTTGGCAGGGACCAGTTTTAATTACAATGTATAGCAGTCTCGAGAAGTATTCTTGAGAAGAGGAAAATTTATATCGGTCTTTGAAATGCGGTGGAAAAATTTCTCAAACTTCTGAAACTTTTATTAGATGATGTTGCTAGAAGTCAAGACATTCATAGAGTACCTTTTCAGGAAGAGATTAAAGCTCACTAAAACATCTTTTGTATTTAGGAATGATAGTTCTTATATATTTCTCAGTGACAGGAGAAAAAGCACTCAAAGGTAGTCTAGTATTTTTAGAAAGTTATATGGCTTGAAAATTGATGAAGATCGGTCCTAAATTTCATTACTTTTTCAAGGAAGAATGGCTTGAAAATTTTGGGAAGTTCGTCGTTTGGTCTGAGTCGATGGTATCTTTGCTTTTTTTCCTTTTTTTTTTTCGATGCCATTGAAAGCTCATAACGTTTTATAGAGGAATTGCTGTAAGGAATTTTTAAAGGAATATATTTATTTTGGTCACTATTATGGCTTGAATAGTTTTATTTTTCTGAAATTAAAAAAAAAAAGACTTTATTAAAAGGAAGAACTGTTGGCTTGAAAAGGTCTTCAGCATGTCTTTTTACCTTGTTTTGTATTTTGACTTATTAATTTAAGGAGTAAAACAACAAAGAGAATCATGATGATACTTTAAAATTTGTCAAGAACATCTTTTAGCACCTTGGAAAATTGAAAGACATTTTTTAATCACAGCCAGAAAGAGTCTGTATTAAATCAGACTTGAACACACTCCTGTCAATGGATTTAATATTTCTTAATATTTGGTTTTAATTACTTGCGTCATTGGTTTTGGCTTGTAGTACAGTAATGATAGTAACATTGCGTACTGATCACACAGGCTCAAATCCATATCAGATAACTGAATAAGTCTGTTGGAGAGTCTCTTATTTTAGCAGGTCTAGAGTTTATGCTTTATGTTGAGTGGGCATTACATTGATTTGTCTTAAGATGTGCTCTTCAAGGAGGCTTAAGATGCTGGACAAGTGTATTATAATGTTTTTCAAAGTTAAGCTTTTCAAACAAGACAGTGAAATCATCAAAAATACATTTTTCATTGGGATGATAAGTTTTCAAGGAAGTTATTGAATTCCACAATGCAATTGACAAAAATGGTGTAATAGTTCCCGCAGGAAGTTGGTCTGTAGACTGATAACAAAGAAAATCAGTTAGGCATTTGTACTTAAAGACTGCAGGATTCAAAAGTTATCAGACTCAAATGTGGAATCGGGGTGACTTTGAAGAAAAAACAAAAAACAGAAATGCATAACCTTCAGAAATCATTTTATTTTTCATTGTAACATTTTGTCCCACTTGATATTAAGAAATAAGTAGCTTAATGAAAGTTAATAATTAATTGATTTTTAAATTTATATTTCCCCATGAAATTGTGAGTAGATTCATAAAATCATGTAGTTTTCACCAAAGTTGAGTGGTTTTGACCAGTCTATGAATATATCGTGTAATTTTAGCTTTATCGCTTTACTTTTGTTGATGCAATGGGTGTAACCGGGCCTGCTCTTAGATGTTGTGATGACTGAATATTGATGTTTTTTTTTTACATCCTCTTCTTTTTTACCCTTTTTAAAAAAAATCAAATTGATCTTCTTACTTCATATATGTTTCATTACATCTGGGCTTAACACATATTTATTTAGCTAAGGTCTACCTTCCACTTTAACTATGTCCATAAATATTACAAAAGCTGTTTTTTGCATCGATCAGACTAAACTTTTTCTCACCAGTTAAGATACATTTTAAAATTTTTTTGTATGGGTTTTTTTTTGTAAGAAAAAAATGTGTAAGTGTTAAAACAATTTTAAGGGTAATGAGAAAGTTTTTATTTCATCACCTTAGCATAGACCATTTCACACAGTTTGATTTTCCACACATAACTTGATATTAAAATTTTCAGAAAACCAGACTGCAGCAATTTTTTTTCCTTAATTTGTCTACTTCTTTACAATTTCCTTTCTAAGTAAGAATCAGAGATGGGTCATCAATATGTGATTTTAGCATTGTGGGCAATTGCATTATAAATTGGAAATGTACAGTTCACATAAGGGTCATTCTGGTATGAAATAGTTTAAAGCAATTATTTTACTTAGGTATCAAATATTTCAAACGTTTTATACTTCCCAGCAATGCTGCAAGAACCTGAATTATTGGCTATTCTCGTGCACAGAAACAATCTTGACAGGTCAGCACAGTTATTTATCAGCAATGTTAAGTGTAAAGATTTAAAGTCTAATGCTTTTTTCAATGCTCACTGCTGATTATTTTTATTCATAAAATTTTTTTGTCTTCATAACTTTACAACCTGAATTACTATGATAGGAGAAAGTAAATATTTCAAGTTACACTTTTTCATTATGTTCACAGCTTACTTCCCCATCATCCATCATTTGCTCAGGCAGCAATTGCTGTAGCAACTGCTGTAAATGAGGAGGGAGCTAAACGTGGGACCCTAGCACATGCACCAGGTGGCTCTACATTTTGTTTGATCACATTTTTGTACAATTTTCTCTCAACTTTTGAACTCTTTTTATCAGCTTGATATCTCTGGATTTTTTCCTTTAAAAAGAAACAAAGGCAAATAGCAAAGATTTGCATCAAATGTCTTTTTTTTTTTAACTGATATTATTTCTAATAAATCAAGAAAGAAGGAGTAGCTCAGAATACAGTGCATAGCTGCCAACCAGTATGTATAGTACAAGTCTGTATTTGGGCTTCCGAGCACGTATGTCCGTATCAGTGCTAAAAAGCACGTATTTGGCAGTATCCCGCTAACTGGAAGTAAAAATACATGCTTGGTGGACTGCTTGCAGCCCTGATGTCTTTGTCAAAGTTATGATAAGAGAAGTTTATCTAAAGTTTACAATAAGTTATAAGTAACAGCTAAGCTTATAAACGATTAATTAATCTTGTGTTAAAGTTAATATTGATAATTGTACTTAATCGGCTACATCTTACACTAAGTTTGCAGCGACCAATTTATTTATCTCACGAAAAATCTGTATTTGCCTGTTCAAAAGTTGGCAGCTATGCAGTGGAGGAAAAATTAAATATAAGTTATTGTTGTGTCAGGTGGTAGTGTTTATGTTAGTATGACAATTATCTATAGACTATCTATTCATGCAGCATTGAGACTTCACTCTCTTTTATTTCAAACATAAAAATCATGACTTTTATTTATTATATGTATTATTTTGCAGCACCAATTTTTATTTATCTTTCAAAAAAGTTGAAAGATCTCTGAGAGAAGCTCATATATGATTTTTTAAGTTTGAATTTAATAAAGAAAGCATTTAGTTGTAAATTTATCTTTCTGGCTATCTTAAAATAACAAAAAATTAAGATTTGGTTTTTCTCCCAGGACAATGTCATATTTAAATTACATTACAGTTAAACATGAAAAAAAAATTGTGACATCTGACTTAGCTGAAGTATGTGGTAGACAAAATTGTAGATTAAAAAAATAAAGCAACATTCACATCATCTGTCCCTACACATACCACCACTCAAAAAAAGTGTCCAGATAACAGATATTTTATGAATTTTCTAGATTGCTCAATCAAGTTATATATCCCAAATGTGAGAGATTTTATCCTTTATATACAAAATTCTAAGCATACTGTGGTGGGTCTGTTCTGTACGGGTTTGATGTAGCAATGATTTCATATTCGAAAACATGGGACAGCTATTCGTGTTTATTTTGATAGCCATCTAAATTTTTGCTTTTTACCATTTTATTTTTTATTTTTTAAGACTAAGACAAAGGTGATTCAAATTTTTTCCAAGGTTTTTAAATAAAAGTCACAAGTGTATTGCATCACAAAAATTGACAAATTTTATTTCTTTTCAGAAAATTTGACCTACTCGATGGACCAAATGTCTGATGAGGAGGACGATATGCCAAGAGTAATTATTACTTGTCTTCGCATCAAATGTTATGAACAGAAAAATGATTGATTTCTCTTTAAATGGAAACAACAAACAATACTGGTGGATATTTGACCATTTATCATTCTATAACGGTCAACTGGGAATTGTTGTACTCTTCTATTTTAGTGGAAGTTCAGAGTATCTAAGTATCAACTGCATGCTGTTTAGGAGATTTAACAATTTTTGCAACAAATTCTGTCCTTTATAGACATGCCCATTTTTTTCCTCAACCACAAAAGGGTTTTCCCATCACTGTCGGCAAGTACTGTGCAGGCAAGCTAATTAGGCAGTGACAATTTTTTGCCTGACTAGCTCATGAAGTAAATCCAAATTTCATCATCTATTTCTATCTCCAAAAAAAAATCTTTCTATCATTACAACCCCTTTACCTTCTGAAAAGGTCTTGAGCATATCATAATCCTCTTCCCTTAATCTCTGTGATCAAAATGTGCTAAGCCCATAGGGCAAAAAGCTTCCTGAGACCTAAATCATCATGTAACGCTCTCTGGGCTGACAATTTTGTGGACTATAAAATTCACTGTTGCTTTCTTGTCTCCTTTGATAACTGCTTTAGTTTTTGCTATTTCTTTTGCAATTAAAATTCAACTAGCCATGCTAGAGGAGTTGTTTGATGAAGCAATGATTTCACACAACAACATGCTAGTTGATTATTTTGTCCAAATCGCCACATAGGCCTAATTTTAGTCATGTTTTTGTCTCTTTAAATTTTTCATTTCATGGAGATCTTTTAACACTCAGGTAATAATGCTCTCAGTTTCATGCTTATGAATAATGGACTCATGCACCAGAATTTCATGTACAAAAAGATTAAAAAACAAAATTATGTAATACATCAGGTTGATTTATATTCAGAGCAATTTGACTTTTCCATTTTGATTTTAAAGATTTTTTAAAAATCTGAATATTCAGATTCTAAATAATTATATTTCAATGGAAAAATTAAATGAGTCAACTTCAACAGTGCCTGATAACTTATTTGCAATATGAAAATGCTTTTGGGAAGGAAATTCACAGTTACTTTCTGTATATAGATGCAAATTGTCTAGCCAATACACTTTTTAAACAGAGAAGCAACATCCACTCTGAAAATCACTCACTAGTTAGGGTACATTGTTAAGTAAGAAATTGTCCAATGAAAAATTGCAATGAAAAATATAGCACTTTTCTCTGTGCACCAATTTGCACTGAGAAATCCTGCATTGTGTTTAACATAGAGGTAAAGATTGCCTATTGTTGCAATATTATTTGTACATTTTAGAAAATTTGTAAATTAAACGTTTTTTTTAAATTTACATTTGTAAAACAGGTCTAGAAGCATAGATGAGTGATATTCAAAGATGAAAGCATTTATTGACTAGCCAAACAAACCTAATATAAAAAAATGCTTATATTGAGTGAAATGGTTTGCCACCTTCAATATACATTCTCAAGTAAGGAATGTATTATTCAGCAAATTGTATTTCTTGGGCGCAGTGACGGGATGAATAAATCAATGTTTCTTTGTTGTTGTAAAATGATACAAAAAATAAATAAAAAAGAAATACACTTGATGAAAAAGTTTTTAATGTAAATTATCTCAGAATTGTCTGTATTGCTAGCAAATAATTATTTACTCAGTTCACTTAACTCAGCTTCGCTAAGTCAAAAGCACCTACCACAATTAAATGGGTATCTGGGGTCACTCTTTGCTACTGTAGCACCATAATTCAGAATATCCACCACAGACACATCGAAGGGGATCCCAAACCACTGCGGACCAGAGTAGGGCAGGCTAGGGAGTTATGCACTGAGAGGAAATGGCCCCACTGCGTGACCACAATCTCTGCCTAGCCCATTACTTGATGCAACTTTACGCTTGTTGCCAGTGTTTTTGGTATCTGAACCTTGTTGCAAACCTTTGAAAATACAGAAAGTTTCTAATACGCATGGACTGAACACCAAGTTTGTACAGTGGGAGCCGCAGGAAATTTTTGGTCATTTCCATAGGGTACATATGTGCCAATACACCTACAGCTCAGACAGCTGTAGTTTCTGTCCTCATGCTGGTTTTGTATCAGCCCTATTAATTTTTAAAAGATTAGAAATGCTAGCGCATAATTCTTTGGTTCTGAAATGCATTTTTTCTGTTCTTTAAAAGTTAACTCTTTGAGTCAGTGCCCCAAATTCACATTTGGACGGAGGCCTTAAAAGGAAGTGCTTTACAGTACAGGAGTTGTTAATTTTATTTCCTTACATTGTAATTATTATGAATAGATATTATATAGGGTAGCATATCGTATTGAAGCTAATGGAATAAATATTTATGGAAAACAAAAAAATTGATTTTGCTTTCACTTCATTTTGTATAGTTGGTGATAAAATAAAAGCCTCTATAAAGAGTCTATCTAGCGTCTGCATGCTACGGCCGATCTTCCAAAACTGAAACTAGATCGGCCGTACTCTGCGGCCGCTCGGATTCAAAGAGTTAAGTATTTACCAGTCTGATGGAAATTTTATTTTATTATTTTATCAGGCACATAGGATGAGGGGCAACCCTGGAGCATCAAACATTACCACATCACAATTGGCTGCAGCTATTCAAGCCGTCACTGGTACAGGGTCAATGGGGCCTGCTGCATCATATCCTTCCATGCCATCAACCTCTCAGGGGGTAAAGATTTTTCACTTTACAAGATGTGTTTATAGGACAGCCCCATCAAAAATATCACCATCAAGATGGATATGCTAACTAAATCATATGTGACATGCATGGCTAAAAATACTTATTTAATTAATGTCCTATGTCTGGTAATATAATGCTTCCCCTTTACTTAAGTTTAATTCAAAAAAGCTGATCATAAAAACTTGGGAATAAATTGAAAAATCATGAACATGATCTCTACATGTTTGCTCATTTTAGAAGTATACTAATAAGCATAATTCAATTAATGTGTTGGAAATCTATAACCTGCCCAATATAAAAAAAAGTTTAATTTGTATTTTTTTTTACATTTTATTTAATACCATGGTAACCAACAAAGTTGAAAGTGTTAAAGGCCAATTTTAGCAAAAATTTCATTATGAGTCTTTGTTTTTAGATGGTAAACTTATCCAAGAGAAATGGAATTTTAAGATGGCTTTTTTTTGTCTAGACACCAGGTCCTTCATCAAGCTCATATATCAGCAATGATTTCTTTCAACAAGCCATGGTGCATGCTCAGTCTGCATCTTCTGATGTGAGTTATGAAGACATTTAATGCTGAATGCCAATAGGTTCCTAACAGTTTACAGAGGTGCTTATGGTCCCAGAAAATCCAATAAACTTCCGAGATTGTTGCTGTATCCCGGAAACCCGAATTCACCCGCAAAATCCCCAGATTTTTTTGTTTTATTTCAACATTTAGGCTGACGAAACATGAACAATTATAATCGATTATTTTCATTTTTGTTTCGGGATTAGCGTGACCCAACAATCCTATGAAAAAGACAAATTGTTAAAATATAATTCTACGATGAAAACGATATTTTTCCATCATCGAGTACCCGTGTGAAGGTATAAAATTGGGCCAGATATATTAAATCTATATCGAGTATTTTTGTTGACTATTATACATTCAATTTCAATATCGAAATTTGTATTATTGTTGAAACCATCCAAGATATCGGTCCCATCGAGTTGTTTTATTTGTACATTCATCCGTAAAACATCGTTCTCACCATCTGCACACTCAAACCTGGCCGTTATGTCCAAAAAGAATCATTTTGATTTCTTCATCTAACAATAGTTAATGCGACTAGGCAGTTTCTTTTTGTCAAGATACATTCTAAATTTTGTCGAGTATTAAGATCACTTGGAAAATCCTAAATACTGGTAGAGCTAGATTTTGAGTAAATCTAGGTCTAGGTCTAGATTTAGATAGATAATCAAAACCGGGCATGACATGAGACTATTATTGTAGAAGATCTAGATCTAGATCTAGGTGGTTTTCATTTTTTAATATTTTTCCGCTTAAAAAAAAAAATAAACATGATTTTCATCCCAAGGTAAATAATTTTAAGTCTAGATCTAAATGTTAGATTGTTATTTTCTTTTTTACACGGCCAGGCAGGGCCTAGTGAGACATTCTAGACCTAATCGATATTTATCATATTCACCTCAAATGTCTTTTTAAAAGAAAAGATAAAGATAAGGAGAGCAGCACTCAATATTTAAGCCAGAATATAGGCCTTTATATTCTAATGAGTAAGCTTTTATGGCGCTTTAGTTGAGCCAATAAAATACATGTACAAAAAGCAGTAACAACTAACATTTGGGGGACACAGCTGCAGATGAGCTACAACAGGTCATTCAACCTCTTAGTCTGAGGAAAGAAAATCAAATGAGCTAAATCATAAAGAAAAAAATGGTCCACTATCATGGCTCTTTGGACAATACAATTTTGTTTAAATTTAGCGGGAGGGAGGGGGGTACAGAGAGAGAGAATGCTCCTGCCTAGGCCACTAGCAGTGACCAATTTTAAAAAGTTCAGTCAAAAATTGTGTGTCCTGTTCTCATCCCTGGTATTATTATTCCTTTTATACTTTAGTCCTAGCTTATTTGTTTTCAACAGCTGTATTGTTGATTTTATCAATGCTTTAAGTAAAATTGGCAAAAACTGAAGTCATTTTTTTTTAAAAATTAGCTTCGTCGCGCTTTGTCCCTGATTTTGGTGGGTTGTTAGGCACCTCTGAGTTTATAGAATAACCAAATTAAGATATAAATGGAACATGCTATAACCAAGGCTTGGTAAAGCACTACAGCCTGTTACCCAGTGTTTGAAGTAACCCTTAAAAGTGGAAGAGAAAAATGAAGGAGACTCTTCATTTTCAGCTAGTGGATTTTCCATACAATGACATGATATACAGCAAAACCTTAAATTCAACATATGTTTGCTTTTTCCTATTTTTAGTTCCCTCTTTTGCTGATGTTATTCCAAGAAATTAAAATCCAAAGCAAAGCAACCTTGTAATCAAGGAGTTCACTTATCAAAAAAATTTGCTAGCAACAGATAACAGGTAATGGTTGAGTGAGGACATTGATACCTGCACTGTGCAATTGATTGCAGTTTAAATACTTTTAACCTTCATTGTAAAATAAACTGATAAAGAAAATGAAAGTGAATTACTTGGGTTTATATTGCTCTTCACATCTTTTATTCTGTATGCTTTTTAGGCAGCATTACAGCAACTCAGGGAGATGGGCATTACAGATGAAAATGTAGCTCGCCAGGCATTAGCAGCCACAGGTGGGGACATCCAAGCTGCCATTGATCTTATATTTGGAGACGGACTGATGTAGCTAGCAGTTCTGTACCATAATCATAGGGGTATTTTTTTACCTTTACAGGATCAACATTTTTTTCATTTGTTGGAAATAAATTGCGTGGTTGAATTTAAGTACATAGATTTCTTGACTTTGTCTCATTTGATTGTGTCTCGATTGTTAAAGCACTGAAAACAAGTATTATTTATCTAAAAGGAGTAGCATTTTTTTTTCCAATACTCATTTCCATATTTTCTGAAGAGCATTTAAAACACCCAGTAGAAGTTGATGCTCATAATTTGTGCCCTTAATCATAAAACTACAGAATATTTGAACTTGCAAGGAAAAAGTATTCACACATACATTCTATGGTGGGCTTTGTCTTTTCAGTTTTGACTCTCTCTCTCTCTCTCTCTCTCTCTCTCTCTCTCTCTCTCTCTCTCTCTCTCTCTCTCTCTCTCTCTCTCTCTCTCTCTCTCACTCTCTCACTCTCTCACTCTCTCACTCACTCACTCACTCACTCACTCACTCACTCACTCACTCACTCTACATCCCTGTTGCTCAGACTGACCTGACCATCTGAAAATTGCATTTGAATTTTTTTTTCAAATTTCCAATCTCGATGAGCAAATAGAATCTCAGGCAATGACACAAAATATCAAGTTTAATTAAATTCTACTGACAAGACATGAGGACAAGTTAGAAAAAGCTTGATTCTATAGTTAAATTCATACTAGTGCATAAAATCCTTAGACATCCAAATTGAAACAAAACATGATCTTGAACAATATTATAAATTTCTTATGTATTATTCACTTATTTCGAAAGAGAAAAAGGCTAACCTTGTGTAATCGCTATAAGATCAGGTTATCCAAAGCACACATTTACATAGTAGGCCTGTGAAGATACAAATTACAGTGGAATCTGCTTGAAATCAACTGGCTTTAAGTCAATCTTGCTTGAAGTCAACACCTTACATTGGTCCTGTTTTTTTTCCTTCTTTTTTTAAATAACTGATTTTTCGATAAAGTCAATGGCTTGGGTACATTTTTGCTTAAAGTCAACACCTCTTGGTGGATGGGAAGAGGTGAAACCCATAAAAGCGGGTTGGGGTTAGGGATGCGTGGGCAGGATATAGCTCTTTGTTTGTAAACAAAGTCAGTAAGAGACAACATGCTCAACAAGGCCTAGCTAAGTTAGTGTGGTAGTATCATTACAAAGAAGGGTGCGTAGGGTAATGACGTGATGGAGGCTGTGTGTGTCTAGATCTAGGTCTACTTTTCTTTGGCTCACATTATTTGTGGTAAACAGTGCACTGTCTTCTCCCCTCAACCAGTAACATCCGCTTCAAAGACTCCAATAACACTAAACAATTTTTTTTTTAAAATCAGGCCTTTTTTTTTTGGGGGGGGGGGGGGGGTGTGAAAACAAAACTTAAGTCTCAAGCCCATACTAAAAGAAAGTAAAGGTGAAAAAATGTAGCAAGAATTGTAGGTATGCACACATTTTTTGTTTAGTACATCAATTTTTTTAAATAAACCTCTTTTCAGACTTAGTGTGGTTTTCTTTTTGCCTAAATACATGTAACTGGTATAAATTTTTATTTACTGCACTATAGCTACAGTTTAAGTAACAAAATGAAGACACTGCAAAGGAAGACCACTATCAATAGTAACGAAACGGAGGCAGCCTAGACTTGTATCCTGGAAATGGATAAGTCAACCTTGCATATAGTCAACTCTTTTTTGGGGGGGTCCAGAGGTGTTGACTTTAAACGGATTCCACTGTATAATATTTTGTTGCTTTGAAGCTACCTGATGTGATTTTAGACATGGTCTTCTTGGTCCTAAAGTTGTGGAACAGTTTACTTTTAATAAATTTCTTCCCTTTCAGAAATAATAAGTCCTGAACAAAAGACATACATCAAACTTTATAGCTTTCTTGTAGGCATTTGATTATCTTACACATATGAAAATAATGGAGCAAGCAAACTATTTTTTGCACATCAAGAGGCTTTTGTGTAACTGTTAGGTTATACTAAAGTGGATGCCAAAAGCATAGTTAAGTGTTATTAAACAACAATAAATGGCTTTCTATGAAACTAAGCTTTTAATTTAAATATACCTTTGAAAAATTAGAATGTTATCAAACTTTAATTTATATGTGTCAAGACTTTATTATTGCAAAAGCTTTTTATTTGAAAGATAGCATTTACAAGCAAAGAACATCTTTACAGGGCTAACGTCAAAAGCTGCAGTGCTTTGAAAAGAGTATACATGTAATTTGTTTTCTTGTGATAAACCCCTCATGCAGTAATTAAGTGATAAGGTTATAAACATCAGAATAATAAAATTAACCATCATTTTCTTAAGCTGTTGAAAAAATTATTTTTTATACAGACAAGCATTATCTTCAGCACAGCACAATGTAAGGAAAATATAAAAGAGCATCTGAAGTGAAAACCAGTGCCTTATTTGATGAAATCATGTTTACTATTATTTACAAAAAAAATTCTCTCTCTCTCTCTCTCTCTCTCTCTCTCTCTCTCTCTCTCTCTCTTCTCTCTCTCTCTCTCTCTCTCTCGTCTCTCTCTCTCTCTCTCTCTCTCTCTCTCTTTCTCTCTCTCTCTCTCTCTCTCTCTCTCTCTCTCTCTCTCTCTCTCTCTCTCTCTCTCTCTCTCTCTTCTCTCTCCCTCATCTCTCTCTCTCATTTTTTATTCAAACTTAGTTTCATAATGATCAATAATTACACTGTTTTAGCATTAGTGTTAAGAATAATATATGTGCACTTTTGCTGATCAAATACCAAACAGAAGAATATTGTGCTTACTTTTTAGATAGGAGTTAAACATTGCATATTTACAAAGTATCTTACACTATCTTAAAGCAATTGTAATTTTTGTTTTTGAGTCACTAGCAGTACAAGTCAGTATTCCCAGCTCTGCTTTGGGATAAAACTAGAGGCAGAATGGCAAGTCACCTATATTTAATTATCTATCTATTTATCTTTCGCTCTGTCTTCATTTAACTTAGGAGCAATTGTTGTATCCATTTGCCACACAAACTAATTTTATCTATCTACCTTGCCTCCCTTTTTTCTGATGATGTTACTATTATTTTATCCTTTTATGTGTCTACTGCTCGCTGTATTTCGGATGTATTATCCAACTTTTTCGTTAAGTATATACATCAGATGTATCAACCATGTCACTTATTATTAATTCTCTCATTCTGTCACTTCTTAAATGTAAACAGCTGCTGCCTAAAATGTAATTTTATTTTAAATGACACTTTTTCTTCTTCTCTATCTTTCTATCCCCCCCCTCCCTCCTCTCTCTCTCTCTCTCTCTCTCTCTCTCTCTCTCTCTCTCTCTCTCTCTCTCTCTCTCTCTCTCTCTCTCTCTCTCTCTCACACACTTTTGTCTCTCTCTCTCTTTGACTTTTTCTCATTCTTCCTCTCTTTCAATATTCCGATTCATTCATAAGTCTATGTAATATTCATCTTTCATTGCATCAGGCATTTCCGGTGCCTTCAATGCCTATTGTTTTGAGACAAAATTTTTCTCAGTGTCACTCTTTACCAAATCCGCACCACTATCTCTTAATAATGATCAGTTCTTCTCGTATCTTGGATGACTAGTAGGATAGGGTGCACATGTTTTAAAGTCTTTATTTACTAAAGTTCTTATATTGCTTATATTAATTTTGTAATTTGACCCAAGCTAGCTCAATCTTATGTTACAAGAATAACTTCCAAACTTGATAAGACATAGAGAAAATATATCATTGTTGAATATTGAATAATTCTAGCCTTTAAAGTTCATTTTTCTCGTGAATAGAGATTTAGAGAGTGAGTAAGAGTTATGTATTAGAATGGCTAATCAATTTTTAAACCATATGTTATAGAGCATCATAACCTGTTGAAGTGACAAGCCAATTTGCCTTTTTGCAAATATCAGCCTTTCAGACAGAATTGGGTTAACAATAATTTGAAGCAGCTACATGTAATATGAATAATGTGCTGATTTTGTAAAATAAAATGCAGTGCAGATACTTTTAAAGGCTTAAGTTTTATGTGGGTACATGTACTAAAATAAGTGAAATCCTGCAAGGCATTGCACCTCTGGCCCTTTTACATATCTTTATAACAAGCGTTTAGAAGGATCTTTCATTAGATTAGAAAAAAGAGTTACATTGTAGCTATTTCCAATTTTGAAAACCAAATTTTAATTAGTTTATCCTGAATGATTTCGAAACCCTTTTGAGCGCAACTTTTTTATCTTATCTAAAAACCTGAATTTGAGTTTAGAGATCTCAATTATTTTTTTGAGTAAGCCCATAGTGTGATCCGAATGTTGATAAAGCTACTTTTAATATCAGGGGTTTATTAAGGCTGGAAAATGTATTATACGAACTGAATAACTGATAAACGGCATTCTTCATCTATTATCTGTCATGTCACAGTGTGATCTGTCTTCCCTTTCTCTATCCCACGCTCTCTTTCTTTCCTTATCTCTCAATAATTTCTCTTCTCTTCTCCCACTCTTTATCTGTTTCCTTACAAGCGCACTCCACCTCTTAATCAACTAGAATTTACAGTTGTAAAAAAAAATTAGTTGGAAGTTATTTTTTCAAACGCAACTTTGAAAAGACATGGTACAAACTTATAAGCTCTTTTGGTTGATATTAATTTCTATTTGGACCTTAGTTTTAGCTAATACTGATTCAAATTATTACAACATTCTACCACTGCTAGGGACTAATCTTTTTACTTTTCAGATCATATCTTTTGTACATAAGTGTAGATAAAATGATGCAAGCCTAGTGTCGATCAGACTGAATTTGTTTTGCATCCTTGTGATCGGAAAGACTCGAATCCAATTATTTATTCTGTTCTATTTGCATACGTTTTCATCTTTGTAATATTTAATGGGACATTCATATGCACTAACTAAATCATGTCTTTTAAGGTAAACGAAATGCTTCAGAAAATGTGAAAAAGACTTGAAATTGCATGCAAAGACTTTCAAAAAAACGGGCATGATACATATGTAGGTTTATGCAAGGAACTTAGTAATTTGAGTTCCTTTTTCAAATTTCAAATTTCCAAATTAATAATAGAACCATGATCAGTGTAAAATAAGAGTTGTCAAGTTTCGGGGCTGCAAGTCTTGAACCATCAGCATCTCCTTCGCATTTTCTCTGCCTCGTTTGATCAGAGACCTTTACAGGTTGAGAGCGATATGTTTTGATTGATATTTGGAACGGCACAAGCATACTGATTTGTTCTGTAGTCGTTGGTGGAATCTCAGTATTTTGGAGCATTGTGCCACCTGAAAAAGTTATAAAAAACTGCCATTAGATAGATAGATAGATAGATAGATAGATAGATAGAGAGAGAGAGAGAGAGAGAGAGAGAGAGAGAGAGAGAGAGAGAGAGAGAGAGAGAGACGGACAGAGACAGAGACAGAGATAGAGACATACAGACAGAAAGAGAGGGTTTTATATCAATGTCGTTCTTCCTCAGACTCCAGACTTCATAGTTTCTATTGTCTTCACACTCGACTGTAAGTTTCACGCTGTTTCAGAATATCGTGGTGCTGCTACTTGTTACACACTTCTTAGATAAAAAAAAAAAATTCCACAAAAGCCATGCTCTACTTCGGCTTGATACGTTTGAATTGATTTTACAAGGGAAAATGTATGCGAATTATTTTCTCAAGGCAAGCCAAAATTGGGATTGAATTTGTATCTAACGAATCTCAATTACGATGTGCTAACTGCTGTTCTTCATCACCCCCGCCCTATGTGATAAAACTAAGTACATGTAGTTTTTGCAAGAACAATATCGTGGCCGATAAGACTAGCTATTAGTATTACTGCAGGATTGCATCTGTTACTTTCTCAGACCGAGAGTGAAAATGAAGTAAGAGTATTAACCGCCAAATCATGGCGATAAACAAAAACTATTAATTATTGATAAAAAATTTTTAGACATGCTTCTGACATATTGTAACGTTGACGGAAAGTTATTAACTTCAT
>JAWDGP010004263.1:985000-987500 GCA_033675545.1 Elysia crispata | reverse complement strand
ATAAAGAAACAGATGGGGAAGAAGCGACAGAGACAAAGGCCTTAATGGAATCATTGAGATATAGTTTGGCATTTAAGCAGAGACAAAGAATGTTAAACAAACAGATAGACCGCAAAGGGATGTAATAGTAACTCAAAAATCAATAATATTATTGCATCAATAAAGTGAGTAATATCGATAATGATGATGATGACCTATGATCATATAAATATCAACATAAATTATAGGATGATGATGCTAATCAGAAAAAAAAATGAGAAATGCAGATTATATAATTATGAACTTGTTTCGGTCGGTTTTTTTTTTTAATCTTTACTAAAAAAAAAAACAAAAAAACAAAAAAACAAACAAACAAACCAAAAACAATTTTAAAAAAAGCGGCTAGATGAGTTTTCGAACTTTTGACAATAAAAGTGATATATAACTGAAATAGTTGTATTTAAATCTTTTAATGTTTTACTGTAAATCAAACCTTTCACATAAAGTGTTTAAATGAATGGTGCAGATTTTTTTGTTTACTCAATTGAGTTCCTTTTTTTTCTTAATATATTCTCTTTAAGAACCTGCCCAACAATGATATGCATAAAACCGCCTAACTTAATGGATACAGACTATATCAAATGATCAAACAATAAAAAAATAAATATTTTTTTCTAGCTCATTAATTTTACTCTGCACCAACCGTTTATCCTCTCAGCGTGCTATCTCATATAATTCTTCTTCCTTCATTCTTTCCTTATCAGGTCTGATTGGAAAGGGATGTAGACACTTTTCTCTGTTTCTACCCCTAAATCTCTGCCTTATTTTTCCTTCCCTCCCTCCCTCTCTCTCTCTCTCTCTCTCTCTCTCTCTCTCTCTCTCTCTCTCTTTGGCTCTCTTTCTATCTCTTTGTGTTCTGTACTTCCACCTGCCTGTTCAGCTATAAATATAAAATATTTACATGTACATCTTTTTGATCTATCAATACTTTATACTCATTGGGCTTGCGTTTTAACTTTTATTTAAATCTCAATCGAAATTCGGTTTATTTTCTTCAAACAAAGAGTTAAGTAAAAGAGTAGAATTTTATGTCTCTGGAAATGTGAAATCTTTTCTCTCTATCAAGTGCGATAATATTTTTTAAATGGAAAAGTTACCGAATCTTAAGGTCATAGATTAAAAAATAGTGGACGAAGTATTAACTACCATTGCCGATTCGTTTATTTAGCATACCAATATTTATCTAAGGTCAAACATTCCAAAAGTATGAGTATAATTATTTTGGGTAATCCTGAGATTGTTATTATGTATTTTTAATCATGTTTATTTGAGAACATCATTCTACTCTCAGTTGAGATCGATCAATTTTAAGACTGGTTTATACGAGTGGTGAATATGAAGTGACATCGAAATATTCAAAACACGCAACTATAATAATAACATTTTTTATGATCAGCTCACCACTCTGATTTTTGCAGGATTGCGAAGCTTATGGTTATAAGTATCTTTATTTTTTTTACTTTTTAAAAAATGAAGGTAATGCATTGGTAGGACCAATTTTACCTAAGAGAATTCATAGACGCATACGTCATCGAGTTGTGGTATTTTATTAGAATTGGATGACTGACTGTCGATTAGAAAATGTCGACCTTACATTTTCTGGACTTCTTCCTTAATCAAATTTTGTCTATTTTTAATTTTATTTGGTGAGAAGAGTAAAGTATTTAATAAACTGGCAATGAAAATAAATGGAAACGAGACACAGGAAAAGATGAATGCCTCTCTAAAACGAAAAAAAAATAATTCACCACCTTACAAAGAAAGCTTTGTGTATTTTTAGTTATGAAAAATTCCGAATTAGCGTTAGTTTTAGAAGTTTATTGTTCACAGTAAATCCTCGTATGTAGCACCAAAAATGAATCAAAGATTTATTGTCGCGGACTACTGAGCCCATTATCAATTTATGTTAAGTTGATGTCCACATTTTGCCACAAAAGATAATTATTTATTTTCTCTGTTTGGTTTCTATGTCTTTAGGAATTTTTATTTGTTCCGAAAAGAAGTAAATTCTTGATCTGCATGGGCAAAACGAATCATATTGATAGAAAACAGTTAGTATAAAAAATATCATTAATCTATAATCATCTACTTTACTTTTACATGATCTGGAGTAATGACACATCATAAAAAGGAGGCTGCCATGAGAGGCGTGTCAGAACCAATTTTTCATAAATGGCAAATTGAAAGCGGCTGTTTCACTCAATATTGGTGAAGACATAACACCACAGAAACTTTAGAACATGAAATACATCATATCAGATTGTATTTGAAACCTTGATTTGTCAATTAATCTAAATTGATTTTCTACATTGAATGTTTCTCTGACGTACAAGGATATCTCAAACTATAACGAACCATTTGTTGGTCTGAAGAAAGTCTTAGGGCAACCCATCCATCAGATTTCCCACTCAGCTCTATTACCAACATTGTGTGGTTTACAAATCTGTATGTGAGTAAGTAC
>JAWDGP010004263.1:972500-980000 GCA_033675545.1 Elysia crispata | reverse complement strand
GTGACTATCTTAACATTCTGATTTTGTTACTACTGTGTGGCTATTGTTTGAGTTCTATCTCTCGCTTCATCAATCTTTACCTGTTATCTTGTCCTCCCGCCCCTCCCGCACATCTCTCTCACCCCGTTTCAACCTCTCTCTCTCTCCCTCTCTTTCTCTCTCTCTGCCCCCGCCCCCCACCCCCTCCCCCCTTTTTTTTTCACATCTTTCTCTTATCATAGCCTCAGTTACAAGTCCCATGTGTTTTGGCGATGAATTTGTCGCACGAGTGAAGAGGATCTCGGCTCGGTAAACACAGTTCATGCTAGCAGGCTCCTAAATGTTAAAATTGCCATGGGAAGCCTTGCACACATATAGTCTCAGGCTTCCTATGTGGAACTGAGACACCAGGCTTCGAGCTAAACCCATTACTAATGCATTATTATTATTGAATTACTTGTACGCTCCCAGGAAATCCTTACAATTCAAGCATTTCGAGCTGGATCCTTGGTGATAACTATAACTCTGTATCTTCGCTTGGCGCGTTTTATATTTTGTCTCTTTTTTTCTATTCTTGTTACATCTATCCCTCCTTCTCTTTTTCCTCCTTTTCACGTTCTCGGTTCTTTCCCTGTTTGACAATGCCCTTCCCCCCTTCCTCCATTCCCCCCTCTCTCTTTCTCTCACTCTCTCTCTCTCTCTCTCTCTCTCTCTCTCTCTCTCTCTCTCTCTATCTCTTTATCATCTCATATAATATAGATAGTCCTATATTGTGTCTCTTTTTATCCCTAATTTCAAAACCACTTTTAATAGCGAAAAGTTGTTTTTATTTTCTTTTACTAACTTACCCCCTCTCTCTCTAACTCTTCATTCGATCTACTTTTTCATTCCTAGCTTGTGTCTAGAACATTCTTCATCGCATGCCTCTCTGTGTATCACTTTGTTTCACTTCCTCTCTCACTCTTTCCTCTGTATCTCTTACTCTCTCTTTTGGTTTCCTGATCCTTGGGTTTCTTTTTAATTGAGCTTGTATCGACCTTTTTTCATTTCTTGCTAGATGTTTTACCTTCCGCTGAACAGCTCTTTTTTACCTTTCATTCCAGAATATGTATATAAAATAGACATCAATGACGACCTTATATTTTTGCCTTGGAATTGAGAGCCATATTCCAAAAAAAAAAAAAAAAGGAAAACACGAACAGAAAAATTCAATAGACTCTGGAGTCGTAATCAAAGCACCATGAATAAATAATGACACACATTCTCACTATCCCGCTGTCTTCCTTCTCTCTCCTTTCTCTCAAAGACATGGGATTTCTTGCTATTGGCTAGTTATTCTAATGCCATGCCTAGAGCTGTTTGAACAGAATCTCATAACTGAACAAACACAATAATATTCACAGGTGGTGCAGTATGTATAGAGATTCGGAAAAAAATACGTTTCTTAAGAGATGAAACATTAAGGTCCTTAAGCAAAAACTTATTAAAAATGTGTTAAATTATTCATTGCTTAAAATTTCGATAATTTGCTCTTGGCAATGTATATATCACTTTTAATTTACTGATCTTATGTTTCAGATCCTATGATTCGTGAATTTAAAGATTACTTCAACGCTTTTTTTTTCTTTTTGAATAAGTCATATAATGCTTTGTGAAGGTTCAAGTATGTTTCTACATGGGCTAACTTATACATGAAGACATATATAAATATATTGATAGGCAGATTGATATATATATATATATATATATATATATATATACACAGCTTTAGAGATAAAAACTGAAATTGAAAGGTAGATAGCTAGATAACTAGATACATAGGTTAATTGAGCGATATAAAATGAACAGATTAATATAATTAAATTGATATAAAGATAAATAGATTTGGGGGGGGGGGGCAGAAAGAGAGAGAGAGAGAGAGAGAGAGAGAGAGAGAGAGAGAGAGAGAGAGAGAGAGAGAGAGAGAGAGAGAGAGAGAGAGAGAGAGAGAGAGAGAGAGAGAGAGAGAGAGAGAGAGAGAAGAGGGGGGGGGGAGGCAGGCAGACCAACAAAAAGGCAGAATTATGTTGAGGAAAAAGTAGAAAAAAAACTTTTTAAAGATCTTGATAGGAGGATGATGAGAGAGAGTGAGAGAGAGTGAGAGAGAGAGAGAGTGAGAGAGGAGACAAGAAAACCAGTAAATACAGATGCGTGACGGACAAAAGTATAGAGATATACATGTAAAAATAGAAAGCGAGAGAAGAGGAGCGAAAGAGAAGCAGACAGTATATAGAGGGGAAAGATAAAAACAGAAAGAAATAAAGGAATCGCAAAATATTAAAAATAGTCACGAGACTTAAAAGTGAGTAAAAAAATCTTTGATCCTGCTTTAATTTTTTATATACAACGGAAAATTGCAAGGTTTCACGTCCTTCAAGATTTACACATAATGAATCGTTGATTCCAAACAAAAGTCATTTTTTACTCTCAATTTTTCGGAACCAACATTAACTTCATTGTTGATAGTCCGTAAGGCTTGATTTCTTTTGCCAACGTCATTCCTATTCTATTTTGGGAAAAAAAGTTAACAGCTGAAGAACTGAACAAAATAATGATGTCGGTGGTGATTTAAATAATAATAATAATAATAATAATAATAATAATAATAATAATAATAATAATAATAATAATAATAATAATAATAACGGATTCAGTATTCCCTAATGCAATTACTACTGTTCTCATGCCAGACTAGAATAATTCAAATCCCTTGAGTTTGAACAATGCAGCCAATATCATTGCGTGTTAGGGGCGAGCTTGCAGAATGTAATAAATGCCTTGACGCAATTATAGCAGTTACGAGAAGAGTATCATTAAATAGCAATTTTATTGTGCTTCATCGGACAAGAGAACTGAAACAAGTACTCTTGTCTTTCGAAAATAAAATTTAGAATGCTATAGAAGGACATCTTTGATTGGTTTTCTTTGGGCTGGTTTCCCTTGCTGTAGGTGGATTTTCCTCTCTTGTTAATATATTTTAGTTATTTCTTAAACTTTTATCCCCTATCTTTCGATACATTTTCTCAAGTTATCTTCCTGTCAACGATTTCGACGTTACAATAAATGTAACTTTTTTTTAAGATTCACTTTGCTATCAACCCTGACACTACAAAAGTGAATATGTGACATTAATTTGTCAGTTGTGCAAAATTCATACTTTCAACAACTGTTAAGCTTTATGTAAACGAAAAAAGCAAGCAATGGTCAAAATTGAGTTTAAATGGAGACGCCACTATCTAATATTCACGAAATGAGAGAGATATTTTAAATTCAGAGTTTCAAAGAATTTAGCAAAAATTGTTGCAAATAATTTCTAAATAATTCCTTTTGCTTCTTCAGCACATTAAAGTTGCCAGGAATAACTCAATGATTGATAAAGAAACTATAAAGATATTGTTATTGAACATTGTAAGAAAGTCTCTTGATATTGTGCAAATGCTAGAAGAGTGACGAGTAAATAAGCGCATAAATGTGCTTTTTAAAATTGAAATTAAAACACAATTATTCATGTTTGTATGACAGACAAAGTACAAAGGACAGAAGTTCTGAATGTTTTATTAGTTTGATGTCTCCTAAGTCTCTTTCAGTCCCATACGGTTTACTAAACCGCTTATAGTAGAGCGAAACTAATTGTCCTTCCCAGAAATTTTTTTTTTTTTTTTTTTTAAATTTGGGTTTCTGTATGTATATGTGTTATTTTGAATTTTATTTTTCATTTTTCATTTTTTTAAAAGAAAACTGCTCAAGATATAAAAGTCCCTTAAGACTCATTTTTCAAACTGCATAATTATATGATAATCTTCGTTGCTGACAGCTAGATCTAATGTTCTGCGGTAAGCTACGCCCTACAAAAATATTGGACAATGCATTGAATTGTAAGTCGTACTTTTTTGAGGGAGTTTATACCAAGTATGCATAAGGTAAATGCATAATTGTTTTTTCCAAGAAACTCTTACCGGAAATTAATCTTCCTGACTCTGTGATGCTTCCCTGAACAAGCATGTTTCTGTTCGAGCAGTCCATGGGTTCCTCTTTGTATCCAGATTTCTTCCGTCGTCGCGCAGCCAGTGCAGCTGATATCGTCCGGAATGACTCACCATTGACCTCTGTAGATGGAATCACTTCAAGAACTTGCGCGGGCGCATCAGTTGCTTTCGAACAGTAACCCTTACTTATGGCGGTTGTTGTGGAATTCCTGCCCAGGACTTTTACGGTCAGAAATCCAAGGAGCACCACCACTATTGATACCCGATCCGCACCATTCATTGTCAGTTATAGTTATGTGGCCTGCGATCATCCAACTGTAAAATAAGTGCGCTTAGTTTCCTATTGTATCTAGCTTAGAGCAGGCTTCATAATACATGCGAGACACAAAATGTTATTAGATTTTATCAAAATAATACAACTTATACACATATTAGTTGATAATTTTCGCAAATGTCGCCACATAAATATCACCTACGTACCTTGTAAACATAATTGATAATATTGCCATTCTTTAAGTCTTGATTTTTGCACGGAAAACCAATTCAGCTTTATTGCGAATATAAAGTGCATACTCTTAAGAAAGAGAAAAGAGAGAGAGAGAGAGAGAGAGAGAGAGAGAGAGAGAGAGAGAGAGAGAGAGAGAGAGAGAGAGAGAGAGAGAGAGAGAGAAGGGCAGGATCTGTTTTGTCAAAAGTCTTCTTTCACAGGGAAAAGACTGCTGGCTCTGAATTATTTATATGCTTTTCTAATCGCACTTGTTAATGACCAGAATTGAGCTATTAGCGGTTGTCTCGCCAATGCCATTGGTGTTGTATTTCTAAAGACAACGTAAAAAAAAAAAAAGAAGAACAGTACGCTAAAATAAAAAGACGATGTTAACATAATAGAGAACAACATAATCATGCTTCGGCAAAGACCATCTTAAGTTTACTTGGTATTGTATGGAATCAGTTAAGCTATTGTTTTAGCAATAAAACAACTTCCTTTCTGACATCTTTTGTTTTAATCTAAAGGTTTCACTCGTTTCCTGAGGTTTTTGAGATTCATATTTTGTCCTTTTCTTCAAACATAACTTACGATTTTCATTCTTGTAATACTGAAAAACTGATTATTCTGTACTTTCCCATTATTTTATTTAAATATCCCTCAAACGCTGATTACAAGGAATATGTGTAGTCATCAACAAAAAGAAAAACAAACAAAAAATGCTTATCGATGCACGGCCTATAAAGTATTCGCAGATACTCATTTACTTGTACCTGCATGATAGGAGTTTATAAAAGTGCCTATAAATAGATTTGGTTTTACAAAATTAAATAGGCTAGATATTCTTACTGGGTAATATTTCCACTATGCAGTTTGCAATCTTTACATCGGTAATTATTTTTCGAAAATATCTATTTCGGAAGCTTATTATTGAAAAGTTTGAAAACGTTGGATTTGTGGCCAGAAAGAAAATGTCTGGACTCATTTAAAGGCGTCGAAACACACCTCGATAAATAATATAATAAAAAGTGCGAAAAGAGAAACTTGTTAATGTTTTAATGAAATCGTCAAAACTGCTATATAGATGCCTAACGTTATATCTTTAAAAATACAAAATTTGCATTTTAAATATTTGTTGAAATTTTGCAAATTGAAGACGTAAAGGCTAGAATTTCTGATGACGGAATATAACTCAAGGAAAACATTTTAAGCTAAATGAAATGGAAGTTAGATTTGCAAAACGGGCAATCGCATTATTTGCCAAAGCTGTGACATGATGTTAGAAAAATTCAAGTAAACAAATTAAAATCGTTAAAGTGCATTTTCCAAGCGAGGAATTATAATAAAAATAATACATAATTAAGAATATAGAGAGGAGTCTTAAACTTAGCAGGAATGTATACTTTGTTTCTCTTTGCACAAAGTGAAATTGAACGACGCCTTGAAAGTCAAAGTGAACTCAATGCTTTAACACAAAACCGTACGCAATGGTGATTTTGAAATTAATTTTAAAAACTGAGAGAGCAAATGAGGCTAATTTTTACTATCCACCTTAAAAAAAAAATTATGTTCTTTTGAAAGAACGAGTGAACTGATAAAGAGATGTGTATTATGTTACTTATGTAAAGGAACATACTGAAAAGCAATTTGATTTCGGATAAAAGGTCATGGAAAGCCAAACGCACTAATACCCTCATTTGTAAAACTGGCTCGCCATAAACATACAGAGAGAACATCATTATTTTTATTAGTTACAAGAGGGTGGTGGGATGAGGAGTGGAAGTGCGGTGAGGCACTCTTATTTAATTGCTGGGGCAGCGAGGCAGAGAGTCTAACACATCCAGCCGGAGACAAAGCTCAGAGCTGTTGGAACGTAGCATTCTATTCGCTTATCAATATTTCAGAATAGTGGGATCAGCTGGACAAAACGATTCCATCAGCTTGAAAATACAATACTTCTTCAATTGCGGAACAAGGAAAAAAGGGGGATATTGCGAGGGGCTACAAACTCATTCTGAAAAATAGATCAGGAAAATTTAGAGAGAAAGAAGAATGCCAGAAGAATAAAAGTTATAGTGGAATGTACAAGCTGCATAAAGTATCGGTCGTGATGTATAAAAGTTAGATCAAAATAAAAATCTATACTTTAGTGAAAACGTAACAAATATATCTTCAGCCTGAAGTTTGGAACTCAGAGATAACGGAATTCATGGAGTTTGGTGTATCTTAATCAACATCACATTTGATTTCAAATTTATGCACCGGTTCCTTATAAGTATGATTTCGGATAAATTGCCAGTTTGATGATATGACTTAAAATAGTCGTCTGAGTAGAGAAACAATGTTCGTCCTTTAAAAAAAAGCAAATACACTTGGCTTATGGACCTAAAAGAACATGCGGATAAATAGTTCTTTAATTTTATTAAATTATATTATTTTTTATTAGCCATTTAATCTGGTTCACAGAATTATACCTTCCACCGCAATCACACAAGAAAATTTTGGTAAATTTCAAAGCTCGTTATATTTTTCCACTTTCAAGCATTTTCCAAATTCGCATGGTAACACGAATAGAAACCTTTGAGAAAAGTAAACAAAAATTATCTGGGCAAGATGAAGAATTTTCCGATTCAATCCAGCTAATTTCGTTAGATATTTTTAAGCATTTGAATTATAAGACAAGAAGTTGACTTTTCCTTAATTTGTTAAAACTAAAAAGAAGAGTAATGTTTATGAGCGGGAATAATATTAAAATGAAAATTAAAAAAAACCGAAAACCCAGCTTTTGTTCAAAATAAAATTACTTGATGTATTTAACAGAACTTTTGTAGGGTATAATAAAGTTTTCATTATCAATATAGGAAGTAAATGCATGAGATATTTGTTTGATGTTGCATAATAAAATAAGTAATGTTAAGTGGCAGCAGCAGCAGCTTCAGTTAAAGCAGTAATAGTAGTAGTAGTAGTAGCAGCAGCAGTAGTGGTATTAGTATATGTAGTAGTAATTGT
>JAWDGP010004263.1:935000-965000 GCA_033675545.1 Elysia crispata | reverse complement strand
CATGAGACTAAAAAAAAAAAAAAAGCAGGAGGCACAGTTATTTTAGAATCGATTTTGTTTCAACTAGGGTGACTGTTATTATGCTCCTCTCAAAAAATTGGTTCAAGGCTGCAGTAACAAATGCACACGATTATAGACCTAATCGAGGATCTTTCTAAAAGAAAAAATAATACAGTAATTAGTTGAAAAAGGCAAAAAAATAAAAATAAAAAAATACAGTGCAAGCTTAAGGATTTTGTACATGAGAAAAGTGTGATTGTTTTCGAAAATGAAATGTCTCATTTAAAAGAGACTCTGTTTGTGTGTGTATTGTCAAAAGCCATTGAGGAAATTGAGTACTTCGTTGCATTTTCACTGTATTTTTATATAACTATTTACAGCAAACTAGAAAACGTAAATTATATTCGCTTTTTTTGGGCTGCAGCGGCAGCTTTCTTTAAACTCAATACTTATTTTGTCACTTCCTCTAGCTTAAAACACCGCTGCGCTTTCGAAATAGTTAGAGGTGATTATTTAAAAGCTTAAATTTTCTTCAAAAACTATTTGTGAGTTCTTGTTATGTTTTTCTTTGATATCGGTCTTAAGAATGCGCAATCAGATTATTAGGATTGATAAAAGTGTCACCATAGTTATGAGACTTATCGATGCATACAAAACAGATTGATAATGATTTTATGTTTGGCACGATGATGACATAGCTATGGATTCCAGTAGCAGATCAATGGTTCTAGTAAAGGGAAAAGGATTTACATAAAATAAGAGAAATTTCTATGAATATTTTTAAGTGATATTTGGGCAAAACCTTTGAGAAAAAACTTCGCTTTTGAAAAAATCTAATTTATTATTTTGTTGCAACTATTCTGTTAAAGTCATTATCTGCCCATGCATTGTACCTTCAAAAAATATTTATTTTAATTTTGCAAAAACTTTGAGTGCGCTGTCAATTATTTGGATCATAAAAGAATGATTTTGGTAGGTCGGACAATGCTTTTACCTCCATCTGAACAAAGTAGATGTCAGATTAAAAAAAAAGTAAATAAAATTTGGCAAATGTGCATCACGTAGATGGAATATATGGGTGGGAAATTTTTATAAGGATAATGGTATTTGCAAGTCTTGCTTCTTTTTAATTTCAATAGGATATGGCGAAGCCACCGCAGGAGAGAGAATTAATATTTAACGTAAGTTACATCATCAGACGGAGCCAACAGTCTATCTGTCGCTTGGGTTCATTGATTTTTGTCTGACCCATTCATTGCTTCTCCTATATTGCTGGGAGGTCTGTCTTAGAGGTTCTTACTCATATATGATTTAGGTGCTACGATTAGTGGCAAAGTCCTCTGGGATGTAGTCCTTATCTTTTAAACACACAAAATCCCCTAGCGGATTTTTATGAATAGCAGGAGCCTCTAGGATTCGTTCAATATTTACGAGCAGTTCATAGCCGTGTTGCAAAAATAATGGTTGTGAATGTCTCACTGTTGGGAGAGCAACAAAGTGTAAAAGAATCTCAAGTGAGAACAAAGTATTGTCAAGAATTGTATCGATTTCTGGGTCTTCTTATCTTCGGTTACTTATGGTGTTTAAATTGAAATCGATTCTATGAAACTTTGGCAGTTCATCTAAATTGACAGTTTCACCGTGTGAACTGTTTAACTCGCTTTCTATCTACTTCAAAGACCTATGTAAAGCTAGTTTTGTACGATAGGGTTTGATCATTAACGACGTTTCTTGCTTGTCGCAGGTGTACTAGAAGAATTGAATATACATTTTAAACTTGATGACTATAACATTCGATTTCGAATGCAAATCCGGCAATGAGATGCAGCACTTTGCATTTAAAAAAAATACCTACACAGGCTAAAAGAATTAAAAAACGAAATAAATAACGTGTATTAACTTACTTTGCCTGATCGTGACAATCAAATATAAAAAGCGCATCCCTTGAAATAATTGTCATTTTTTTGTTTGTTACGGCCATAGAAATGACAACAAAAATCATTGAGTAATATGGGCAAAAAAGTCTTTATTATTGCTTGTTTCAATTATAGAGTATGAAATAAGAAAACGGTTGCCTTTTATTGATATATCAGTAATAGCTGTTTGCTTTAAATCGCTATCAATTCTTTCTTTCTCCTCTTTTAGCAGAATCTACCAACATCTTCAGTGGATCAATATAATTAAATAGAAGTTCTGTGGGCTTCATATTGCCGCTATCATTTTAGTTAATTACATTTCCTAAGTGGCCTATCTGAAAATCTCAATACCTTGCATACAGGCGTAGAAAAGAGGCCAGGAACGAGCATCCATCAAGCGAAATACAGCTCAGACGGTTGATCATTGGAGTGAAATAACAAGATTCTAAGTTCGATTCTAGGCTTAGCTAGTGTATGGTAGGGTCGAACAATATCTGACCAAAGCCAGCTTTCTCAGTATATTCACTTAAAGGTTAACAAAAAGATTTAGAGGATTTGAAGCTTACAAAAAAAAAAAAAAACCTAAAAACTTCTATAGATATAATAACAATGACAGCAACGTTAAATGCTCACATCTCAGCTGCGTAGATTTTCTGCTTTATGTCCCTAAATATTCGGCATTTTTTACATTTTTATTTCTAATGTATTTTTCGAAGATTTCGTATAAAAAGCAAGCATGCATCGGGAACCAGTAGAGAAAAAGGTCAAAAACAAGTTCGCGTATATGAATAGCTGTGTGTGTGTGAGAGAGAGAGAGAAGGAAAAAGAAGAGAGAGAGAGAGAGAGAGAGAGAGAGAGAGAGAGAGAGAGAGAGAGAGAGAGAGCGAGGGAGAGAGAAAGATCGGGACCGACATATTTACATATAAAAGAGCAAAATGTTATTTGTATGCTGTGTATGTTAAATAAAGCCTGTGGTTTATTTTTACACTAATTCAGAAACATTGGCATAATTTTTTTTCTTTCTTGTTTCCTACTTGTTTTAGCAAAATAATTGCTCTTTTTTATATAAAAAAAAATCCTTTCACTTATTGGAAATAATCATGCAAAGGTTTAAAAGCTATACACAAACTGCTTTTGTTTGCCTTTTTGTACTCTACAAAACTGCATAACAGGTATTAGATTCCTCGAGAATTAAGGCAAAGTAAAACTTACTTAAGGGCTAGCACAGCTGACTTATAATTTTAAGGCATTACTATTAGTAAGGTTTTACTTTGAATTGCAACAGAAACGTGTGCCTTCAATGCGTTAATCTTTATATTTTAACTTTTACGAAAGACACAATCGTGGTTGAAACAGTCTTCTTATCTCTGATTTAGGTTCACATAGTTGCACAATTTTAATCCAATACCTAAAATCAATATTTACTCTGTTGCTAAAAGTTATTGCCTTTGAAGTTTCAAAATGAACGAGAAGAAGAGATCGAAAGCATAAAGTGATATATGCAATATGACTTCGATACTTTTTCACCATTGATTACTCTCAGGTACATGAACAATTTATTACGATTCAGTCCTCTGCTGAAAGGGTTGGTAATCGTGGATGTTCAAGTCCGGAAATATAGGAGCATATACATAAACACGGAGGCCACCGAAATGTCACTATGTGTAAGCTATGTTGGTGATGCACTTATGAAGAAACTCAGGAACACCAAGTAGCAGCTTGTAAAATTATCGCTTATTCTGAATCCAGAAGACAAAATGAGCAAGCCTTTGTGAATGATAATACACCAAGGATTTTTTGCCCGCAATTTGTCTTAGATGTAACAATGCCTTATTGTCCTGTGTGTTATGGGATGGTTAAAAATTCAAAGGAATACACTTATGCTTGATAAAGATTAATGCAAAGGCAAGATGCTTTTCGAGTATCCGGAGATTTGCTGAGATTTGAAAGGACTCTTCCTCAATGCTTCATGACCTTATGATTCTGAGAGAGCTATTAGCTGAGGAAAGGTTTTCCTAAAAAATCACTAGTAGGTCGTCGAACTGAACGAAAAGCACACGAAAAAAAATGTTATCCTATACTTGATTTCTATAAGATTTAAGATAGTCTATAGAGAATCATCATGGCGGCATCTTAGCCAAACCCTGCAGGTGATACCAAGGCGGTTATTATAATTTTTCTGTTGTTGATATATTGCATTAAACATTTGAAACGAGAATGGATCCTCGACTCAAAGCATTGATTTGATTTTCCAATATATTCATTAATGTTCAAAAAATATGAGCACAGTTTGAAATAATTATGTGCTTAGTGATAAGCGTTGAGTGAGAATCTTTAGTTTGAAAAGGCTTTGCACTCCATTATTAACTCTTCTGGAGGCAATCTTACTCTTTTGAGCCTAATCTCTTCCGCTTTCTCTCTCTCTCTCTCTCTCTCTCTCTCTCTCTCTCTCTCTCTCTCTCTCTCTCTCTCTCTCTCTCTCTCATTTTCACATATGCCTGAAATATATGTCAAGCTTTTAGTCGATAGATCTGTGAACGTTCTATCTAATTCTATCCATATCTCTTTCCTACCATCTATTCGACTTTTAACTGAAATAAATCTCTATATTTATTAATTTAACAATCTGTCTATCTCTCTGTACTTTATAGTTTTCTCTCTATCTCTCTATAGTATGAGCCAATCCCACTCTCTCATGTTTCACTTTAGTCTTTTCCTTTCTGAGGACTTCTATTTCTTTTCTTAGTTTCTGTTTTTTAGCGTCTTTGATACGTATGTTTTAATATCCACTCATTCTATAAAGTTGGTGTTATAAATAAAAACTTGGATTAAGTTCCTGTCTACTCTTTTGTAGAATTACATTTATTTCTAGCAAGAATCATAAAATTTTTATCTGCTTTTACATTTCAACTCTTGATTGATTAAGGCCTTTCAATATCAAAATCTTTTTTTTTCCTTTAGCTTTTATACATAATAATGTAAAAGAATTCTGAATGTCTAAAAGTTATAAATTGTTACGATTTGTTCAATACTTGTATAGACCACATTCTGAGTCATGCTGAATTTGATTCGACGGATATATGCTAAACCTCTTCCCTACATTCACCTTCGTCTGCTTATTCTTTCAAACCAACAGTTCATTGCCGTTGCTTTCAAATCTAAAACGAGGTTTATCATTTGATGACAGAGTAAACTAACGAAACCGTTCTTCCTTTTTGCAGAATGTAGTGCATCCGGCAATACGGTTACTAACTGAAACAATTTCCATGGTCTGCTGCCTTGGCTGCCCAAAATGTGTCACGGTCAATTTAATCTAATAAAATTAAAACAAAATAGGCTATTCCCAAATGTACCACAACGCGCGCAGCAACATTAAGCAATGCTAAAATTGATTTTCAAATGAGCTTTAGGATTAGATAAAATCGCCCACAACACTCATTTTGCATTTCCAACATAGCTTGCGGTGCAGTTTCATTTTTTTTTAACACCCAACCCTCCTTTTCCTCCATCTTTCATTTTATAAAATCTATAAAGAAAACAAGAAAGAAGTTGAGATTGGTATCGAAATTCTTTGAAAGTGCTCGTATGCAAGGCTTCTGATTAGCCATAATTGGCTGCTACAAAGCTAATAAAGGTCATGCATTACTGCTACGGTACATATTATTTTTCTCGAACCGCTGTTCTACCATGCGGAGGGATCTAGTCTAGTAATAATTGGTAATAGGGTGAACATGGCGTGTTGAAAGGTAAAACAGGTTCGTTTTCAGAGGATTCAAATTTTTGAAAAGGGAGAGAGCCATGGCGATGGAGAAAGAATGAATGAAAGTGAAAGAGAATGAGACAGAGACAGGAAGATAGAAATAGAGAGACACAGAGATAGAAACAGAGAGAACGAGAAAGAGAGAGAGAGAGAGAGAGAGAGAGAGAGAGAGAGAGAGAGAGAGAGAGAGAGAGAGAGAGAGAGAGAGAGAGAGAGAGAGAGAGAGAGAGAGAGAGAGAGAGAGAGAGAGAGAGAGAGAGAGAGAGAGAGATGCTAGAAGGTAAGTGTTTTAAGAAAGAAAACGTTTCAAAGAAGAGAATACAGGAAAGAGAGGCTTCGAGATGGAGGAAAAAGCATCTGAAAAGAAATGACTTATAGGGGAACTGAGAGAATAAGATAGAAACGAAGAGAGGAAGAGGGAGGGAGACAGAAAGAGAGAGGGAGAGAGAGAGAGAGAGAGAGATAAAAAGAGAAAGGGGGGAACGGACGAGAAAAAATGAGAAAGGGAGAAACAAATGGAAATATGTAGAGAAAGATAGCAAAAACAGAGCTATGTAAGCAAGTTAATGCTGTGCTGGCCCTTTAATCCCTCGGGGGGTAATAACGATTAACAGCGGCTGTCGCTCTCAACATCCTTGTTCATGCCTCATAACGCGACAAGGTAGGGGAAGTGTATTTTTTTATTGTTATTGTTCACATATAAAAAATAGTAATGATTCAAAACCAAAGTATCCACAAAGGGCAACGAAAAGAAGTAACGCTCATAGGCCAAGGAGGGGAAAGAAAAGGTGAATTATCGATAAAAATATGGCTTTGAACTAAAGATCAGTTATAGACTAAGTTTAAATGTTTATAATGATGCAATTCTCAACGGAAATTTCCAGTAACGGGCTGGAAAGTTGAAATCATTTCAAATGCATGTATAACCTTTTTGTTCTGGGACAACAACCACACATGACGTACAATTTAGAATACTTTTGGGACATCAGTGTAAACGAGAAAATACGTTACTTAAATAAAAATGTGTCCTATGCTTTTGATTCGCAATAGTATTAGGATGCGTTCTTTTTCAATTTGGATTAGTTTCGTAACGATGCAGACAAATTGTTTAGACACTGTGCCATTAAAAACCCAGTTTTTTATGTGAAGCTCACTGAGAAAATACACGGCACTACAAGGAGAAAATCGCCGCATTATCTGCACATGCTGTACCAGAAAAGATATTTTATTGCGGAGCCATATTCATATCTTTTGTTTATTACTATTGCGAAATGAGAAATAAATGTTTTAAAATCGACAATTTTTATTACTTTGTGATTCGACTTGCACCCGGCTCAAATAAGTCACATGTCTCTGTTATCATCAAAGATGTCGGTATTCGCAACAATGCTCTCTTTGATGCAATTTATCATATTTCTGTACAGATAAATTAAGTGTTTTGACATTTTGAAATGATAAAAGGAAGAGGAATTTACCGGCTTTCCATACAGTAATTTGTTATTTTGCAGTTGATAAGAGCTTGATGCAAGACAATAATTGAAGCAGTGTTGGTACCAGAATAGGCTTTCTAGTATTTGCAAGATACTTTGTCTGTTGTTGCATAGAGGCAGTTTCTAATAAGAATAAAAGGAAGAGGAATTTACCGGTTTTCCATACAGTAATTTGTTATTTTGCAGTTGATAAGAGCTTGATGCAAGACAATAATTGAAGCAGTGTTGGTACCAGAATAGGCTTTCTAGTATTTGCAAGATACTTTGTCTGTTGTTGCATAGAGGCAGTTTCTAATAAGAAAGGAAAAACAATTCGGATATTTTTTTAAATTGTGTTTCCTTTCAGACTGTATTTCTTTGTTGTTAATACTTGCCCTTTGTTGCCTAGAGTTGCCTGTCTGCTCTCTCTCTCTCTCTCTCTCTCTCTCTCTCTCTCTCTCTCTCTCTCTCTCTCTCTCTCTTTCTCTCTCTCTCTGACGCAAACACACTACTTTTTTTCATAAAACTGCAATGTGATACAAATTTCAACAATATCTTTATTGTCCTATAATCTATTCATATTATTTAATTACTTGATTCTTATTCAGTTAAGCTATGTTGGACTTGATAGATATTAAAATGTTATTTGTTATAACAAAAGAAATAATAAAAAAAAAAAACATTTACATGCATGCATTAGGCAATTCTTAAAGTGATTTGCAGCACTCTAACATTAAGATAAAAATCATATTAATACTTTAACATATGTATGAAGTAAAAAAGTGTTTTTTGTCAAAGTTAGTATTCTTTGAGGTATCATTTTTTTTTGCTGTTTCATGAAACGTATGGGATGAATCTCAAGAATTATACAGAAAAAAAAAATATTTCATATAAATTTTATATATATTTATATATAACACATAGTGATTTCTGTGGTCTTGATTTGAAAAATCTTTGTAAAAGATAAACATGTAAAGATAAAAATATAATATCATCAACAATCATCTTTCTGGACGGAACATCTTTAAAAAGCAGTGCATAAAAAGATTAAAACCCAGTCTGCATCAAATATAAAATGCTAGGAAACGAGCAATAACACTGTCAATCAATGTGACAGTAATAAAAATATCACGAAAAATAAAGAAGAAAAAAAAACTTTTGTGTAAATAAATAAGCCAAAAAATTTGAAAGGCCCATCTTTGTTCTTTTAAGCTGTAAATATCAATCTGTAAACAGAGCTTCCACATTTCATCAATACAATAATAAATCAAATCTTAATCATGCCATAAAACAACATGCTTTTGTGATAAGCAAAATCATTTACAACCAAATACTTTAATAAAATGGGCTCCAAGTTATCTAAAATATTTTTGAGTAATTTTTTTTTCAATTTTTTAAAGAAATTGCTTGTTTAGCTGGAATGCTTCTATATTAGACATAACATGATTATGCAAACAAAGCTCTAAATTGTTATGTGGGGAAGACAAAACATTCAAATGAGCAAATAATTACTATTGTATATTACAGCAACTGGTGGCTTTACATTATGGTCTTTTTAATTGAACTAAGAAGCTTTGATGAATCAGGATCTCTTAATATAGACTAATTCTCATGTAAAATTGGGCCTTTTGGTGGTCGTTTTTACCTCAGAAACAGCCGGCTACAAATAAAAAAGCATACCACAACACAATATATATATATATATATATATATATATATATATATATATATATATATATAGTTTATGTAAAGGCAATAATATAGTCAAACATTTTGTAAACAATAAAGGAAATGAATTAACAAAAGTGAAATATAGACAGAATTAAAGTACTTCATAACTTATAGAACTAAAGGATTTTTTTAGGACAACACAATTATGTCCATTGATATATGATTAAGAAAACAAGGGACAATAAATCTTTATAAATTCAAACGCCACAAATCCAATATTGCCTCAAAAGGAAACTCTGAGGTTTAAAACATCTTAAATGAGCAAAAATAAAAAAAAAACTTTTCAAAACTATATAATCAACAAAAACACTTTCAATTTAATACAGAACACCTTTTCTGTTTCTTAGCTGAAAATCAAGGAATATAATCTGTACAGGTTCCAGATTATTCAAAATAATATGCTCATAAAAGTTAAGTTTTAAAAGGCATCTGTATGAGAAAGAACTTTGAAACTATCACAACTATTATTATGGTCACCTTTGGCAATTGGGATATTTCTTTGATGACCCATATAAGGTTTTATGGCTGATGTCCTTGGCTAATAAGACTTTTGGAATTAAGAAAGTTTAAACTACTCAAACTAATAAGATAAACAAACTTAAAAATAATCATTCAAAAAATGCAAAAAAATCAAGTACACTTGATAAGACCATATAGGCCCCATTTTTTCAGGAGAGATAAGAAAATTCATTTTTAGTGACTTAGACTTTAAGTATTCACAGAAATTCGAGGACTCCTGAAAACATCTTTAAAATGATGCCCAGAAGTGAAATATTAACTAGGTTAAATTTATATGATAGAATAAATTATAGATTCAGAAATACTTTCAACCATCTAAATGAAATTTTAAAAATTGCTTGGCAGTCGAGCATACATTACTGAATGAAGCATAATTTTAGATTTTCAGCCAGATCAGATAAGTTTTTTAAAAAAAATGGACACTTACAAGTTTATTATCTATGCAGAACATAGACTTTTATGGTCAAACATTGCTTCTTGATAAGAAAGTGATGCATATTTGCATCTGGTTGTATCAATCAATCAATCAGATGACCTGCTCTTCTGAGCACGTGATCTTTCTATCCCTCGTTGCATTTAGTGCATATGTCACCCATCCTACATTTAGCCACCTTGGTAGTCCATCCAATATCTTTTCTCCCCGTTTCCGCCTGCTGCATTTTCCTTCCATCATTCTAGCTGTCACAAGATGTTCATTTTCTCTCTTCTTATCACATGGCCGCAAAAGATTGTCAGGCATTTATGTATTCTATTTAATTATAAATGATCATATTATGTTACCTTCTTGTAACACTGTTTCGTTTGATTTCTTTGCAGTCCATGCGATTTGTAGCATTTTCCATATGAACCACATTTCTATTGTCTCCAGTTTCTGCTGTACCTGTTTTGAAATTGTCCGGGCCTGGCATCTGTGCATCTTATATACCACAGTTTTAAAAAGGACTTGCATAGTTTCAAAAATATTTTACAAGGATTCCATAACACAATAAAACATAAAAAAACTGATTTCTGTAACTTTAATTGAAAGAAGATGACTGATCTATAAAAGTTATTGTTTAAATAAAAGTGAAAATTTCAATACCACTTAACTGCAATAAAGTTAAAGGAAGATTTCAAAAGCAGATAATTTCCTTTCACGTCTGCACTTTACAAAAATATCATATTTATATGTATATCAATAGTTTTTCAAAGCAAAATGATGGTGTCAGGAAAAATGATGAAATATAGCCCAATTGCTTTCCCTCACAAAAAGTGCTATAATTGCTTCATGAAAGAGTTTAAGCTGCCTCACAGTAACAGTCTCAACACAAAAGCTGAAAAACTTGAGTCAAGAAAAAATAGGAAACAAAAATAAAACCAAACCCTTTTTACAAAATTATTCCAATAGCTAATAAAAGTTTTAAAAATCTGTGCTAACTTTTTATAATACAAATATTTTGGCTAATTCAAAAAAAATTTGCTTAATACTTACTTTGGCTCAAATATAAAACCTTTTAGCTGGGTGTAAGTCAAATTGAGAAAAATTGAAGAATTAAATTGATTCATCTTATCATAAAAACAAACATTGATCCATGATGAGTGATACTTTCTAATATTATAATGAATAATGGATTTAAATAAATTTCGTGTAAATTCAAAAACATCAAAAAATGTAATTAGGTGGGTAGCCTTAGAGAAAGACTGCTAATTAATAGAACTCATTTGCTCATCACAAACCAGATTCACCTTTTAAATTCTTTTTTTTTTTTTTTTGCAAAGTGAAATATTTAATTCCTAGTCCAAATGAGACACAAATCTTTAAGTCAAATTTAAAAGGCATCTTAAAGTTATTGAAACTATCTTCATTTGATGATCATTTTCAAAATGTTAAGATTTCAGTTGTTTGAAAAAAAAAAAAATGAAAATGAAAAGGTTTGTATATCATATGATTGATAAAGATTTTTGGTTCATAGGTCTGAGCAAATCTACATCAGCAAACAAGCTCTGCTTTTCGAGTTTGCTCGGCTGAGACTTGGTCTTTGTTGTTGCTGCAGAGAGGATGTCTGAGGTTGTATTTGGTTAGGACTATTGCTGCCTACAGACTTTGATGTCTTTGTTGCACTATCTGGAACAGATATAGAGGCTCCTTTTAATTCTGAAACATCTACAGTCTTGGTATCACCAGACTTGCTTATCAAAGCCTGAGATTTGTTTTCTGAAAAACAAAACACAGCACAATCTTCCATAAAAAATTGGATTGAAAAACAAACACAGGTAAAATTAAGCTTGTATTAAAGCCATCTTTTGTCTTGCCTTTTTCAAAATATAAAAAATGGGATATCTTAACTTATCTAACACTGAGCCAATACATTAAACGCTTTAACAATGATAATATGCCATAAAACGTATTTAAGGTATTAGACACACTCACTTAATCAAAAACTTTGTTATCAGAAATATGATATTATTGAAGAACTGAAAATGGACATACTCAATTAATAAACCTGATGTTGTGACTATGATGAAATTCTTACACACTTGCTATTTATAAAACAGGTTATAAAATATTGAGATGATTAGAATTCATTTCGTTAAGCCATTTGACTCCTTGATTTTTTGTTTAGGATCTTTTAATCTATCTGTCGCTTGACTGTTGTAACCCATTGCATTTAAATGAGGCTTATTCACATTTTGTTGAAAGCTGTTAAGGAGTTAAACTTATTTTTCCAAGTACTTAATTTTACATAGGGATATGTAAAGTTGGTTGATCAGGATTTATATGGGTGTCAATTTCTTTCAACAATCTTAGACTACCATGACTGGGGTGCTGTGTGAAAAAAATACAAGTATCATCAATGGATAGCATCCCTCCTTCAATCCATCATACCAATACTTTTGAAATCTAAGGCCTATAAGATAGAGTTCCTATTCAGTTTAAAAAAAAACTGCCACAAATAAATGATGTAAAAAAAACAACAACAAAAAACAAAAAACTAAACCTATTTAAACAAAAGTGATTAACTAGATGCTACATGGCAAGCAAAGTACCAAAACTAACTACTCACTGCTTCTCTCTTATTTATCTCCCTTTTTATTGGCTTTTGCACACTTTCCTATATCATATTAAAAGTCACTTCATTTATTAAATACAAACTCAGTGAAATAAAATAACTGACTTTACTTTTCACCAACCCTTGCCTCACATAAACAACAAAACCTGCTTTCCGCCACCAGTAAAGCATGCCTCCTCTTAACAATAAAACAAATCTTTTAAATAGTTACATGCCTCTCAAAATTCATAATGAATTTTGGGGGTAAGAAGCATAAAAGGTTTCTCTTGTTAAAAGGTTTACCTTTGTAGATTATTCTTAAACCTTGAATATTAAGTATGTATTTCATACTTCAAACAAAAGAGATAAGTAAAAAAATGTCACTTCATCTTAACATAGGACCTCAAAATTCAAAAAAAAAAAAAAAAGCACAGACCAGAATAGAACATGTAAAGCTTTTCACTGAAAATGATTTAGTACAATGTTTCACCTGTTAAGTTCTAGTTCATGCCACTTATGAAACCAGTGGAGACAAAAAGTACACAATTAATTTTCGTTTGTTTTGCTTTTTATTTTGTCCCACACTATGCCAAGTTGTGTGATGGTTCTATGCTGAGCGACCTTATGAACTTTTACTGACACATGTGCCTGACACTGGATCCTTGGCTACTGTAAATTTGAACTGCAAATGTTGTTTTGTTGAATTAAATCTTCAATTAGATTAAAAAACTATGACAAATGAATGCAAACTATATACGCTCCATCTTAGTATCACCTTCTTTTCTAAGCATATATAACACACTGCTGTATAATGCTCCTTACTATTCTTGTCTTGCCCTGGTGTTTGGAGATTCTGTTTGTCTCTAATTTGCTGAGGTAAAGAGTCCATATTCAGCTCCTCCAAGGCTTGGAGCATGTAGTCTACACCAAGGACCTCATTCTGATGCTGAGCAGTGCTTGTGACTGACTCTCGAGTGAGCAATGTAACACGTTGCTCTTGAGAGTGATCATCACAGAGCCAAATCTGTTTGCCACTTGAGAGCTGACAGCTGGAAAACAGTAGTTTAAAATTATACTTATGGAAATAGTAAAGTCCATGTAATACCTAATTTAAAACTAGAGCCTGAATACTATGCATTTAAACATAAGATTAGGTGATAATTAAGTCTACAGTCTTAAAACACAATAAAAAAATATGTTTGGTACTAGCAAAACTGGTCATATATAAGTTTGAATTGTTTTAATACCGTCAAGTCTGATAGTGAGCCATTATATCTTTTTATAACAATGGAACAAATGAGCAAAAGAATGAGGAACACATACGGATGAAATAGAGATAACTCACTTACTGCTTCAAATCTCCCATTTTATTATCAGTATCAGCATCAATGACCAATTGCCGCAACATTGTATAGCTCTCCTGAAAGTCTGTTGTTGCTGCTACACTAGGATTCTGTGTTTAAAACAAAATAGGAAAATAAAAATAGTTCTTGAAAAGAGCATATACAAAATTTCTTTCAATAAATAATTTCAAAATAATGTACGAGTATAATTGTGCTGATTTATTAATGAATTAGGTGACTAGAGAATTGTCATGATTTACTCTACTCACTCTGCCATTTCGCTTCAGAAATCACATCAACTTTAATCTAAAGCATAAGATTTTAATGAAATAATTTAGTTGCACTATTCCTCTAGAATTTCTATGACACGTATTCTCATCAAATCAAAAGAAAGCAATGTATTCTCCTATACTTTCTCAAAATGTTTTACAAGATTGTAAAATTTTTTCAGCTGACTGTAACACTTGAACCTTCCATGTCAAAAGATTAAGCAAATCTATGTTCCTTTTTTGTATACATCAATATTAACTTAATTCATGGAAGACTCCCACCCAAACATGTACTGAAGCACATATCTTTTTAAAAATTACTATTCCCTATTTCTTTTAAATTTTTTTTTTTTTTTTTTTTTTTTTGGGGAGGGGAGATTAAAAGTATATTTTTTTTGACGTAGATTATAGAACAGGAAAAAAATTATTTTTTTTTTTTTACTTTATATAAAACAAGCATAATTGCCCATTCAAATTAACAAATGGGAAGAAAACTACATTAGAGAAATGCAAATGTCACAAAAATAACAGATATATCCTCTATAGCCATACAACTGCACCAAAGAAAAGCAAACTTTACAACAATGAACAGATGAGGAAGATTACTACAATAAAGAAAAACAATTTTAACAACAATAACAGATATATATATATATATTCTCCAGAGCCATACAGTTACATCAAAGAAAAGCAAACTTCACAATAATAACAGAGATATATCTCCTCCAGAGCCACTCATAGTGCAGTTTTAAAATATAGATCAACTTGAGACATTGGAATTTTTGTCATGTTGTCATAAAGACATTCTTTGAATGAAGGAGAGATCTCAAGCAAAAAACTGAACTAAATTTGGGTGTAATCTTTTAACCAGCCCTCTTTTCAGTCTATCTCTTTACAGACAAAAAAAAACTGTAAGGCTCTGCATTTTAAAATATTTATTGGGCTACCCTGGATTGCTAAAGCTTATAATTATTCTAAATTTTGTCACAATATGTATAACTCACGCAAGACAAACTAAGAGATGTAAGTTGATAAAATGGTATAAAATGGCTCAACTTGAATGGTCCCACAATTCCTTGTTGACAATAAGTGGATCTGGTTGATATCTTAGCTTTATTTATAAAACAGTATAGAAGTACGGAATGGGCGCAAAAGAAGGAGAAGTGGTGTCTACATTTGCAAACACTGCTCTTGAAGAAAAGGCCACAAGATCAGTTGATCTCAAATACTGACCAATTAAATCACTATGACCTTCCAGTACAGAACAGCATATTTTGCATGATGCTTTTGTCTTTACGCTGGAGGAGTTAGAATTTCATTTAATTTTGAACTTTGTAAGTTTTTCACTACATTTAGATAAAATAACATATTGTTTCATTATATTTATATTAAAAAATACAGTAATTCATTTTGAAAGACTCATTTAATTTGAAAATTGAAAAACATAGAGCACAGTCTTTTAAATGTTATTGGGTTCACAATTACAAATTCGGCCATAAAACTCCTTAAATAAAGTACATTAATATAATATGTAATGAATAATGAATTTTCAAATGCATTTTTAGCCCAAATACCTAACTTTTCTTCATTTTTCTTTTATCGCTTGGTACACTGATCTTGGCTGATCAAAATTCAGTAAAGTTTATTACTGTGCATTGATTGTTTTTGGAGGGGATGAAGTAGAAAGAAACCAAAATTGTGCACTATAATATAGATAAGCATGTCAAGTCTTTACTTCTATAACATTTAATTCAAAGTATGAAAAGAATGTCAAATTAAGAGAACATAAGAGTTGAATAGATCTAAATGATGGCTTCCTTGCTTCTTATTTTACATGCCATCTGAAGTCACAAAATAAAAGAACCACAACCCTCTCCTATCACAGATCTAACTTGCTATTTATTTCTTTTAAATTATGTTCTGTAAGTAGCATCTGGTATATGATAAAAAATTATTTTATATTAATTATCTCATTTGTGCAGCAAAAAATGATGTTTAACTCAATTCGGATGCATTTTGAAATTGTGCTCAATGAAGAAATTTGTTAATTTAAAAACAATCTCAAACTGAAATCAAAATAAAATTGCCAAATCTCAAATACTTAACTCATTGTGTGCCAGAGCGTTTTCCACGGTTGCGCCAGGCCATTTTTACTGTGCATATTGTCTTTAGAGGATGCATTGGAAATTGGGTTCCAGTTTGGCTTATTTTTGTGTAACTATGACTTATTATATATTTAGAGTTATCTCTCATAGGAAACTAGGAAGTTTCATGACCGGGCTACCAATGGCGAAACAAACATTGGTTCTTATATCGACGATACATTATCGATTGGCACAGCTGCGGCTCACTATATCGACGATACATCGTCGATTGGCACACAATGAGTTAAGACATTCAAGTCAAGATAATTCTAACAGGATGACAGCAAAAGGCTCTTAAGTCAATAAGTAAGCCATACCTCATTGCAACAAGTTGGCAGTTAAAACTGCTACAGGTAATTCAGGAACTCTAAGTGATGGCTTAGGTTTAAAGAGAAGAATATAACATTCAAAAACTTTGAAAACGTCATAAATTTACCTCCTCCAACCACTTAAGATAAGCTCTTCCTGTTTCACTTGCTTGTGCTTCAAGAATAAGTTTCTTGCTGAACTTAGCAATAGTTGTCACACGCGCCAGATAGGGCAAGTAAGGCTCCAATGAATGTCCAAAGTCAGAACTCAACTGAATTGGTTTGCCAGACATATGCCAACCCTAAGGAGGACAGGAAAAAAAGTTGAGAAAAAAATTTATTTTATTCAACACATTCGGTACCGCAAACGGAGAATCCCTGCGCGCCGATGGTGTCACTCTCTGCCCGCACATGGTTATACCCCGTTTTTTGATTTTTAGAACGGAGATACCCTATGCCTAATCAAATGCTAAAAATGCCAGATAAAATATGTTGCACTGATCTCCCTTGACAATAGAAAGAAGGGACATCACTCCAATCAACCTTTTTCCTCGCAAACTTGTTACAATATGCAATTTCTTTATTTTCTATTTGTTTTTCTTTCCTCCATCGCAATCCCCTAAAATTTTTTTTATTTGATTTCAGACTCCTCACCTCCTTATCAGTTGTAGCAACCATTCCATGGGAAAAGATTTGAAACAGAATGAAAAAATGTTAAAAATTGATGGAGATATGCATTTTTTGTGATGTTCTCCCTGTAGATATAAAAAATCTAAAAATTTACTTAGGCCTAGGATATGGATAATGGTGAATTTACTTGGTACGAATAGTGTTAAAAAGAAATTACATTTTGAGCAGATTTCATATGCTTATAGACATTTTTGAATTAATTAACCACATTTATTATAACTTTACTACAACATAACTTTATTTATAATAGAATTTGAGAAAATTAGGTGAAATTTGAAATCTTGTAATATTTTTAAAGAGACTTTATAGTATACAGATATTAACCACCACTAAATCCATAAATAATGGAAATTCAATATTATTAAAGAAAAAGAATAATGAATCTGCAGTATAGTTCTGAGAAAATTATAATGAGAAGACCTCATTTAATAATATAAGAATGAGAGAAAAGCAAAAAGTGACATATTTGAGAAAGAGATAGAGGAGAAAGAGAGAGAGAGAGAGAGAGAGAGAGAGAGAGAGAGAGAGAGAGAGAGAGAGAGAGAGAGAGAGAGAGAGAGAGAGAGAGAGAGAGAGAGAGAGAGAGAGAGAGAAAGAAAAAGAGAGAGAGAGAGAGAGAGAGAGAGAGAGAGAGATAGAGAGAAAGAGAGAAAGAGAGAGAGGGGGGAGAGAAGGGCGGAAATGAGAAGGGAAGAGATAAAAGGAGGTTGAAAAGTTGAATTAAAGAAAAGAGTGTGAAGGTGAGGAGATAGATAGAAAGGATAATGAAAAGATTCAATAGAAGGACTGGAAGGAGAGAGATGAAAGTGAGATATAAAAAGGAAAATAAAGAGTAATGGGGGGGAGAGAGAGAGAGAGAGAGAGAGAGAGAGAGAGAGAGAGAGAGAGAGAGAGAGAGAGAGAGAGAGAGAGAGGGAGAGAGAGAGAGAACTTAGAAGGTTTATAAAATGTAAACACATCAAAAATCTTTCAATCAATAAACATTATTATATCCTGGTTAATTCATACATATTACAATGCTTACTTCTTCATGCTCACAAAGTAAATGAACACAGAAGGTCTGATCATGATAGCTGTTAGACCCTGCTGGATGTGGTGTTTTTGCTGTTTCAGGCCTTGCAGAACTTGGGCTCTGAATCTGTTTTTCAGGTGAACTTGCTTTCTCTTGTTCATCTATTTGACCTTCGAGACAAAAAGCATGAAATTTTTTTTTACAAATTTATACAGGCAGAATGTCCATTTTGCATATTTTCAGTGCAGCATTTTTTCACAAGATGTTAGAAAAACTGAAATTTATCATAGGTAATTTCAATCAACTTGGTTCTTGTAGCTAGCATTTCTGTTGTTTCCTAACTTAAAAAAAGAGTACTCAAAGTGTAAACGCAAACAGTGACACATAGATACCTTTTTCTTGTGGGCAGAGATCAACCAGCATAATGTTTGGGTAGGGTAAAGAATCCAAATTATCTGTGAATTGGCTGACCTGTTTTAGAAACTTTCTCTGAGCCAATTCACACAATTCCTAGATTGTGGAGGAAGAGGATGGATAGACAATATTTTCTCTGTAAGTGTTGATATATAGACATTTGTCTTTTATGTCTCTCTCTCTCTCTCTCTCTCTCTCTCTCTCTCTCTCTCTCTCTCTCTCTCTCTGTGTCTCCTGTCTCTCTCTATCTCTCTCTATCTATCTTTCTATCTATCTAATTTCTATGTATTGTTCCCATCATAATTTCATTATCCAGTTTTGAAGTAGAAAGGACACCCTGATTTTTCTTGAGAAAATATTTCATGCAGATATTATTCCAAAGCAAGTTTGAGAAGTTAAGGAAAACAAAACTGTTAAAGAGGATAATAAGAGTTCAAATGAAAAAAATAATAATACTCTTGTGGAAAGCAAAAACATTACAAGATACAAAAATCTCAAAAATTTACTTGAAAAGAAAGCTTTTGCTGTTCCTTTACAGTATTATTTTCATTATCTTTATCAGCCTTCTGATCAGCTTCCTTCTTCTTGTTATCACTCTCTTTAGGAATGTGATTTCTCACTAAATTCAGCAGCTTTTCCATAGAACTTGAACTTTTTTCCTGAAAGCTAACCAGAGGGTAGCTCAGTGACATAATACCAAGCTGAGGATAGAGAAAGGGATAGAATAAAATTTGAATGAAAAAAGGAGTTTAAAGGTTGGGGGATATAAATATTATTTACCTGCCTGTACTTTAAAAAGCTAAAAATTTTTTTTTCACTTTCGGTGAGGAATGAAATTTTTTTAAAATTCAAAATCTTAAATAAAACTAAAAACCATAAATCTTATGTATATAAATTCACAATTCAATATCAAAATGATAAAAAAAAAATCCATGAGATACAAAGTAGTAATGATTAATTTCCTATAAGGTTCTTTTGGTTCACTAAGCAAATCTAACCTCTGAGGCTCTCCACTTGTTTCCTGTGCCTACCACAGCCAAAACAATTGGCAGTTTCAAACTATTGGCAGCATAGCGGAATTCCATGGCACAGTTATCAGACGCAGCATACTGGTCTGAGATGCAGATCACAACAACATGACAGTTGATCAAGCCTTCCCCAATGTCTTCAAACAGTCCATGCTAAAATAGAATAGGACAGGTGTACAAATATGATAACAAATACAAGTTGAAAGAGAATGTTTTATTCAGATAAAATAAATTTTGAGTTAGGTGGAAAGTTGAATCCTTCTGTCAGTTCAAAAATAGTATTTAGAAAGTATCAGAAATATTACACATCACTCAGCATAGCAAGAAACTTTAAACATTACAATTTTTATGGATGTCCCATTATTTGCTGTATCATTAAATAAATAAAGATTAAAAATCAGATCTAAAATGAAAGAGGATTTAAACAAAAGTCACACTGCCTTCATTTAAAAAAAATATTATATTAAGACAGTTAAGGGTAAATTTTTAATTACTGTAAAAAAGGAAAACAAAGGAGTCATACTTACTATCCCTACTCTTTCCACATCAATCCAACACTTGACACCATTTGCTTCAAGAAAATCTTTGATATCACGAGGGTCTCCATAACCAACAGCCCCTTCTGATGACCTTTCAAAATAGGAAAGAGATAAGATAAAGACATAAATTGTTTTGATGCACTTCAATTTAAATATTTCCAAGTCTTTACAAATCACTTCTATAAATTGTACATCAAGTATAAATTACTTTTAGAATTTAAAAGACTCTTATTTTTTTTTCTTCAAAACAAAATTATAAATGATCATCTGTACGATTGAGTAGTACACAAACAATAATTAGCATTCAGCAAATGCTGTATATTAGGATTGAGGCTTAAATTTCCATTTAACTGTTAAAAAATTACTTTCTCTGATTTTCCCTAATAATTAAAAAAAAAACCATCAACATGAGAAAAACATATGATATTCTTTGTAAAATTCAAAAGTTTGATCAAACAATTCACATAAGTTAAGTTTTCAGCACGAGAATGATTTCTTTCACAGTACTGATAAATTAAAACTTTATCTTTTTATAAGAATACCTTTGAGACTTGTTTAAGTTGTTTGAAAGTTAGAATTAAGTAACCTCAAAAAAGATCATAACTACCATGTCACATGTGAAATGAACAGTAAATTAGAATAATTCATAAATTGCGACAGCTTGTTTCACTTATTTAGATTTTTGATACACTCGTTGTTTGATTCAGAATGTCCCTAAGAATCTTGATGTTATGTCTATTTAGCTTATCAAAAACACTTTTGGGTTAAAAAGATCCACAACAATACCTCCTATGTTACTTATATTTCATGACCAATGCTAAACTAATAATTATTTACTTTGAATTTGAAGCTCATCTCCATTGTAAGTTAAAAATACCCAGCAGCTCAAAGTGAGCTCTAAACATCACTCAGACTTCAATGCCAGGAATTATAGATGGTTTATAAGTTAAGATATAATCTCAACATTGTGAGCTGATCAACTGGTCCATTTGAAATGACTTCTTCACTTTTTTAAAACAAGTATTGTTAAAGTAGAGATATTATATATATTTGATGGAAAGATAGGAGGGAAGTATGTTTTGTGTACCGAAACTTGTGCATCTAAATGCACCAGTAAAACAAGTGATTTTCTTACCTTGATCCCTTTGAAACTGCTTGTGCTGAATTCTGCCAAGAGTATGAAATAAAACAGGGAGGAAAGTTTTTTTCAACTTCTTTCTTCGCAGGACAAAGTTTATCTTCCAGCATGGTCTCCAGCTCTGGAAATTTGTGAGGATACCGGCTTGCTTTCATCATATTCACAAACACCTGGAAAACGTGAAAAATGTAAACTGAAGCATTGTGCAATTTGAACATGATAATAAATAATATAGAGGACTTCCTAAATCATAACTAGATTCAGAGCAATGAAACCTTACTAGCACTTAATTCTTGAGATAAAATTTTCTGTTAATCATATTTGTACTCAAGAGTTGAAGATTTCATATATGCATAGGTAATTTTGTCTTTGCATTTCGATAGAAATCCCAGAGAAAGACATATTACAAATAATTCTTTAAACTATGATGAATCTTTACAATGTATGGTCAAATGTATTCAAATACCATGATGATCCATGACTGGGTCTGAATCTACTTAAAAAAACAAAACAAAAAAAGGAAAACGGAACAGACTTAAAACCATTCTCATGATCAAGCAATCTAATAATCTGAGACAATTTAAAAAACTGCCAACTCCGTTTACAAAATAGAATCAAAGAAAAATAAAGCCAAAAATGAAGCCTACAAAAAGACTGATCACTTCAGAAAGGAGACTATATTGATTGTAAAAAAGGCTGTTTGTACTACAGAGATGGATCATCCCAGCAAGAAAAACATAAGCATCAATAATTTTGTCATGACTGGCTTTGGTAGAGCTTTTAAATTAAACCCAATCCTCTCAATCATCAATGTGATAAACTTAAAAGTATTCGTTAAATCTTCACAAGAAATATAATGCTAAAACTTGAGTACATGCTTTTCTAACTTGAAATGATTTGCAAGAGAAATCAGTCAACAGAAATGATTTGAAAAACCATAATTCTGAGAGATTCCTTAACAATCAGTCCTCCTCTGTCCTTTTCAACTGTGTCTCAACAAAAAAGTTTTAAGGCCAATCTGTGACTTGACTCTATATGGAAATGATCATATATACAAAATCATCTGATCAGTATGGGGAACTGTGAAGCTTGCATTGGCTTTTTGTTTTTACTTTTCATTTTTCCTTTATGAAAGAATCTCAAAGGTAGGTTTTTAAAAATAATACATGCCCTTGTTTTCTCTATCTGATTTCAAAAATCAACTAGCAATAGTTAATTATATGCATTGGTTTGAAAATACATTGTCTTTGATAAGAAAAATGTGAATTATCATCCTTAATTCTCTTAATGATCTTGAAAAGAATATGTAGCAGATGCAAGTTATGCAGCTTTAAATATAATGCTGCTTACAAATAGCACATTTATATAAAAAGAATTTTCTTTTTCACCTCAAGACAAACATACATACCACTTGTTTTGTTTGATTTAGCAATCTATTCCATGAATAAAAAAGGGTAAAATATTAAATGATAAACAGATGACATTTTGGCTAATAACTAAGTCCTAATTAGACATAAAATTTTACCTCATCTGCCATCAGAATGCCCATGCTACTCTGTTTCCAACCAAGATCGGATCCAATAGCCACAAGAATAATTGGCTTCTTCAAAGTCAATCTGGCATACTTAAACAGATTGCAACAGGTTTCATCCTCTATAAAATTGTTGGACATGAACACCAAAAACACTTTGGCATCCAAAAGAGCCTTAGCCATTTCATCTGTTGACTCTTTTGTGATATCCTGAGCAAGCCAGCTGAAAACATGTTGTATCACAATGCTGATTAGGCAACACTGGTAGGTTTTATAAATAGTTTAGAATATTCTAATAAAAGCTTCAAATCAAATGTAGTGCCTTTCTTACAGTTTGGTTACATAGAAAATAATGAAATAGTTTTTAGAATTCATCAAGACACGCTCAGCTGCAGTGATCAGCAGATGCGGAACACAAAATACAAAATAAAGGCAATTCATGCAAACTCAGCAATCGTGTTTTATTCAGGTTTAATGTTCATAACAGTAATAAGTAGATAAATATTACAGATTCAGCAAGGCTCAAAAGATGTTAGTATTAGTTTGAAAGCCTACATGGTTCTCTTGTTAATGACAAAAATAAATATATGTATATACCATTTGTAACCAAGTTCTTGAACATCTTTCATCACTCTTGTCGGAAGGACTGTTTCTTCATCTTCTTTCTTCAAATCAGCAGGGCAGAAACAGGCAAACACCTCTGAATTTGAAATTTAAAAAGGCAAAAAAAGGATGTTGTAAAACACTTTATTAAAGAAAGGGTATGACTTCTTTCGATGAAAACATTTCATGTTCAATGTGTGAGATCTGGGCATTACATTAAAATTCTTTTTAAAATTATTTCTCATTCAGATATTTATATTACAAGTTCCTGTAAACTTGGCAATTTAAATTAAAATTATTTTAGAAATTTGAAAAAAAAAATTTATTGCCCTACGCAATAATATTGTTCTTCTTTTGGTGCTGGTTTATTTATTTTATTGAAGAGAGTACTGTATTTGTTCTCCAACCTGCAGAAACCTCCTGTTGAAGCTCCTTCAGTCCTCTCACTGCCTGAACAAGGTGAAGATCAAAATCAGTGCTGCTGTCAGGAGGCATGGATGCTGGGTGATGCATAAAATAATAATTCTTTTGTGGGAGATTGATTTTACAAGAGAAATGATAATAGCTAATAAGTTTTGAACCCTAGGTAAAGAAAAATTTATTGCTTCTACTTGCAGTAATATCAATTTAAAAACTCTCTCTCTCTCTCTCTCTCTCTCTCTCTCTCTCTCTCTCTCTCTCTCTCTCTCTCTCTCTCTCTCTCTCTCTCTCTCTCTCTCTCTCTCTCTCTCTCTCTCTCTCTCTCTCTCTCTCTCTCTCCGTCTCTCTCTCTCTCTCTCTCTCTCTCTCTCTCTCTCTCTCTCTCTCTCTCTCTCTCTCTCTCTCTCTCTCTCTCTCTCTCTCTCTCTCTCTCTCTCTCTCTCTCTCTCTCTCTCTCTCTCTCTCTCTCTCTGTCTCTCTCTCTCTCTCTCTCTCTCTCTCTCTCTCTCTCTCTCTCTCTCTCTCTCTCTCTCTCTCTCTCTCTCTCTCTCTCTCTCTCTCTCTCTCTCTCTCTCTCTCTCTCTCTCTCTCTCTCTCTCTCTCTCTCTCTCTCTCTCTCTCTCTCTCTCTCTCTCTCTCTCTCTCTCTCTCTTTCTCTCTCTCTCTCTCTCTCTCTCTCTCTCTCTCTCTCTCTCTCTCTCTCTCTCTCTCTCTCTCTCTCTCTCTCTCTCTCTCTCTCTCTCTCTCTCTCTCTCTCTCTCTCTCTCTCTCTCTCTCTCTCTGTCTATCTCTCTCTCTCTCTCTCTCTCTCTCTCTCTCTCTCTCTCTCTCTCTCTCTCTCTCTCTCTCTCTCTCTCTCTCTCTCTCTCTCTCTCTCTCTCTCTCTCTCTCTCTCTTTCTCTCTTTCTCCATACTTTTGCATCTGGTTGCATTAAAAGTTAAAAATTAAACAAGTCTTAATTTAATCTCACCATGAAGATCTGTAATTGATATTGTATGGAAGTATTTGAGGCACTGCAGGAAAGGAGCTTTCAATTCAGTTGCTCTCCTTATGATGGATGCAGAAAACATATGTGGGTCTTTCACTACCTGCAAAAAAGCAATCAACAAATTTGAAAAATGCTTGGGACTAGACTCAATGCAAGTTTGTAAACAAAGCAAGCAGGAGTTCTTTTAATGAATTATTTTTGTAAAATGAATTGTGTGTATGTGGAGCTCCGCACATAATTTTCATTAGCTGGGTAAATTGGTTAAATAGATCTGTTCCTCAATTTAAAAATTCAAATAAATTAGAGATACTGTTATATATATATATATATATATATATATATATATATATCTTTTTTGTTAATACAAAAATGGCAGATTAAAATGATTTTATGCAACTTCACTCTCACCATGCTTGTGCAGTCTGGACAAGGCAGATAGAAGTCATAAGTGATGCCTTTGAACGACTCCAAAATCAAAGTCTCAAAAACTTCATGCACCAGAAGCATAATATTCTCTGGTTTAGGACCATAAGCTTTCACAGTTAACTCTGATTCTCTGTTTGTTGAAAGAACAAAAAGAAAAAAACCCAACAGTATTCTTGAAACTCCCATATTATGATTAAGGGCCACTAAAAAAGATATACTTTATTTAAGCCTTGTTCTCTCAAAATGCATTTTCAAAAGTTATGAACACATTGCAATGCATTGATTTGTTAATTTTTTTCACTTAATTTTTGCATATTTAGTTTAAAATTTAACAGATTTTGAGAAAATTAAACAAGAACATGAATTGCACAATGGGTCAAAATCATGTAATTATTTGATTAAAGTAGGTTTGTACAAGTACAATTGACTTGTGAAGGTAATAATTCTATTGGCCTATTACAAATCCTCTTTTGATAAATATTTGCATATATATTTGTGGGCAGAGGACAGTGTCTTACGACCTGCAATGAGTTTCACGTCCCTCCCCTCCACTAGTCCGGGTAGAGGGAACACCCTCTAAACAAAGTGAACCGTTTGGAGTCCCGTAAGGTGGATCGTAAAGCACAGCAACACCATTCCAGCAACTCCTGCAGCTGCACTGGCATTGACCGTATTGGCTTGCCATTCTGTCGGACCCTGCACGCAATGCCCAGAGCGGGATGTTGGTACTTGGGAAAAACCTTGGTCTCCATATCACCTGCCCAGGCTTGCACCTGGAGAGGTCACTCCAGCTTTGCTGCATTGGTGCAGATACAACACAGGGAGTCACCAGTTATAAGCCCAGGCTCAACAGACTAAGAGCTGAACACTAGGGTGGGAAGGATCTTCTGAGTCAACGCTCGCCTCAATCCGAGCAGTCCTTGGGCAATAAGGTACTACCCCGCCTCAACTTGCTTGGTAGTGTGGAGCATAGACAAAATCAAAAGGCAAGTCGTAAAATTTAGCACCAGGCTAAATCTCAAAGAAAATAAAACTACCAACCCAACGTTTGGCAACTTGGAATATCAGGACCATGTGCCCTCTCAGACGACTTTCAACAAGCCAACAATGCTAGAAAAACACCCATCATCGACCGTGAGCTAGCCAAGCGGAACACTGACATCGCTGCTCTCCAAGAGACACATCTTACCATCAGTGGTACTCTCAAAGAGAAGAACATATTCTTCTGGCATGGATTAGGGTCAAACAAGCACCACATCCATGGAGTCAGCATTGCAGTGCGCAACTCCCTACTTCCGTCAGTTTAACTTCCTTCCCAAGGGATTGAGCGCATCATATTGCTACTCCTCAATACTTCCTCTGGTCCCACGCACATCTTCAGCGCCTATGCACCCACCCTCAGCTCTTTTAAAGAGGTCAAGGATGTCTTCTACGAGGAGCTTGAGGAAAGAATCTGAGGGATCCCCGACAAAGAGAATCTGATCCTGCTTGGGACTTCAATGCACAAGTAAATGCGGACCAAAACTCTGGCCAAACTGCATTGGTCACTTCAGAGTCGGCAAGCTATATGAGAATGGCCAACGACTACTCAAGCTTTTCAACAATCTCTCCAGAACCAACACCTTCCTTGCCACCAAGCCACACTATAGAGTGTCCTAGAGATTTCCCACATCTAAGCAATAGCACCAGCTGCACCTTGTCATCACACGGAAATCCATGCTTAACCATGCATTTCTAATGTGTAACTACCATATTGCATATACCGATCACTCCTTGGTCAGCAGCAAAGTGCGTCTCCGCCCCAGGCAGTTCTGCTGCTCCTGGCAGAAGAGCCATTCCTGCGTAAACACATCAAGAGTGATGAATCAAGAAGTCAGGGAACAGTTCTCCACAGTCATTAACGAGGCCCTTGGGAAGTGCCCCACAGACAGCACTCAGGCACATTGGGACTTCATCCGCGACGCAAAATACAAGGCTGCCATTGACACCTTCAGGAAAAGGGCAAACAAAATCAAAGACTGGTTTGAGACTAGGATAAACTTGCTGGATCCTGCCATCGCTGCAAAAGGCACAGCACTCCTTGAATACAAGAGACAGCCAAGTGCAAAGAATTTGGCCATTTATAGAAAAGCCTGCAACAACACCAAAAGTGTGTGCCTGAAGTGTGCAAACGACCACTGGTTGAGATTATGTGGAGACATTCAGTCCGCTGCTGATTGTGGGAACACAGGGCTATGTATGAGGGGATAAAAAAAGCCTTCGCCCATAGCATCACCAAAGTCACATCTCTCAAGTCCACCTGCGGTGAGATCATCAGGGATCGCAGCAAACAAATGGAGAGATGGGCGGAGTACTATCAAGATTTGTTCTCCAGGGAAAATGTCAGCAACAAGGCCATCCAAAACACAACACCACCGCCCACCTTGGAAGAGCTTGATGCACCGTTCACTATCGACAAACTGCGAAAGGCTATCAACACGCTCTCCTGCAGTAAAGCTCCAGGCAGTGATGGAATCTCACCAGAGATTGTGTAGGCAGGCAAAGAGATCTCTCTTCTAGGGCACTTGCATGAATTACTGCTGCAACACTGGGATGACGGCACATTACCCATACCCCAGGATATGCCTGACGTCAAGACCGTCACACTCTACAAAAGTAAGGGCGATTGCAACAACTATCGTGGACTCTCCCTCCTCAGAACCGTAAGCAAGGCATTTGCAGGGGTTGTCTCAACCAGTTCCAACAGCTCGCTGACTGAGTTTACCCACAGTCTCAGTGCCGACATTGAGAGAAAAGGTCAACAACTGACATGGTTTTCTCATCAGGCAGCTACAGGAGAAATGCCGCGAACAGATGCCCACTGTGCCTCACCATCAGCCTGAAGAAAACCAACATTATGGGCCAACATATCGACACCACCCCAACAATCAACATTGACGAACAGATCCTGAAGACAATATCCCAACAATCACCACTGACAAACAGATCCTGAAGACACCACCCCAACAATCACCACTGACGAACAGATCCTGAAGACACCACCCCAACAATCACCATTGACGAACAGATCCTAAAGACACCACCTCAACAATCACCATTGGCGAACAGATACTGGAAGTTGTCGACAAAGTCACCTACCTTGGCTCCACTATTTCGAACAACCTGTCCCTGGATGCAGAGCTAAACGTCAGGATAGACAAAGCATCCACCATCATGGTTCGTCTATTAAAGAGAGTTTTGGACAACACAATGTTAACATTTAACATCAAGATGAGAGTGTACCAGGCCTGTGTGCTGAGCACACTTCTCTATGGCAGTGAGTCATGACTTTATATTCGCACCAAGAGCAAAGATTGAACGCTTTCCACATGCAAAACCTCCGTCGTCTCCTAGGCATGATTTGGCAAGATCAGATTACAACCATCAGCATATTAACTCAGGCAGGTATGCCAAGCCTGTTTGCTATCCTTTCCCAGAGATGCCTGCATTGGCTTGGTCATGTGTGCCAAATGGAAGACAGATGCATCCCAAAGGACTTCTTGTACAGTCAGCCTGCCTCCGATTCACACCTTACCAGTCAACCTACCATACACTTTAAGGACGTGTGCAAGAAGGACCTGAAGACTTGCAGAATTCAACCAGCAGAACTAGAGATGGAGGTCTCAAACTGCACCACATGGTGGGCAAAAGTCAAGAAGGGCATAAAACCAGCTGAGGAGAAAAGAGAACTGGAGAGAGAAAAAAAGAGAACCAGCAGACATAGGACACAGCCCGTCCCTACCTCTCACACCACCCCGCCACTGACTACACCTGCAGCAAGTGCCAACGCAATTGCAAGTCCAGAATAGGATTATATAGCCACAGCAGATGCTGTAGTGAAACTAAGTGAATATTGCACAAAAGAGAAGATTGCCATCATATATAATTATATATGTGTATCCAAAACACTTTATGATTCATCTCTCCTCATAATTTATTTTTAAAATGTTAATGTTTTTCTCATTAGTCTCTTATGAAATTAATAAGTTCAATAAATTTCAAACTCTTGAGGTATAGCAATCTCCTGACACTTACTCAGATTGATAAATGAGACAAATATGGCCATTTTTCTTAAGGTATGAGCCCCGTTTCCAAATAAGAGAGCTGTCACTGAAATGATGCAATCTGACCTGTAAATGAAATGGGTCAATTTATTTCAAAGGCTTGAAATTTGTGTCAAGTACATTTTTTTTTAACATAACATTCACATTCAAAATAACTTTTTAAAGTCTTTTTCACTTACCATAAACAGAGCACTTTGCATTTGAATATGACAATATTTTCCTTTAATTTGACCTTTATCGAGTGTTGACCTAGTAAGTGCATCAATGAGGTCAAAGTTTCTGTATTTTTTTTTGTTGCTGTTTTTTTCAATCACTGAACCCTAAAACAGTTGTTCCAGTAAAAAAAAAAATTCACAAATTAATTTAATACAATAAACATTGAGGAAATTTTGTTTACCTGCCCTCTGTTAAATAAGCCTGCTGGAAGATATTCAAACTTGTACACAATTTTAGAATGTGTGTTGTGACTGTCTTTCTCAAACTTTGGCCATGTGAACTGAAATGAAACAATGCTTTTTAACAGCAGATCTCACAGCAAATTATGTTTAGTGTCAAATATCAGCACTGTATGACTGTTGTAAACTACCAGACTTACTTATTCAGTTGGTTAACTAAAAAG
>JAWDGP010004263.1:807500-932500 GCA_033675545.1 Elysia crispata | reverse complement strand
ATATTGAAGCAATTTTTCCATTTAAGAAAAATGAATAAGAGGGTGCCTGTGTTTAATTGTAAACTCAATAAGGCTGGAAATGTTATTCAAGATGTGCAAATTTGTTTTCTGTCTATAACATTTGTTATTAACTTTACTCACATTAATCCTAATTGAGTTTGTCTTGATGGTTCTAGATTTATAATTAGTTCTATTTTGTCAAACTTAAAAAACATGAACTTTTAGATTTATGAGAAATTTTAGGAAGAATTTCATGAGTTCTGAACATACCTCTGTATTATCAAATATACCACATTTGGTTGCTCTGGAACGAAGCTCACCATAGTGAATCACCTTTTTTTCAGCAATGCTGAAAACATATACATTCATTCTTGAAAAGATTTCAAATCTCCATAAAAAATATCACAAATGAGCAATTTTCATAGTAAAAAAAAAAATTGCTTTTTTCAAAGAATCCCTACATTACAACAAACTAATGAATAATTTAAAAAAAGTTTTTAAATAAAAACACAAGTAGCAAATAAATTCAATGATATCACGTAAAAAAGAAAGAAGAGGTTTATATTTTTTTAAAATGAATTCATCTTTTAAAAAATCTAAAAACACATTCATATAATGTTATCCTTATCCTAATTATCACAAAAATAAACATTTAGACATTCTTTCCTCTGGGTGCCAGATATCTCAGTCAATAGAGTATTGGACTGTCAGTACTATGATACTGTGTTTGAACCCTAGCTTGAGTCTGTAGTAGTGAAGGTTGATCTCATCTAGCTACCACTAACCTAAGGTTTGACTCTAGCCTAACAATCTCGTTGACTGAGGAGGCTGCAGGGACATCATGCATAGTGGTTGCCTCCTCGCACAAAACAAGCAATTTCATTTGTCTAGTATATGCATCCGTTGCTTAGAACAGTGCAAGTTCAGAAACAAACAAAAAAAGGCATTTCCTTTTAAATATTTATGGTTGTTCTATGTATGATAAATTATGAAAGGAACGAATACACTAAGGCCTCTCTTCTTTCTGCTTAGAGAGTATCTCTACTCAAAATAATAATACCCATGAGAATTCTATCCAAGTGTATAAAACGAAAAAAAAAATACAAAAAAAAATCTCTCTATGACCTCTTGATTAAAAGTATTCTGTCATTGTGCTGGGAAGCAATAAAAGATGTGTGGTGAACACTTTTTTTCCTCCCAATTTTTTTCACATCAAATCAATCTGTTTTAGAGATAATTTAAAGTTTCATAAATGTGGATGTGTACTTTTAAAAGAGAATACTTTTAAAATTTTCTAAAGCCTAAATTAAACACAAGATGACTTTAATTTACTGCTTCTTCATTTATAGATATTCCAGTTGAACTGTAAGCAAACTTTTTTAAACTTACATTTAAACTAAGTGAAAATTACATCAGCACAAAATTTTATGATAAATTTCAATACAATTTGAAATATTTTAAGTACTTAAGTGGGTGCCTTTGAAAATTTTCCGGATGTTGATAAAGAATAAAAAAAAAAAAGGATTAGAAAAATATTTTAATTTGAACATTGAAAAACTCACCATGACTTTTTCAATTATTAATTAAATTTTGAAACATATCTAGTTAAAATAAGCTCCATGAGACTACCTTTTCAGAGACTTTTCAAGCTTTAGCCACACTCCAGGTATTTTTTCGCCCATGTATTTCTCTTTGAGTGTCACTTGTACCAAATCTTCTTGCAACTCTGGAATGCCCTGGTGCAAGATTATACAATGATTTTAAAATCAAGCATCTTCCATCATTATAATGATTGATATTTTGATGAAATGCTACACGTAATCAAAACAAAATGACATTTTATTTTCTTGCACTCCTTTACTTCTATAAGTTAAAATAAGTCAAAGTATTATAAAAATTTGACAAAACGTATGCTAAATCAATGTATTTTTTGACTAAGCTTCACCCAAAAACTTTAAAACTCTGCAGTTAAAGATGCAAAAATAAAAAGTCTGTGAGTTTAAAGCTCAAGATGATATTATGTATTAGATTGCCCTAAAACGTATATTAATGTAGCATAATTTCTATTAAATTTTAATCTGTATACAATGTTAAAAATACTCCTGATGTGTCTCGAAGCAAAACATTTTGATTCAATATTATAAGCTGTGTCATTTAAAAAGCTGCTTGTCAATCTTCCACCCTATCATTGAGTTTGATAAACAGTTTCACATCTATTAGAAAATTTCTCTGAGCTGTAGGATGTATACCCAATAAATCTATAAAGTATCTGCTGTAAAACTGATGTAAAATTGATCAGTCTTTATACATCTTTAACTTTAGCCTATAGTGCTGGGTATGCTACCTTAGCTGCTTCATCTCACCTTTCCAGTGTGGGAGGAAACAAAGTGAAATCCATAAATCTGAGGGAACTTCCTCTGCAGATCATTTATCGGAAGCTCTACTTTGGAAACCTGAAATTAAAGAGAAAAGTATAAAAAATCTACGTCAACTTATTCAATAAAAAAACCACTTCATATGGCTATCAGCAAGGAAGTTTTATGAAAACAATCAAGCCTTATTAGTCATCACTTTTTGACAAAACAAATTGAGCAATATTTAACCAGATAAAAATTTTTGCTATTTCTACTACCACAAACTTTGCAATGTATTACTACTTTTACTTAAACACTTGACCGAATGTTACATCTAGTAAAATACATAGGAGTATTACTTGGTCCAGGTGTGTGCCCACAACAAAGATTGGAGCATTGGGTGCATGAACAGAAATAGAGCTCAACCAGAAACTGAGACCTGCATGCTCATGCCCCAAGCGGATATTCCACAGAAGTAAATACACAGCTCGATCAGACAGGAAGAACTAGAATGAAAATTTCAAAGAAAAAAAATATAAACATTAGGTCATGAATCCTTCAAGCTGATCTTTTCTAACATCATTCTGAAAACTTTTTAAACTGCTTTAGGAATGTAGCTCAATTTTCTTTTATGTATAACAATTTCAAAGACCATGTCTAGTTGCCGCTTATGCTATTCAATGAAACACTTGAATAAAGAAGCTGAAAATGTGCTTTTTTGGTTAACATTTATTGATTAACATGATAAATACAATTATAATTGTTGATATGTGTATGAGCTTCTGTGTTTTCTAAACAATTCTCAAACATTTGTATTTTTGTAAAAAATATATAATCTACATTTTGAGGATTTGCTACATACATTTTAATAAAAACCGTACAAGATCCAAAGGTGTCTTTTTTTTTTAACTTTCATCAAATTAAAAAATAAAAGAAAAACAATTTAAAAAACTCCAGTGCCTCCATGTCATTTCAGACTTCACCTGATGAGTGTTGTAATAGACTGTCTGACCAGCAAAGTCCCATACACTGTAGACAACATTTCCCTCATCTGTTTCAACTGTCCAGGGACAAATGTCGATGCCTGTAAATAGATACCAACAAAAAGTTAATCAGAGATTGAAAATGCACTATAATGCTGAAGGCAGAAAAGTCAAAACTGAGCTAGCCCTTCAAGCCTGATAGTGATAATGATCCATTGAAGAGCACAAGGCATCATACAAAAAACAAAGTGTCCATGGACCTTATGGTTTGTACAATTAGTGAATTCAAAAAGACTTACCTAATTTCATCCAGCCAAAATCAAAAGATTTTAAAAGTTCTATTCATGTGTGTATTTATATCAGCCATTGCAAAATAATACCAACTAAAAACTAAAGCAAAAGTTAAAAAAAAATTACTGTGAGCTGTCTCGTAATAAGATCCCAGATGACTTGATTTAGTAGGGTCAAAATTGCAAAATAACAATAACTCAAACCCATATGTATTAAACTTAAAAATCTTCATTTTTATTCATACCGCTTAGGCCTTAAGTTTAAAATAATAAAACTTACCATCTGTAATTTCTTCACCAATTGTAAGCTCTGCAACTTTATCTTTACTCAAAAGTGATTTCACCAAGCTAAAGGCAAAATAAAAACAATAAATCATAGCAGAGTATATCATTCAAATATAGAACAAAATGCTAAATATAGGGTCTAATGGTGCACCAAATCAGATAATATGCAAAAAAGCAATTAATTCCCATGAAGACAACAACATTGTGAAATTACTTTTAAAGAGACCTCATTTCTTTTCCCTTCAGACTAAGTTTTCTTTAAAAATGTATCTTATCCAGCAAACTCAAATTACATAGAGATAAAAACTTTTACTATACCTCGTTTTGCCAGCTCCACCAAGGCCTACTAGCATAAGCTTAGTCCTCTTGCATGTCACTGATCCACTCAGAAGACGTTTAAGGTATGCAAAGGTTGTGTGGAAACCTTTCGCTCTTATCTCCTTTGGTGGCGTCTTTAGGCGAGGACATCCATCTGTTTCCAGGCCTAAGAGTTAGGTTTCAGAGAGTAAATAATAATATAAGAGGTAGCTCAAGAAAAAAAAAAACTTAATATTTTTTTTTGGTAAAAGATAAATGTTTACCTTATTGAAATATTTTAAAAGGCAAAATGTTTCTTAGCCATTTTATTTTTTTACTCAACAAGCTGGGTTTAAAAAAAGATAAAGGGTCATAAAATGTTTCTTTTCTTGAAATTGTATTCTGAAAGAATACAAAAATAATTCTATCAGTGAGGAAAAGGAAACCACCCCAATGTGTTTAAACCACTTAAGCCACAAAGTTCATCTAGTTATGAACAAAAAAAATAATAAAAAGGTAAATATGACTCACAAGGTTAGAAATTATCTTCTTCACCAATTACTCTAGCATCTTTGAACAACAGAAAAGTTATAGATTTAATATAATTTATGATTTTTATTTTACGTTTTAAAGGGTTGTTTCCTATCTGAGCAGATATGGTCAGAAGATTGGGATTGCTGCCCAAGTGAAGTGTATGCAGTTTGGTCAGCTTCTTGATATCCTCAGGAATAGATACAAGGCCCTGAAACTGTATGGATAGGTACTCCAAGCTACAAAGCTCAAAAATCACTTCTGGAAAACCGCTGGGTGTGTCTTCATCTATGTCAGAGAGAATATGTCATTCATATGTATAAAAAAAGAGTAGAACAGTAATAAAGAAATAATAATAAAATAAAGGGCTGTTGCCGATTTAGTGAAAAGGCATAGGACATAAACATATAATTCATGAGTGCAACAACTTTTCTTTTCACAACGTTCTAGGGTAAATCTTTGTGAGAATAAAAAATTAAAACTGGTTTAACCTATCTCAAGGACATCTAGAGCTGAATTATTAAAAAGATAATTTGTTGAAACAATATTTACCAGTCTTAAATCAGAAAAATTCAGTCATTTAATAAAAAAAAGTTTTTTAATATGAAATTCAATTCTCTTTACTTATTTTAGCAGAAAAGATGTAAGCATCATACACAGTAAAATTGTAAGGTCTCATAGGTCAACAATAATTTTGTAATTTATTCCAATTCTAAAAAATACTTAACAAGGGTTGCCAACTTCTCTATTCATATTAGAGTCAAATCTAAAATTAGTTTAAAAGACATTAAATGACACATACATTGCAGTAAAAAAATGGTCTGATTTTGACAAACCTGGATCATTTCCCTTATAGCCAAATCTAGGAAAGAGATGAAACATGGTAGCATTCAGTTTTCCAATTTCCTTTGCATCTAAAGTACCATTGGTATCTTCATCAAAGAACTGGAAAATTGATGAGCGATCCTTGGAGAAAGACAAAAGGCTTCAATATTTTACATCTTTGACAGAACTGTCTTGCCTGAATGAAGTGATCTCACAACAGTAAAGAAAATGTGTTATTCCAAATTCATGCTCAGATTATATCCAGAGGTATTTCAATTCAATAAGCCAAAAGGTATTATGCACTTTGATTAGTTTTAAAATGTATGTTCACAAAAACATGCAATCATCATGAAAAGGCCATAATTTATGTAAACGACATACTGTTGCATTATTACATTAGCATTAGTTCATGCAATGTATATGACCACAACCAGATCTTACCTGATCATACCTCTCCAACCATCGATGCAAGTTGTTGGCTTTCAAAAATTCTTCAAAATGATCTTTGGAAAGAACAACGTTGCTGCGACTTTTCATCCATGCCACACCATTCAGTGATAGATTTGCCAGTTTAGTCAGTTTCTTCAAACTGTCTGGTAGGGTGGTGAAGCAGTTACCATTGAGTGACAGATTCCTAAGCTCTGTAAGATCACCAATATTGTCTGGCAAGAACTGCATGTGGAGAAACTGAGCATACAAGCGCTGCAAACCCTTAAGTTGGGTGACAACAGGTGGAATCTCTAGGATGAAAAATATACAAAGAAGATGTTAAAATTAGGTTCTCAATGCTTAAAGTAAATATCCATAAACTTAACTTAATATCAAAGAAGAGAACAAGAAAGAATAAGGATTCACAGATATGCTAAACATCTGCAACAAATGGCAAATGTTGGATATTGAGAGGAAAACAGAGAAAATTGGCAGAGAACAGCATCTGTTGCAAATAGCTAAACTAAGTAAATTTTACTGCCTCTGAAATAGTTAATCACATTTATCTCAATGTGTCATTGACCCAATCTTGTTGCTTTCATCAAATTCACTAATTTAAAAGAAAAAAAATATATTTATTACGATTAAATAGTAGTCACTTTCCTATAAAATAGGGACTTTCCTGACCAAGCAATGTAGTAAGAAATACAAAATTGTATTAAAAAAAAAATTAATATGTTCAGATGGAGTAAAATAATTGAAGAAAAATACCTTTTTAAAAAATATATGTAAGTATTGCTCACATTTTCTGGCTAAGATTTTGTAGGAAAGCTAAGGACACAACAAGTAAGATGAAGCTAAGCTTGTTCTTTCTTTTCTTGTAAAGAACCAAAAGAACATAATGAGCATAGGAGATATAAAGATATATAGAATAAAATGTTAGAAGATCAGAGGAATAAAACTCCAAATCAAAGTATTTTTGCAAACATTCAAAGTATTTACCCATGTTACCTATATATAATTATGAACATAATTATTTAAGTAATGTATCTGAATTTAGATGTAATTTGGATGTAATTAACAAACTGCATGATAAATATTGCCATGAAACTTGAAGGTTAAATATTTAAAACTTAAGAGCAAAGCTATGAACCCTAAATATTTTAACATACCTGTCATGTCATTTTTATCTAGGAAGATTCTGAACATTTTGGTGCATTTGGACAAGCTATTTGGCAATGTCTTTAGGTAGTTGTCAAAAATATTCAGAGATGTGAGTTGCACACACAGCCCAATTTCCTCAGGAATTTCTTTCAACTTGTTGCAGCTTAGATCTAGATCCTTAACGTTTGACAAGCCTATAGAAAATGCAAGACATCACCAATAGAACTGTGCACCTTAAAGTTGGAAAAATTTAGCATGGTGAGCCATTTTATCCTGTAGTGTAGCAAAATTTCAGTGGAACATAACATGACTTCACAACATTAAAAATATGAAGAAGTTAAGCCATATAACTTAAATAATCAAATGCTTTTTTCAATGTTGGTATGGTAGCCTCCACCATAAATTGTTTTGCCAGAATGTATAGGCCTTTCATTTGATTGCATTTTTCTACCTGCCTATTTAACATTCAGAAGTCTTGCTATGCTTCTTTTGAAATGATCTTGGCAAGACCTTTTCAAATGCCCATTTCAATTTGCTTTTTTTAAATGAAGCAACTATTCATTAAAATTTCTAATCTGCTTTATTCATAAACATAGTGTGTCCTAACAAGTTTATCTAATGCAACTAAGGAATAGTGAATGTCCCCTTACCTAGAGTCTCTTCATTCATGAAGAAGTTATAATACCTTGAATTTGGTATATTTTTGTAATTTTCAGAAAGTTAACAAGTCATAATGCAAAGTAACACTAGATCTATTTAAAATGCTCTTTTGGTTGACCATTTTGGAGAGGAAATAATGAACAGAGATCTCAATCCTTTAAGATTTTGCATGTAAGGAAAAAAATGTTTGAAAGTTGTCACTCACCAGCAAAGATTCCTGGTGGTAACTCTTTGATATTGTTGTTGCTGATGGAAAAGGAGTAAATGAACCGAGTGTACTGACCAGGAAGGCCGTGGTAGGAATTTAGACCTTTATCAACTTGCCAAGCACCAGCATGAGTTTCACACATCAACCATAAATCATCCATAAATATCGATTTCACAGCAAGAAGGCCCTGTTGCTCAGCATGCTGCATCATCAAGTCTTGCCACGGCTGATTTAAAAAAAAAATATTAATGAAAATAAATTTTCAAAGGGTAAATTATACTATGACAAAACTACTAGACAAAGTATTTAATAGTCAAATTTATGTTTAGAACTTTTTTGGAGAGTACAATAAAGATCTAAAACTTGCTAAACTGCTCATATTAGTTTCAAATATAGCTGTAATGTAATTTCACTTGTTTTTACCTCCCACAGATTTGATTAAAAAAATGTCACCAAATGATCTATATTTAAAAAAAAAGAAAAAGGTGAAGTTAATATCCTTTTAACATTACATTAATATCTCCACTATTTCATCACTTTGTGTATACTATAATTCCGATACTGTGTGATCAGTGCTCATTAATCATTTGATGACAGAGAAGTTGGTACTCTAAATGTTTTCTACTTTAAAACAAATCAGTTAAAAAAAAATCATTATGACAATTGGCAATTCGTCTCAATTATACCCATAGTCATATATATCGTAGATTTGCAAAATTTGATTTAAAAAAAAAAGGAAACATGAACTTCAAAATAAATCTTCAAATCTTGTGAACTAGATATCTTACCAAAATTCTATATAGGTTAAATGTATTAATGAAATCCTATCAACCATCACCAACGATAGAATATATATAGATATATTTTTTTTTTTAAGATCCACAGAAGACTGTATACGTGACCTTAATTTTTGGATGAGCCAAGCAGAATTCAGCTTCATGAGTTACTGAAAAGATTTTATTTTGAAAAAGTCTACGGATCCATTTCTAGAAATAAGTCAACACAAAATTATACTTCTATCAAACTGCTAAAAATTTTGTCTTTTTTTTTTATAAACCTTTGTAAAATATATAGATATAGATATAGATATATAAGATAATCAAGCAAGTAAATGTTTTTATTCTGCAACTAGACAAATAACCCTGAAAAAGGTGATGTCTGTCAACTGATTCCACTATGACCATTATTGTGACACTGTTCTTTCCAAACTTGAAATGCACTAATCTGTAGCCTCTCATTGGATCAAATCAGTATGTTACAAAAATTACATTACAAGAAAAATTAAAATAATCATGCAAAACTTATTTTGCTGATTTAGTTGCTACACTAGAGCCCCCTTAAAGAGAAGATACATGTGAAAACATGTATAATGAATGCTTGAATATTTAAGTGCCTCAACACTCACTGATCTGAATTGCAAGCAATGTAAATCATCTTATCACCTGAGGTCACCTACTGATAAAATAACACTTTTTAATCACAGATTAAAAGTAGATCTGTTTGGTATTCAGTTCTTTAAACATAATGGACCTCATGTTATGAACTTTCTTTTCAAAGAGATTAGATAGAGTCACAGCAATGAACTTTTTAAAAAGTTGTGATTATCATCCTTTTTGACAAAAACTTTATTTCTTGAATTTTTTCACTAATTTTTTAAGGTATGATGTGGTATTTCCTATGTTTTTTTTTATAATTCTATCTAGCAAATTTATCCATTCATTATTTTTGTCTCTATGTTTGAAAATCTATTAGCTTGAACATATTTATCCCCTCATTCACTATAATCAATTTATGAACTTTTAACCATCTATTGATTTAGAAAGCAGATAAATTTTTCTTTTCATCTCTACCCCAAAATAGCAAACAACCAGCTCCTAAGATAATTTCAATAATTTTATTGTATTCACAAATAAATAGCCTATTTTTTTAAATAAGTACCATTAAACATGGCTTATATCTTACTATTTCGACTTGAGTCCTGTGAATTTGACACTTTTTATGAGCAAACCCGAAAAGGACATTAGGTATTAATTATAATTCACTTAACTTAAAATTGATAATGAGCCTACCTGAATATTATCACTGATCACAGTGGATCTGAAGTCAAAACCTTCACCTAAGCTTAGAAAGAGAGCATGAGAAACAACTTCTGCCAAATGTCTGAAGCCTTTATTCACCTGTAAAATATAAAATGAGGAATGTTAAGTAGTTTTGAAACCCAATTTACTAGGAATTATTTTACTATGAAGTTAAATTTCACATAATTCTGAAATCTATCAGGACAAAAATAATTTTGACTAGTTTTGATTAAACTGGAAAACACAAAATTATATCCCTAACTTGCAAAATCAAATTTAAATTTTTAAGAGTTTTTCACTTTTTTAAATTTTTGATATAAATATTGGTTCAATAGTTGGTACATAGAAAAAACTGCAACAGAAAAAAACCTATACAGGATAAAAGGTTTATTAGTCAGTATTCTAGAGAAATAATAGCTAAATGCTCAGTATCCTAGTCTTATAAAACATGAGTGTCAGACATAAATATGTGTATTTCAACAGTTGAACTGTTTATCATGTTCATCATTAAAAAATGGTAACCTGTTCAAAGGCTATAAAAATTTGAATGTAATGAATATAGACTAAGCTGTCACACCTGCCATCTGCCAATCCTCCATTCATTTGTTTCATAATCTCTTTCAAAGAAAATTTGAGTGAAAACAGGACTGATAAAATCTTTCAAATTAATGGAACTTCTTACTTCTGCTGAAGTCAGATCCTCTATCTTGTCTACTCCCTTCACCAATAGCTTGTACTCTTGTAGGTTTTCCTGTATATTAGTGATAAAATTTTAATACAGTAGATAAAAGATATAAATATCAAACTTACATGGCAACCAACGAAAGATTAAGTATTTAGATCTGAATACAAGTATAATTTCACTAAGTAGCCTTTCCAGAACCTTCATCAAGTAGATTTTACAATACTTAAAGATATAATGGATCATGAACCATGCATATTTATTAACTTTGAGAGGTTTACATAATAGAGTGCAACAAATCGCAGAAAAAAATTTATGAACGAAAGACAGAGAAAGTTTTTTTTTTTTATTATTTCTAACCCATCTCTCCTGCATTTGGCATAACTCTCATATAATGTAGTGTTTCATTCAACATACTTGCTTATATTGACCGATTGATCTGACTTGCTAAGAAAAAAATGAGCAATTTTTTTTTATCTAAACACTTTATATATTAAAATACAAGATCCAGGTTAATTTTTCCAGCAAAGCAATATCCTCCATGTATGCAGAGCAGAGGCGCATGTAAACAACAGCACCTATTAAAACCAAGTTCACAAGCTCCCAAGCTGAGTAAGTTAATGAATTAAGAATAATGGTATGGTCTGTATAGCAACTCTGATTAAATGACATTTCCAAAACTTATAACGTGATTTAGGAAAGATGTTGAAAAGAGTTTTAATGCCTTGCATTTTTTTAATTATTTGAGTTAAATGTCAGAAATTTTTTCCAATGACACAAAGTTTGGACATGTTGGTAAAAAAAGAATACTACAGAAAGTGACCTTATTTTGAAGTCTGAGAAGTAAAATAGACCAGGCCCAGAGAATGACGAAACCACCTAGTGGCCCCGACAAGTCTAATGGAATGCCCTCATTGTTCAGCAAGTGAAGGTTATGGAAACACTCAAGTTGCTTTTGCTGCTTGTTTGTGGGGCATGATGACATCACAGTTGTTATGTCCCCTAAAAACAAACATCATAAAATAAATTAAGAACTAAAAACAAGATTTTCATGATGAGTCTTATCTCTTCCCTCTCATGGGTAGAAAGTTATCTACAATAAATAAATTGTACTACTTCTCAAAATTCAAAAAAATTATCAAGGAACACAGGTTTTCCTTAAAAAATGTGTAAAAACATGTTCCTAAGCAAAAGGTAAATTAAAGTTATAGCTCCTTTTTCCAAGCAGTTTGAAAAAAATAAAAAAATCTACACTCATTTTAAAATCAATAGACTTTCTCTTAAACAGTCATCTCAAAAATGGATATACATTATTACAGAGGAACTTGTAAGCTCAAGTATAAAAGCTATGTGACTTGAATCTATATACCAAAACTTGCTGCTCATCATAATTGCTCTTCAAATTTGCTTGTTTGTTAATTTTAATGACCTTATTTGCAACAATGAACAATTGTTGATTTTAAAAACAAATTTTGATGGAGATTTCCCTACAGCTATATAGAGTGTTTACAGTGAAAGTTTGTTTGGACCTTATATAAAGATGCAAATATATTCTGAATTCATTGTGTCAGGTCAGCTCAATCAGTAATTCTCTTCTAAAAATACATAATCTTTAATATCTTTTTGAGACAGATTTTCATTGTACCACAAAAAAGGTTTATGGGAGCATGATTGTCTTAAAATCAACAATACTTACTTCTAAAATAAAGTCTCACCTCTTGAGTAGCAGAGAGGATGGAGCTTAAAATCCCCGGTTAACATATTTTGAGAAGGAATAATTAGGTCTTCCTTTGTACTCAGTTTTGGTAATAAAAGAAGAGAGTTCACTGCAAGGAAGGAAGTTGGATGGTATAAGCAAAATGATTGCTTCAAAAGAAATTTATAAAATAATGTTTAATTGTAATATTCATGACAGTACTAAACTTTTTACACTGAGAAAATAATTGGCCTCAAAACTGTTTTAAAATTTTCAGTTTAAAGTTATGAAGCCCTACATTACCTCTTTATAATAAAAAAAAAAATTATCGTGGATTGAAATTCTTGAAAGGTTGATTATTTATAGTGCCAAATATAAAGAATGAGGTAAAACACAAGCTCACTTGAAAAGTTAAACTTTCCATCATTGTAGAAGGCCCTCTCCACTATATCTCTCATATGTGTTTGTCTCCCATACCACACTTAAAGTGAAAAAGAAAATAAAAGGTTGGAAAAGTTCATTTTACAATCAAACAATCAAGAAATGCTTCTATTGAATTGCATGAAATAATGGAACCTCAATGAGCTTTTAACTGTAAAAAAAATATCCTTCAACAAAAACTGAAAGAAAAAAGATGAAAAATAATTGTTTCTTTTCCATAGCAATGCTTGATTTTTTAGCAGTTTTGTCTCAGAATATCTTTTGAAAAAAATTTGATTGAAAAAATAATGAACAAAATTTTATGAGCTCTTAGCATATCTGAGGACAAATCTTTGTGATTTATTCATTTTATTCCGTGAAATACAAAAGTTCATTTTCTCAAATGAATTTGATAAGACAATCTGCTCTAAATTTATAATTCATTTTAAAAACTGCAAAACAGGATCCTTGACTATTTTCTCTATCATATGTAAAGAAACAGAAAAACAAGTAATTGAATTTTAAAATCATTTAAACCTGAAGGGAGGTCTAAGAAAATGCACTTTTCAATCAGCCGAGAGAGCATCCCTCTGTACATTTTTGATGGAGCCTCAGTTGGGTCTGCTTTGTTGTTTGTTTTTGTCTGGTTTTTGACTCTAGCCTTGTAACTTGCCCATTCTCTCTCTTCTTTTTCAATCAAAACTTCAAAGCCTGTAGGCACTTGAAACTGGTTGAAAAATAAGTAAAGCGGGTTGCTAAAAATAACTTTCAAGGATTGATATTTTTAAATGTCAAAGAATAACTAAAAATCAGTAATAAAACCTTTAATTATTTTGCTTACAAGTTCAAAAATTTTTCATTATATGAAAATTTTACTCTCATTTATTACATTGTTCATAAAATTAAGAATCTTTAGAGTAAATGGTTTCCAAAATTTTTAAGACATAAATGAATATTATAAAAACATAAGATTCTTTAACCTTTATACATTGCGCCACCTGTAGGGCTAAAATTTCCTGCGAATGCTTTGTTAGGAATGTGGCACTTCCCTGCAAACTCACTAATTTGGAGTGTTGTCAAACATTCCTAGAAAATGAAGTTTTTGTCTTACGAGAGTTCAAGGAATTTTCTCAGCTTATCACTGTCCAGCACTCACGACATATATAGAAAAGCCATGTGCTCATGTTTATTACATTCTGAAAACAATCACAATGTTTTTATAATTTTCTAATGCCTCTAAAACAGGAAAAATGACTGTGATATCAAGTATAGGTGACTTATGGTCAATTTCAGTTTCATTTAATATTTTAACAAATTATGTCTGTATTAAGCTGCCTACTACTAATATTTTCTCTTACTACAAGTAAAATGGTTAGAATGTAGTATGTAGTGGTATGGAGAAAGAACAAACAAAATTTACTTGGTGTAATCCAACTTGATATGATAAATTTCCAAACAATCTATGCACAGCCCAACGTTGCTGACAGAGCACCATGTTGACATCAGTTTCCTTTTGTTCTTTCTCTCCTGTGCTGACATGCCTGCTCATTTTGATTTGTCTATACACTTTGCACTGCCTGCAGGACTTAACACCTGTTTGTGTGTCTGACAACAACTCTATGAAGTGCCTCGCCCTCAAGAAGGCAAAAAGCAACTTTTATGTTGTCCTCATCAGGTCTATAGCCTATGTCACTGTCAAAAAAAGAAATGATTAGATCTTTCACCCCGTTTACAGATGTTGACCGTCCTGCCATATTGTCTGAAATAAATGTTCAGGAGTATTGTAATTTGAATGTTCACAAGCGCAAACAAATGAAAAAATGATCTCTTCCACTACTTTTGAGACTTTTATCTCAATGGAAATAAAGAAATCAGTTGGTCAGAGTGGTCAACAGCTGACATTTGGCAAACAAAAGTCAATGGCAGAGAGGTTCTCGTTTAGCTTGTAACAGCATTGTGTTGCTCTCAATTGAGGCAGGTGAAAGGTGGAGAGACTGATGACCTCTCTCTTCTCAAACCACTTGGTGCGATCAGTGAGCTTTTCTTCTAAAGTCAAAATCACCTTTTCTTTGTTAACTTCAAAGAAGTTTACTGGCATCCCAAAGCAATTCTTCCTGCAGGTGCCCACACCCATGGTCTGGTGGCCTCACAGCTGCTCAACAACTCAGGACAACAGCAGTAATTGTCCAAGCAGGGTCTGTAATCCTTGTCCAAGAGAGGCTTTAGTAGATGCATTGTTACATTCACCAGTTTGTTGTTGACTCTTTTGTCAATACAGTAGATTTCAAGGCTGCACATGAAGCCTGTTCTGCTCTCACAGAGTTCATACAATTTGAAATCCCATATCATGGTTTGTTCTTTACGTAAACTTTGAACCAAGACCACCCTTTGAATGACACTATGGTTCTGTCTTTACCAATGTCCTGCTGACGCTGATAAAGTTCTTGGAACTTAGTAATATTAATGAATGTATACAGAACTAGAGTGTTGCAAGGCCAAAGGGCTATGCAAAGTGGCTTTAACCTGTGTAAGCACTGCTTCACAGTTAGCAAGACCAGTGGCTGGAACCAGTGCAACACAGTTTGCTCCTCTGTTCAGCGAGAAATGTGAAAAGGTTAATTAAACTGGTTGTAAAACTTTGTACAAAAAGTGCATTTGCATTAACTCCCAGGTATTTGAAAACTTACAGCACAAAATGCTTTCAATGGCACTGGTTCCCTGGGAGGTTGATCATCTGTCAATTCTGAGTGTAAAAGAGTAGAAGATGACATATTTCTACATTTAATATCTTCAGAAATTCAAACTAAAATTTAATATTTAACAAATGTGTATTATGAAAAAAAACAGACAAAGGTTGGCAGAATAGCAGATGTGATTAAGCTTTTTCTGCCCAAATGTGTATTTTACATAAATAAAATATTTTCAAGATGAATTGGTATATTTCTTGTAAAATCAATGTGCTTTTGTATTTGTTTACTACTTGACTGGCAAAATACCTGGGAATTCTGAGGTAAGTGATTCTCCTTTGACCTTTGTGGTCCCAAAAGGCATCAAATTAGGGCTGGTGCTGACATAACTTATTTCCCTCTGATTAATTTCTAATGGAAAGGAAAAGAAACAATTAGACTCAAAAGTCCATGTATTACTGGCTGACATATATATTTGGTAATAACATTTTCACATTCAAATCCATTCAACAAAGGTTAGTAATATATGAAACATATTATAAGTTCTGTATTTATCTAACACATATGGGTTAAAGGTTTGATAGTAACAATTGTAAAAATTGAATTTTTTTCCTATTAGATTCTTGTTGATTATTGCTGTGCTTTTTATTATCAGTGAACCAAAGTAAACTAATTTTGGGAGTGCCTACCAAGAACTAGGTAACCATTTTTTTTTTGCTCTTTGATTACTGCTGGATGGACATCATTGCCGTCCTTCACTTCAAGAGTTGAACCCACAGTGAAATAATTGTTGCCTCTTGTAATGAAATTCCATGCTTGCTGAAAGCAAAGTGCAAAAACATATCAAAATCAAATCCAATAATTATGTGAAGAAGGGAAAATAATAAAACAAATGACACTCAGACCTATTATATTGATACATCAATCAGAAAATATATGCCAAGTCTCACAAAGCTTTCTTTTAAAGAAAAAAAAGGAAATACATTTTTTTTCCATTTTGTAGCTCTCAGAAAATGTATGTCATAAAAAATACCTTTATTCCAGAGGCATGCAAAATGAAAATGCCATATTTGCCAGAGCTGAGATCGAACTTCATGTACCATCCATTAACCTCTTCCCTGTAGATTTCCTTTTCCTTCAACTGAATAATGACTCTGACACGTTTTCCAAGCTGTCAAATTTGAAAATAGAATATGCAGAATTAGAAAATAATTTATGGTTTGTATAAAAATGGTATTCTTCCTCCTTTAAAGAAATAAAGAAGGATAAAATGTCTTTCATATGAATTTTTGTAGTGACACGCATATAACCTTTTTGTGTGGATGTGTGTTTGTTTTCTTGGTTTTTTTTTCTTCTGTTGCTCTGGTTTAATGTGGGTCAAGAGACTAAGCAGGGGCCAATATACTTGAAGTCTATTTAGTAGTGGTAGTAGCAGCAGCAGCAGCAGTAGTAGTAGTAGTAGTAGTAGTAGTAGTAGTAGTAGTAGTAGTAGCAGTAGTGGTAGCAGCAGCAGCAGCAGCAGCAGCAGTAGTAGTAGTAGTTGTAGTAGTAATAGTAGCAGAAGTAGTAGTAGGAGGAGGAGCAGCAGCAGCAGCAGTAGCAGCAGATGTATTAGTAATAATAGTAGGGTCAGAATTAATACTAAAGAGGTGAAAGTTGTAGTGATATTAATACTGAAAATTTTAACTTCTCTCCCCAACACCCAGTTTTCCAATTCCCAAAGTAATTAGATATTTTAGTTTTTAGGTATCTTAAAAAATTTTGCTCCCATGAAAATCACACGTGTTGGCTTTGAACTTCAGTTGTAGCACTTTAATTTTCAATCAAGGAAAAGAATAAAAGAGAGTGCAAGAACAAAAATGGTTTCAAATAATCTTTTCTTTTAAACATTTTAACATTTTTTCGGGAAAATAATAATTTAAATCAAAATTATATTCAAATTGAGATGTTATATATACCTTCAATAAAAATAAAGTTGGTCATATATCTTTGAGATATTATTTACAAGATCATGAGGTGAGGATTTGCAATGTTGGACATATGAAAATAAAAATGATTGAAATACCTCTACTGATTCCATTCTTATGATCACATGAAATGCATCTTTGCATTTCCAGCTGTCGCTAGTATGAGACTTTCCTTGCTGATCAACAATGACGCCTGAACTGTGGTATTCGAGCTTTATACCTGAACCACTAAAGATTTGAAAGCGCACCCTATAATAACTATTGAATATTGAAGAGTACTTTCAAAATGTTTAGTTTTTGTTTAGTTCTGTAATGCTAGTAGGACAGAAAAGAAGCTTTTATCTTGGGAAATATTATGAAGTTGAATTATTTTTATTCACATATATTCCCAAAATCTCCTATAAAATTTGTCTTTTTTTTTTCAACTTTATACAAAAAAGAACAAAAAAGAATTAAAAAAAAATTAAGTTTTTTGAATTTGTAAAGGGCAAACTGTTGATAAGGATTCTGGGTATAATGAGTGGCTGTGTGAGATAAAGAGTGAAAAAGAGAATGTAGAGGGGAGATGTAGAAAACTAAAATGATGTACAAAAGATAGGAAGAGGCCTAAATAAGAGATGGAAGAAGGAGCAAATAAATAGAGGAAATAGAGAGAAAGAAAGAGAGAGAGAAAAAGAGAGAGAGAGAGAGAGAGAGAGAGAGAGAGAGAGAGAGAGAGAGAGAGAGAGAGAGAGAGAGAGAGAGAGAGAGAGAGAGAGAGAGAGAGAGAGAGAGAGAGAGAGAGAGAGAGAGAGAGAGAGAGAGAGAGAGAGAGAGAGAGAGAGAGAGAGCACACAAAGAATGGATGGATAAATTATTTGATTAATTGATTAAAACTTTTTTCTTCCAAGCACAGGCCAGTTTCATAACTTACATAACCTACTTCAGTTTGTAAAGTTCTTTGGTAGGTCCTACAATCCCTTAGTTTCCAGAAAAATATTAAAAGACAGCAGCTTTCTGTTAGGTCAGGCCTAGGGCTCCTTAGATAAGATTTGACCCCACCATCAGATGTTCCAGTATGCATGTCAGTACAGGCTCTAGCGTTTGAGCTGTTTAGTGCACTTTCTATTTGTATGTGGCCCTTACAAATTCCATTATAAAGACATATTTAATCTTGAAATTAATCGAATTTTTTAGGTGAAAAGAACGATCAAAGTATAAAAAAGTCTACTTGCTATTCTGCTGGATCATTATCTTAAATGGGATGTGGTAGGAAAACTAGCAAGTTTTTGTTTAGGCTCTGCAGTTTTGGACAAAGTCTTATCAAGTACATTCAACCCTGTTATATAGATTGCTCACAAGATTTGTGGCTTCTGTTGGATTGTGTAGCTCAGAAACAGAGAGGTGAAGGTACTGGCAGACAGTGGAAAAGGTAGGTAGGTTGAAGGGAGCAAGAAAAAGCAGGAAATGCAACAGAGAGAGAGAGAGAGAGAGAGAGAGAGAGAGAGAGAGAGAGAGAGAGAGAGAGAGAGTGAGAGAGAAAGTGAGAAAGAGAGAGAGCAAGATAGAGTGAGAGAAACAGGGAGTGACAGAGACAGAGAGAGGGAGAGAATGAGACAGAAACAAAGAGATAGAGAAAAAGATTATAAAGAGAGAGAGAGAGAGAGAGAGAGAGAGAGAGAGAGAGAGAGGGGGGAGAGAGATAGAAAGAGAGAGTGAGAGACAGGGAGTGAAAGAGACAGAGAGAGGGAGAGGATCAGATGTAAAGAAAGAAGCAGAGAAAAAGATGTGAGAAAGAGAAAAAAAAAAGAGAGAGAGAGAGAGAGAGAGAGAGAGAGAGAGAGAGAGAGAGAGAGAGAGAGAGAGAGAGAGAGAGAGAGAGAGAGAGAGAGAGAGAGAGAGAGAGAGAGAGAGAGAGAGAGAGAGAGAGAGATATGGATAGATGGGAATGTCAAATTCACAATTCAAAAGCTTGATAAATGTTCCAAAAAAATCCTTATCTTGTAAATTATTATTTGCAAAAAAAAAAAAACTATCTCAAAGTAGACCAATTTCTCTATCTTTCAAAAGAGCCAACAATTCTAAATCTCTAATAATGCAATTTAACACATTGACAAGCTAAGGAAAACGAATTAATCTACACTGTTAACTTGCCTCTCATTTGAACTAGGTGCCATATACATAAATTATTAGCAGTCATAGTCACAATTTCAAAAATGCTATCTGCCCTCCCTACTCAGAAATAAAGAATTCGAAATATCTGGTTGCATTTCTTGGAAAGTTGAAAACTTAGTTAAAAATTAGAGAACAGACATGCAAAAATAGATAGATTCCACTTTTTGATGTAATCTTAAAAGGTAATACACAATCTACACCTACAAATAATTCTAATAATACAATGTAATAGTCACCATTGAGAACCTTAGAAATGTTTTGTTCTTCAAATATTCACAATGAACAACTCTGAATGTTAAAAAAATTCAGACACCAACTCGATTGTAGTAGGAATAAAACTAAAAAAAAAATCCAACTCACAAAGTAAGGTGTATGTAGAAGCTGCCACATTTCAGAGCTGAAACACTCAGTTGATCCCAGTAGAACGGGGTCATTGTATCATGCATCTGCATGGAATGCCCCCGCTTGTAAAAATAAACACATCCTTTTGTGTTTGATAAAATGCGGCTATCATCTTGTAGCTCACCATCTTTGACCATTTGCACTTTAAAACAGTTGGAAGTCACATGTCCAGGTTGGATAGTCTTGACAAATTTCTAAACGTACAAAGATCAATGCAAACAGTTTTTGAGTTTAAACATAAGGGTTCTTAACAAAAAAGGATGAAATAAAATTGTAGATAAAACATTTATGAAAATTTTCTTCGATGATTCTTTCTTTAGGCTTTTATATTTAGCATTGCATAGATTTTCATCTCAAGAAAAGATGAATGCAAAAAGGTCTGAGGTAAACTTACGAGGCTCAAAAACTTGTTTGTGTAGCTATCTGTGTTTTTAGATTATTAGGTGTATTAATACATAAAAACACACATAGCTTAATAAAAAGTGACAGTTTTTTATGATAAGAGACAAGAAAGAGAATTATTCTTTCAAACACTCCTTGTACAACAAACTTGTCAAAAGATCTTACTAGACATATAATTAGCTCATTACCACGTAAAAATTAAAAATGGTATACATTCAATTCAAATAAAATATTCAAAAATACAAGAGTATTATTTTCTTCTGTCCCTGAGATGATCATTCATACTTACAGTAAACTGCCAAAGACATTTGGAACACATTACACATCTCATGCATGGCTCCTCATCATCTCGGCCACAATAAAAGCATCTGCAGTTCAAAGAAAAGACGTCATTAGGGAAAATGTAGACTACATCAAAATCTTTGATAAAAAGATATAGTAAATCCCATGACAAAGGCATAAATGTCTCTATGCTCACTAAATGGCCTCTTAGAAATACTGGATTTCTCTGTTACCATACTCTTACGTGCATTTAAAAGCTCAACAAAAATGTTGGATCAATGTGTGACTAAAAATCACTTTTTGAAGTATTTTATGAGTTTATTGATTCATTGAAGGCTTTAAAACTTTTTTCAAGCTATAAAAAGTGAACTAATAACAAAAATGATTGGAACATATAACAAAGAATGTTTAAAAAAATGTCCTACGTAAATATTTATACGGAAAAAAACTTTCAAAAATAAACTTGTAGTCAGCCTATGCAATTATTGCTTACAAAAAAAAATATATATATATAATTTCTTTTGAGAGGTTAACAGGAGTTTAATTTTTGTCAAAAAAAAAAAAGCTTAGAGAATACTATAATAAGATAGTATAATTGTAAAGTGCAAGACATCCAATGATTTAGCTTAGCAGCAAAATATGAACAGAAAAATTTTAACCTTCTTATGTCAATGATCCCTTAAAAAAAAGAATAACCACAGACTTTTTATGAAACAAAACTCTGCAATAATAAAAAAATACATTTCAAGCATATGTACATAATATCCTAGATTTTCCTTTTTTTTTGTAAATGAAAAATGCAAAATCAGATTTTAAAATTTCATCGAATGCAAAGAAAACATCTGCTTAAAATCATATGCAATGTAAATCAAATGAAAGATTAAGAACGTTAACAAACTTTTCTGATGGATCTGCTTCGCGAAACCGAAATTTCATCTGTTCTTGTTTCATGAATTTCTCTGCAGCCAACCGGTAGCAGAAGTTGTGATATGGAATGGTGCATCCCTCTGCATAAGATTGACATATTGAGAAAATGTCATTCAAACAAGTTCGGTTGATTTGGTTGGAAATTTTATATTTTGCAATTTTAAAAGAGTGATATGATTCAATCTTAGTGAAGATTATTATGGGCTAAAACTCATATGATTGCCTTAGCATAAATATTGTGATTACATTACCTAGAAGTTAAAGAAATCATACATCCTAATGAACGTTGCATGACTTTTGCATTTACCTATACACCAAAAAAAAAAAAATTATCTAGACCTTAAGGTTAACAACATCCTTGTAGAGCCCAACAACTTATTCTTTTTTGTATCATTTTAAAACAATACTTAAACAAAAGCAAAAAGAAAAATTTTCAATAGATGTTTCAATAATCATAATGCAATTACTAATCTATGTCCCACAATTTATAACAATGTAACAAAACAAAACACAAAAAAAAACCAGGAAAAAGAACCTCCTTGTTCCTCAGATATATCGCAAAGGAGAGAAGCAGTCACGTCCTTGTGTTTAGGGCATTTACGCCTCTTGCTGGCGAGGGCTATATAGTAGGGCAGATGCCAGTTGTGCTCAATGTTGACCATTTCCTCAGTTTTTAACTCTGCACATTGTGGGCAGGGGAGAGTAATCTGAAAGAGTTGAAATAGATATTTCAGGGGTTTATGCAAAAAAAGAGGAATAATTAGTCTGGGAGCTTTCGTTTTCCGGCAACATTTATTTAAGTGTATGCAATTTCCGGCAATTTTTTTTCTTCCGAATTGTCCCCATTTTTACAGCATACAAATTCCGGCATTTCGGGAAAAAATAAGTTCGAGTGTGTTGATCGATTAGTGAAATATTTCCCCTCTGCATTTCAGGCTTGGGACTGTCACATTTACGATTCTGTTTTCGCAAATGGGGCTGCATTAGAAATGTTGTGTTTTAATGAAGGCTTGTTTAAATGGATAAAATTCTCCAAAGGCAGTGTTTAATTAAAAGTTGAAGATTTAAAACTATATACAAGTCTGTCGCACATTTTTATAAGATATTGGTTGCTGGCAAGTTGGAACAGCAAATTCTTTGTAGGAATACCTGCATCAAACATGGCCATTGTTACGAATAGTGTCATTGCAATTTTATATTTACACAAGGAGAGAGAGGGGAGAGAGACGGAGAGTGGGGAGAGACAAAGAGTGAGAGAGAGGGATGAAGAAACAAACACAGAGAAAGGAAGGTATAGACAATTAGAGACAGACAGAGGGAGATAGAGAGTGTGTGTAAAATTTGGTTGTCGAGCGTTCAGTGGGAACAAAGCCTTAGTATTTCAAAGTTGGCGAGGTCTGGAGGGCTAGCGTCTTATATATATTTACATGTTCGACTTTGATACATGCTCGTAATCGTTGCCGAAAATTGAATGTGCGGCTTCTTCTGATGTTTAGTTTTGCCGGAAAACTCACATGCGGCTTTCTTTGATGTATGGTTTTGCCGGAAATTGAATGTACCCATTAGTCTGGCTGAGTTAATCATGGGGTTGCCAGTGTAAAATGCTGAAGATAACTGACAAGAAAAAGAAGAGTCTGGGCAAGTACTAGCTTTTCATACTTAAGGTGGCTGCCATCGATCTTCAGGAGGAATTCTTTTTTCAAAATGTAAGAGTAATTTTGAAAAAAAAAAAGGCACATCCCAAACCCTGTTTCTATTTTCCCACCCCGAAAAGCATTTTGTTTCTCACCCATTAAGATAAGTTTCAAGACAAATGAAAATTACAAAACAGGAAAGAGGTTTAAGTTGAAAAAAATCCCCAAAAATCAATGATATGCCAGACTTTTTGTTGTCTAACCAGAATAGTTAAACTTCTATCTGAGTACAAAAAATTCTTATTCATTTGGATCTCGTTAAATTCTGAATGGTAATCAAAAACAAAAAGTTCCATTCCTTATGGGAAGTTCAGGACCTACTTTTGGGAGGTTTGTTTAAGCATTGTTAGACAGTCTTAAACATGATCTGTCCATGATACCACATATACTACTGTCTATCTGATTCCTGCTGGGAATTGGTGACAGTCCTTAAATCTAAAATATTAAATTCATACCCAATTATAAGTTCAATCATAATTTACTATGTGGCAAAAGAGTAAACATACTGCCAGGTATTTACCCTCTCATTAACCAAAATGTGGGTCTAGGGAGAAAAAAAAGCTACAGAATAAAAAACAGCATTTTTAACTATAATATAAACCTTATAAAAAAAACCTTAGAAATCACAGTGAAAAAAAAATCATTACTTTATAGCAAAGACAGAATAGGCAAATTATCATTACTATTAAAATTACCTCTCATAGAACGGAAAGCTCAATTTTGTAATTGAGAATAGAATGAAGAATTTGATAAGGTCAGTAAACAATTAATAATGTTAGTCCAAATAATGTAATATTGGAGATATGGATAAAAAATTTGGAGCAGAGCTTGAGAAGGTTTGTATTATATAGATGACCCTAAGATTCTTTCATGACTTGATACTTCAGGTCTGAAAAAAAAAATGAAACTGACAATGAAACCCACACATGAATAGACTTTGGTCTTTAAACAGGTGTAGTCCACGACAGCCATGACTTGTCTTAGGCAGGCATACATAACTTTCATTGCTGTCGCCTTGGAAGTCTGTCCATCAACATCAGGTCTTATATTCATGTCCATTCCAAGGTGAATAATGCGGGCTGAAAGCACCAGCACTGGTGTATCTGTAAACCACAAAGAGAGTCATGATATTTATTTCATTCTTAATCTAAATTGATTGATAAACTGAAAATTTGTTGAAGCCAAGTCCATCATAAGTATCAGTCTTTAAACTATTCATACTAGAGATCTAGAGATAAAAAAGGTACATCAGAACATCAAAAAGTACACTGCTTGTTTTATTGCATCATCAACTCCATCGAGTTTTTTGTGAAGACTGGCTATCTCTGAGTTAAAAATTTGGCTTTGCACTTTACACTAAATTCCCTTGAAAGTAATAATGCAACTCAGTAAGAAGCCCTGTTCAGTTTTGTGGGAACTGTCAGATCCAGTGTAAAATGATATTAAATATTTTTTCCTACATTCAAGATGTGTTAAAAAATAAACAGTCCGTTTAAAGGTGCTTTAGATTTTTTGCTTTATTCTTTGAGTAAACCTATCATTCTTAAGGTATTAATTTCTTGGAAAAGTTGAGTCTGTTCTGCTCATTAGCTATTTTTTAATGCTAAAAAGTAACGCAGCTTAACAAAGTAAAGGCTGTCATATGCATGGCAAAGGAGGTTTCCCCTCTTTTCACCTGGTGATTGTGCATTAGCCATTTTGGTCATTGCTACATCTGCTCATTACAGTTTCTTCTATTCCATTTAGATTTTTTTTTTTTGCTTCAATTTTTAGATTCCAATTGTGAGTTTGGAGGATGTCATGTAATATATGTATGAGTGTATCATCCTAGAATTTTTACTAGAAAAAAACGACATAACTACTCACTTAAGGCTTTAGATCTGATCAACTTAAATTAGACATCCCTTGATATGTAAAGTAGCAAAATGTGAAGGAATGAAGTTTCCTTTTGAGACAGGAATCTTTGAAATAAAATGCATGAAGATTTGGCATTTCTTAGTTGAAAGTTTTTGTTTTGCAAATTTCCTGCTGCATAAACTGCCAACATAAATGATGGATAAATTGCTATTTTTGGCTAGGAGTTAAGAACTCTTCAGAGTGAGAATTATTCCTCCTATTCAGCATTTGAGTCAGGGAAACCATTTCTTAGATGGTCAGACTTGGAGTCATATGGCTTTTGAGAAGTCTGCTCTGTTCAGCTTTTGAGCCTTCAGGGCACCCATTAAAGTTTTTACTTTAAATCTAAAGCTGTTCAAAATCCTTTAGAAAGAATGTTTCACTTGCATGATCTTGTGCAAGGTATGGAAGTGAAAGATCACAACTGACACCAAGCTACTTCCCAGGAGAAAGAATCAGTTAATTCATGGCATCAATTTGATTGGCTCAAGCAGTTTTATAACAATTTTTTGTTATCATTTTTTATTTATTTATTTATTTATTTGTTGTTGTTTTTTTTTGGGGGGAGATAAATCAACTGAAAGTGATCCTTATACCTAAAGTTTGGATCTAATTGAAGTACCCATATTCAATTTAAATACAGCATATATGATTTTTCTTGTTAGTAAAACATTCCAAGTTTCTATTAGGGTAAATATAAATATGCCTTGCATGATTTAAAGCCATGATGAATTATACAAAACATTGGGAATTGCAGAATTTTCATATATTTCACAATCCACATAGAAGGCTTGAATATAGCTCAAACATAATCTTGACCACAACAGAGACTATATGAAGGCTTAATTATAGATTAAAGAAAGGCAAGATTAATGAAGCAGTCCTGCTCTTTCACAAATGAAGCTCTATATTAAATTTTTCCCTCATACTCATTTTCTAGAGAAGTTTTATTAATACTTTTTAAAACCAAACCTATGCTCTCTATCAATTTACATGCGAAAAAAAATAATAATCTGCATGTTAAACTCTAGTTACAATTTTATGGCTTTAGTTAATCTATAAAGTAAGAAGGCTTACCATCCAACCTTTCTCCTTTATACCGCAGCAATGTTGCCTTAATGTCTACTGGTCCTTGGCGAACAAGAAAGCCTTTTTTCCAGAGGCAAAGAGGTTGAAAAACTTTCAACAGAGTTCTATGAAGGAAAACAAAAAGAAGTCTGTTTATCAAATTTGTACACTTTCTTTGTTTTAATGGCTTCTCAGACAACGAAATACCTCCTATTTTTCCAGATAAAAAGAATAGCCTCAAAAAAACTTGGTTATTGAATCAAATAAAAATGTCAAAGTAGAATTTACAGCAAGTTGAAGTTACAAATGCTGTTTTTAATTCTTTTAGACTCTCTAAAGTTATCGTAACAAAAAGTTTCAAACTTTTTCATATTAGCGCCACAGTACAGTCTGCCCTAATATCCCCAGAAACACTGTTCATATATGAATTTGGGGTCTCATCTTTCTAATTCGAATGTGCCTGATAGTTTTTTGTTGACATGCAAAAAAAACTTGGGATCCCCTTATGTTGTCAAACAATTTAACAATTAAGCAAAAAAAAAATTGTGGCATACATAACATCTGCATTCTTTCCTTATGGATTCTTTTTTTTTTAAAAACTTAAATATTTTTCTGCATTTGAATTTAAGTAAATTATTATTCATTCTGCCTACCTGAAGAGTTTTGACAAAAAGCAGGTTGGTATTTCAGGTAGAAAGTTGTAGCATCTGTTGGTCTGTATCACCCTCCTTGTAGGCTGTGGCTCAGGCCATAAATATCTCTGTTAAAAGAAGTTTACTCAAATAATTATAGTCAGCGCTTCAAATTTTTAAGAACATTTAAATTTACATTTCCAGTGAAAAATGGAATCTACTGAAATGAAAATAATCATTTAAAGAAAATAAACAGTTCAAGTTGACTTAAACAAATTATGATGAACACGCAAAATTAGTTAGCAAAGATTGCTTTAAAAAAGTGAGCAAAGGGGTTGCAGATGCTAATTTTATTTATCTTTAACAAAACCTTGCTTAATAAAACATGACATCCAAAGCAGAACCACTGAGCATATTTAAAAAACCAGATAAGGCTAAGGATGAGATCATTCGCACCGTGCAACTGGTTTGAACAGTTGTGGCTGAGACACTAACAATGCACTGAGTAAATTTATGTCTAAATGAAGGCATAAGCTGGCAAACATGGAAAGGCAATATATTCATTATTCTAACACACTGTCTCAATCACATGGGCAAGGTGCAGACAATGCTCAGCAGGGAAAAAGGGGGCACTGGTAAAGGAAAGAGAGAGAGTGAGACACAGTGAGAGGTCATTCACACAATGCTTTATGTGGTGAAAAGTGTCCCATGAGCTGAAGGTGGCAGGTCAATGGCAAGGATTTGCTCCAAGTTGGTAGGGTTGATATGGTTTGCATAACGAATACATCTCATAATTCATTTTACAGAAAATATAAAGGACCCAATTTAAGTTTTGGCTATGAAGGTGAAGATCATCTCAATCAGTTACCAACCGCTTCAAACAATTGAGGCAAGGGAAAGAACTGTGGATCCTGGTTTGGCAAAAAGTCATAATTGTGTCACCCCTAGCTTAGATAAGATATCTCTGTTTTTGTTATTGTTAAAAATATTGTAATCAATATAGTGAGATATTTTAAAATTTGTAGGCAGGTTTTATAGTCACATTAAAAAAATGCCAGCGATAACAAAAAACAGGTAGAAGAAACCAGAGAAATGTGCACATTGTAAAATATCTTAATTTTAGACTTATTTTTAGAGTGAAACAACATTACTAAATAAGTTAGAGCAAATGCCAACCAAGATTTCTGGTTCCTCTGGGAGATCCTCCATCTTTATGTATACTGTCCGATTACTTGGGTTATCATCCTCCAACATTTGGGGTGTAATGGATAGAAAAATCCCTTGGCGTTTTAGGAGAGCAATAAGGTGCTTGACCTGGATCAAAAAATGTAAAAAATTTTGATGCATCATTAAAATTTTGAGGAAGTTTTTTTTCAAGAAAGACTCTTTTTAAATATGTTTAAATGTGTTATGCTCATAACTTAAAAAAACTTATACTTATTCATTTTAAAGTGAGAACATTTTTTTTAAATTCTTTTTTCTTTATGCTTACAATGAAATATCCAAATACTCAAGCGTTCTGCTTAACCATTTCACAAGATAAATTTTAAATTTTAAGTTATCTCTCTTGACTATAAAATCAAAATAAAGATAATGCCAACTACATAGGATGTGACAACAATTCATCAATAAGGATAAACTTACCTCTACAGTACTGTCAAAACTCTGTGCAAAACTTTCTAAAGAATCTTTTTTCCAGCAGGGCATATTATTTACACTAAAGCACATTTTAGCTTTGTCTGGAGCAGGAATGCACACAAGTTGTGTAAGAAGACTCTCATATGCTGCCATGTCTGACACACATAGAATATTTGATGGATGCCAGTGGTATATTGCCTCTCCCTGAAAATATCAATAACATTAACGCTCATTAGGGCACATAAAGAAGAGTTGACTTGAACAATGAGTGCCAAAAGAAAGTATAAAGAAAGCTTGACTGCATAAATTTCACAAAACCTATCACACAACAACACACAAACACATACAATTCTCACCCAGTTTTGAAGTAAGTTGATCACTTTCCCAACTCTTGCGTATGCATATCTGATATGAAGTGTTGAATTGGTTGCCTTGTCCGGCTGATTTGAGATATGCTCCAGTGTTGTCACTGGACTTTTTGGGATCTATTGGTTTTACAAAGCAAACATGTAATTATTATATTCAAGTTATTTTGAACAGAAAAGGTTAGCATTACCAAAAGTAATATATAAAATCTCTATTTCATATTATTTTCATTACTTTGAATTTTAAATTGTATAAATTCAGTGAAACAGCCCTTCAAAAACCATGGAAAAGGGCCATTCAGTTTTTCGCCAGGCATATTACGGATATCTGCTAGTGATATGCGGATTGGTAATAAATCACTTGTCAGGACAAGCCATAAACCCTCTGGTGCAAGCACAGTGGTGGCAAGCTGTGATTCTGGATATTATCAAATTAACCTGATTTTATATTGCAATATCCCTGCTAATACTTTTTCAAAATTTTTGTTATTGTATATATTTTATAGCCCAATTTATCACCAATACAACAATAGATTTTAATAACATTCTTTTAAGTAGGATACAAATTGCGATCGAAGTAATGGTCAAGTTTACAAATATGGTAATGCTCTTGTTTCACAATAAATATTTCAAGAACAAAACAATACCTTTTTTTCTTCAAACTCATTTTATTAAATAAAAATAACATATATGAATACATGGAGAAACTTTCAACAGGACTTTTTGTGTGATTCTTATATGATTTTGTAAAAAAAAAAACCTTTAAAAACAAATCCCTAATATATTCTTATAATTTAGGAGACATTATGTTTCATCTGGTAATATTTTGCAAAGTCTTCTAGATCTACTTTGTAAAAGCCATAAGCCTTCCTAGACTAACAAAATTGGTGTAGCTACATGATATCTAATAATTTTTTAAATTTTGGCCTATCACTATTGACCATAATTACTCTAAGATCTAGAATTAAACCTTTAACTACTGTAGTCTAAAATCATAATAAATGCATAAAACTAAGTTTTTATTTTTATAAAGTAACCCAAAATACTTGTCATGTGTTTCTCTGATAGATTATTACTACCCAAATTCCTCTAAATTGATGGTTCAAGAACCAGTAAATGGAGAGCCTAGCCGCACTACCACACAGGATAAAAGAATAAATGATTAACTTGGGAAATGGGGTATAAAGTATCTCAACTGGCTAGCTCTGAAAAGTTTGAGATAGGAAACTTAAATCAAGACATCTAAAGAACTATGAATCACTGCTATTGCCATTTAGTTGAAGCTCTGACAAAATTTCATCTTAAAATATTTTTCAAAGTTTCATATGGCGGCATTAGAAACTGTCATACTGGTAATGAAGGATGGCTGCTAACAAATTCCCTGGCATTAAAATCGATCTGCATTTCTTTCAATTTAAGAAAAAAAACTTCCGTTATTTTTTTTCAAATGTTGAATAAGTCAAGGTACCTTCACTTTATCTGTTTTTCGTTACCATTGATGCAGCCAGAGGGATGAAATTTATGATCAAACATTAAAAATGATCCATCTAAAACACGCCTGCTTAAAATGGGAAAGCCCCTTTTCACCAGGTAGTTGACCACATGACCTGATCAGGTTATTGGAAGCAGTTGACTAGTGACTTGCAAACTAAAGGGCAGTCACATAACAACCGTGGTAAATCAGAATTTAAAAAATGTGTTTTCCATAAAGGGACTAACTTTCTGTTTATAATTTTAAAAGGGCAATCATCTTGAAAGAGATTAAATGGATATAGCCATAAAGGATAAACGAAAAGCAAAAATTAAACTTACGAGATACAATAACAATGTTGCCTCATAAAAAGATCTATGAATTATTTTAAATAAAGAAAACATTTCTTCAGTCATGGATTAAAAAAAATTTTTTTTTCTTTTCCTTGAAAAAACAAATAACTAAAAAACCCTCTCTGATCAACAATCTCAACTTCTTTTAGTAGTGAAAAAAAATTCAGAAACCAATAATAAAAATGTATATGTTCAATCTCTCTAATTCAAATTAATGCAAGATGGTTTCATAATATGCCAATCCTTAACAGAGTATTGAAAGCAAATATGGTCACCACTAGTATCTTATATTTACAATTTTCACTCACATCATCTATAAATTCTCTCAATGCTCCAGACCACTCACAGTGTACCCATGGGACAAGCTTCTTCACAGATTTTGAACACTGAATGAGAGCAACTGTGACACTCTTCTGAAAGTTTTCCTTGGACTGATAAAAATTGCAATTTTACAAAAAGATTAACTCTTTTGGAGCAATAATTGCCCAACATTAATTAAACTTAGGATATAAATAGATTCAGACATATGATTTTTGCTTCCATTGAATCAGTAAAAACTAAAGATGAAAATAGTGAACAACATGAGAAAATGCTCCGTACTAAGCACTAAGAGCTAAACTTCAGTACATGGCTTAAAAAATAAGTTATAACAACTTAAAAAAGAATCTCTCAGAACCATGAAAGCATCAAAATAACATGTGTGAAAGCTAAAGACATACAGCAATAAAAACAGGTGAGCAAAAAATATATTTACTGTCGTAACTGTCTCCAATCTTTCCTCCTCTGTTAAAGTCTTTAAAGCATCTAAAGTAGAGATACCATAGCTCAGACCTTGCTGTCCTTTGAAGTCCAGGCACTCAAAATTCCAATTACGTCTTGGAGGAGGTGTGAAAGAAACTTGTAACATTTAAGTACTATTTGAGAATAAATAGTTCTTTATCTTATCAGCTGTATTTTGCCAAGAACCATATGAACAGAGAGAGGCTCAGAAAAGGAGATATTGAAAGACAGAAAGAAAGACAGATGGAGAACAAGTAAAAGATAGGCAGGAAAAGAAAGGTAAAGATGATATGATTACACTATTTTCACCGAACCTGGATCATCAGTTCTCACTCTTGCACATCAATAGCTAAAACTGATTTGTAATAGGCTTATACAACCTTATACTTCATAAAGCAAATCAGAAAATTATCTTTACTGAATTTCTCTCTTAGATGTTACAAGTTCTGCCTGTAAGCATGCGTAAAACACGAATAATAGGTGGAACTTGGTAGTTCTTTTTTATCTACTTGTTGTAAAGCATACATAGCAACTAACTGCAGTAAAACTTTAATTCATTTGCACATGGTATAACCAGGCAATATGATTGAGAAATGGGAAAGTTTTCAATGTAACCTGTGAAGACATTAAATGCAAAATCATCTATGTAATTAAAACCAGCTTCATGATGGTTGCAACAAGACTGTTAACACCACTATCATGTCCATTCAAACCAATTCTGTGTGGCAAAACAACCCATTGTTAGCAAAAGAGAGAGTGAGAGAGAGAGAGAGAGAGAGAGAGAGAGAGAGAGAGAGAGAGAGAGAGAGAGAGAGAGAGAGAGAGAGAGAGAGAGAGAAATATTATGCTGCAATAAAAGACAGAGAATAAAATTTGTAGAAAGAGAGCAAAGATTGGGAGAGAGGAGAAAGAGACAGTGAGATAAAGAGAAGAAGAGAGAATGGGATTGGGGGAGAGAGAGAGAGAGAGAGAGAGAGAGAGAGAGAGAGAGAGAGAGAGAGAGAGAGAGAGAGAGAGAGAGAGAGAGGAATGGAAACAAAGAAAGAGAGGGAAAATGAGGAAGATAGTATTTTGTATTGTATGAAAAAGAGTTCATAACTGTGTAATTAGTTAATAGGGTTGCACATTAAATTTTACTCTTACTTGTAAAGATCATAAGTAGCTGTTTGTAGTGAACCACAGAGATAATTTATTCTGTTATGCAGATATTCCTTGAAAAGAGTTGTATTTCCATTCTCACATAATTCAACCAGCAGAAATACAACATCTGAACACTGATGAGATGAAAATAACTTGAATTTAGACGGTCTGCTCTGAAAAGTTTTCTCAAACTAATGGCATTTAAATTTCTTTTTATTAAAAGAAAAAATATGAGGAATAATAAATGAAGCTCATGAGTAATAGATGTGACGTTTTATATGTGAAATTATCAATTTCAGGCTATGAAATTTTAAAATACGGAAACGCTGCCATAATTTTTTGAACTCTTGTTCAACATTTCAAAACAATAAAACCATTAAATATTGTTACTTGTGCATTTTGATCAACAAATTGCTTTTCAGTAACATATGAATTTCCTATGATTTTCAGAAAATAAACATACATAAAACTTAAGGTCTAAAATGTTACTTTGTCTAAGAAAGTATAAAAATAATTTCAAATAGATTGCCAAAACTGCTGAAAACAAGAGAAGAAAAGAAGACTCAGAGGACATTACAGATGGATGGTAAAGGGCAGGTAACAATGAATTTATATTTTTATATTCAAGCAACTAAAGAGCTAGAATAAACAAAAAATATTTAACTTAAGGTAAAAAGCATACCTTCACCATCACAGATGCCATTATTTGTACAACTTTATGAGCATAGTTTGCCATTTCCTCAGAATTAAGAGGAGGTTTGCATGCAAGGAGGACAATTGAACCATCTCTCACCAAACTATCTTGTAGAGGCTTTAAAAATAGCAACAAAAAATACAATCCTGGTCAAAACCCAATGTTGCTGCTGTTATTTTTGCAATCAAAGTTATCATTTACTTCTCTTGTCATATTCATCATCATATCAATATTATTTGTATTGTTATAACTATTTTTATTATTATTATTATTATTATTATTATTATTATTATTATTATTATTATTATTATTATTATTATTATTATTATTATAATTATTATTAGAAGTAGTAGTAGTAGTAGTAGCAGCAGCAGCAGCAGTAATGGTGGTGCTGGTGGTAGTAGTAGTAGTAGTAGTAGTAGTAGTAGTAGTCATGGTTGTGGTGGTGGTGGTGGTAGTAGTAGTAGAAGAAGCAGTAGTGGTAGTAGTAGTAGTAGTAGCAGTAGCAGCAGCAGCAGCAGCAGCAGCAGTAGTAGTAGTAGTAGTAGTAGTAGTAATAGCAGCAGCAGCAGCAGCAGCAGTAGTAGTACAAGTATTAGGAGGAGGAGGAGGAGGAGGGGGAGGAGGAGGACTAGCAGTAGCACTAGCAAGGGTAGTAACAGCAGAAGCAGTTGCACTAATAATTAAATTGCAAGTCTCATTAGTAGCAGAGCATAGCAAAAATAAAAGAGAGGTGTAGTGTTGCTCTAAATATTATAAACAATACACAACACATAAACTTTTGGTCTAATATTGTCTATGAGGTCAACAAAATTAGAATTCATATATTGAAGGGAGGGCTATAAACTCAAAGGTATTAAAAGAGACCACAATATAAAAAGACAGGCATAGTCATCTTTTGAAAAAAAAAACAGGAAAATTTAAGTTAACGAGGGACCATAGTTTTTATGGAATCTTACTGAAAGTGCTGGAACTTCAAAGACATTGTATATCATCTTAGACTGTGAAGATTCAGATTGATAGTCAGCATGCCATTGTTTGTAGGTAAAGAAAGTATTGCTCTTAGCTTTATCTCCTGTCAGCAATGGAGTTACCACTTCTTTTACACTATCCTCTCGCAAAATGATAACCTTCCTCTTCGACTCTTCAAAGTAATTCTGAGTCTGTGAGCCTGAGAAATTAAAAAAAAATTGGATAAAGATACAACTAATCTTTGTATTTTCATCTTGCGATCAAGTCATGGTTAGAATCATTTTTACTTACAAGGTCATGTCAAAAAGAAAATTTGTGCTTATTTCTCTTTGGCAGGAAATTGTAGATTTTTCAGATTTTCAATTCATGCATTAGAACAACCTTGTAAGATTAATCCAATAAATATTTTAGTAAAGAAAATTCAAATCTATCAAATATGGTACTCTGTGTTGCTAAGTTTGACATTGATCTACAAAGAAAGCCTTTGACAATAATAAAGAAAGGCTTCCAAAACTTTTTCTTCCATAGTGATTTTCAGGGTAAGGAATCAAGACATAAAAATATTGAATGAAGGATCTTACTCTAAAATTTGTTTGTTGACATGCTTAGCATTGAATGCTGAATATATCTCAATGATTTTCTTAAGCAATTTTTCTGTTTCCCTACATTTCTTTATGAAGAAAATTGCTCAAATAGTATCTGTATTAAATAACAAATGATCAGTTAAAAGGGTCATGGATCTCTGCCAGGTTGATGGTGTATCACATGCATTATATCATACCAAGATTTTTACCACATATCAAAATATCTATTTCATTTTCCAACTTTAAAAACAACACTGTCCAAAAAGATTAATTTAATAAAAAAAATTATTGACCTTTAGTTGGAGACTGATTCATTCTCTATAATTGAAATTAACAAAACTAGCATGGTTAATAAGAAGCAAGCATTTAAGGACAATAACCTTCCATGCATTTCTTGAATTGAGGCCCTATTGTAATGATAGGGGAGCCCAATCGCTGTATGGATCCCTTGGGTATCTTAGTTGTCACTGGGATTGTAAAAAAAGCAAATGAATATGTGAACAATACACTGAAAAAAGATGTAGTCATCAAGGCTAAATTTTGTTACAATCTTGCTATAAAAAAATTTAAGCTTGTTTCGCAAATTTTAAAATCTTAAAAAGAAACTTTCCAGAAAGTTTTTATTTTTTTTTTGTTTCAGATTTTTCTAATACATTTATGAAACTTCCAAAATGGGTGTCAAAAAGGTGAATAATCACCTGTAAAGCTTTAACAGAATCTACCCCATGCACGAGATATCTCGTACAGGTTTATCTGTTCTTAGGGTTGTGACCGAGTTATCTCTGACCCAGGGCTGCTAACTCCTGGCCCAAGTACAATACTCATATTTGATGTCACTCATTTATTTTGTGAAAGAACAACTAGTGGGACGTCATATGATCAAATCAATGTATATGTGTAAACAACACAGTAAAACACTTCACTGTAATCCATTTGATTTCATCAAAATTGTATTATTTCAAAGTGGTTTTTTTTTCAGCTTTTTTATAATGTACAAAGGAATTATAATTTGATAAGTGAATAGTCAAAATTTCATGAAGATCGATGAAGAAATATAGAAATTAGAGGTGACCATACGCAACACACACAAAAACAACAACACAGTCCAGGATTGCCAATCTGGCTAGTCAGGCAGCCTCAGCACAGCTGGGCCATGACAGGGTTATGACCTCAGCTAGGCGGGGTAGATTCTGTTATAGCAAACATTACATTACATTTGACTACAATAATTATTGACTCTTGCCATTAAATAAGTATGAATCTGTCTATGTACATTTTAAGATGTTGACTTCTGCAAAATAGTTGACCCCAATGAGAAGTAAAAAAAAACAATGTTACAAGTTCTTCGTTAAAAAGAGGAAACTCAGACAAATATTTTAACAGACTATAATAAGTTTATAATATATCAAACGGTATGGATAGAGATGTCTTGAAAGAAAATGAAGTTAAATATCAAAACCCTAAACAATAGCAATAGCAACTGTGCATTCTGACCCTGAAACAACTAAACGCAAGAATTTCCTAGTCCAGGCAATTTAAAAAAAATGGAAAGAGCTGCCTTTTCTCTGAGAAAATGAATATCCTCACTATGAATGCCACAAAAAGGGGGAAAATTATTTCATTTAGATGGAAAAAGTTACTGTGCCCACTTTGTTCATTCAATTTGGCTACATTAGGATTATCACCTTGGTTTCCTCAGTATATTAATGTTTTTTGGTCTAAAAACACAAGTTTGAGCAGTCCATAAACTTTGTGCTTCTGATACTAGAGATTATTTTTAAACTCACCAGCTTAAAAAAATTATAAAATTACATTTTAACTTGCATCCCTTTTTGAATCATTCTTCTCTAAAGAAAACTTAGAAATTACAAAATATATAAAAGGTGCAAATAAGGTATTTTATGAAAAAAAAAAATTTACACCCAAAATTTGTTCAATTTTAACCAAGAAATTTATCAGCTGTATGAAAATATTAATATAAAACACTCTTGAGAAAACTTTTTTAGGTAATTCGCTCTTGTTGTTTACAAATAATCCTTTTAAGGAATAAAACATTAATGATTGATTGCTCACTGATTGAATCTGGTATTAAGCAAACATCTGTGGCCATGGCAGACAGATTCTGAAGAGATGGGCATCCCATGAATACATGATGCAAGCCTCTCTCAGTAACTTTCTTGCAAGCATTGATCTCCAGCTGTGTCATTACAATTACACATACAAAATAAAACTGAAACCCTCATAGACATGAAAAAAATTAAATTACATTTTAAGCTTCTTTGTGAATGTCCAAAAAATAGCACTGTATATAATATATTATTTAAAAAATACTGTGTGTATCTGTTAGAACTTGAAGGATTGCATCAAGATGATTTCAGCCTCAATTTCCATTGAGGTACATAAAAACTTAACTATATTCACTTTAAAAAAGTACTCAGCTTTTCTACAAATCCAAACATTTATATTCAAGTATAAAATTACCATTTGTAGATTAGGAAAAATTTTAGCAATCCATTTCATCCCTTGATCAGTCAGATGAAGACAACCTTAAAATAAAAATTTTGTATGTTAGAAATAAGAAAATTTTTTCAAGAATCATTTCAGTCAAAAATGCAAGAGTCTCATCAATGTGCTATATCATAAGTAGGTTAAGAACCCCAGGCTTTGAAAGTGCACTCATATTAGAGGCATAGATGGTGACTATGTAAAAGTGCACATTTCCAGATAAGTTTATAAGCAGAAAGTTTCATGTATGACAAAGTCAAGTTTGAGAAAGTTCACTGAGAGTTAAGACTCCCTTCAAGAAATTGAACCTAATTAGGCTGAATTACGAACACTTTCATCACCCCCGCCCCCAATAAGGTTTGTTGCAAAATTTTAACATTGGCTGTCTTAAAATTATCTAATGACACAACAGTCATTGAAATATCACTTAATCTGTCAATAATCTATGTATAAGCTATTTTATTAGAGAAGGCAAGATGACAACCTAAACGCTGAACTCTTTCGTTTTGAGTGCTGATAGCTTTGTTTAAAAAATTGTCATCAAATATGTTATTTTTCAATGATCAAGAATAAAAAGAATGAATATCATTTAATAAAGTGAGCACTATCATTATATCATTATCACTAAAAAGAAAGAGAAAGGGAGAGAGAGAGAGAGAGAGAGAGAGAGAGAGAGAGAGAGAGAGAGAGAGAGAGAGAGAGAGAGAGAGAGAATATAGAAGAAAGTGTATCAAATGTAGGGGAAAAAAGGAGATGTGTGAGTACAGATTTTGTTTCCTCATTACAGTATTATCGACAAATCAATTCATGAAAAGCAATTTTCGGGAAACAAAATATCTTACCATTGAGCAAAAGTTTTCTCATGTTGTAAAAGTTGTTGCCAGGTATTAGAAGGGCAAAAAGAAAATCTGTGACTTGGTCAATGCCATTTAGATTGAGGTTACACAAATCAGCTGAAATATTTTGCTGAACTATGGTTGGCTGAAAAATAAATGATATATGGTCAAACATCCAGGTAAGCAAAAAGTTTAAGTCTATTTTGTTAGTCATCTTTAATTGACTAAACACACTTAACATTTTAAGTAATATGATTAATCTTAATAAACACAGAGTTTGAAATTTATTAAGTTAAATACCTAATATAAAATCTTTATTCAACTTAAAATAACTACTACTACTGCTGCTGCTGCTACTACTACTACTACCACTACTACTTCTTCTAATACTGCTACAACTGTCACCACTCCATACACTAAAGACAATAATACAAAGTATTGAAAAATAATATCAAAAGGGAACTTGAATATCTAACAGAATTCTCAGAAAGTCATTTATTTCTATAGTATTCCATGCCTAATCAAAAATAATTAATAGATAATTGGATTGACTTTTTCGTTTGGGAATCAGATTGATAAAATTCTGTCTTCGACATAGTAAAGTTATAAACTTTTTGTGTTGAAACTATTGCAGCAACTGGTAAGAAACAAATTCATTTCTTTGCTTTTAGTAACCAATCTCCACCCCCCCTCCCCTCCCCTCTTCCACCTCATCAATCTGGTCCTTCTCTTCTCCCCAATGCACCTGCCCACAGGGTGTGTACACATGTACACACAATAGTCAATCAGCTGACGCCCTATCATGGCCCAGACAAAGCATCCGACATGTAGATCTAATGTGTATGTTAAATTTTAACTTTTTTGCTCTTCTATTGAAGCCCAATAATGTCATGTCTCTTAATTAACCTGAGATTGATAAATTTGACACTCATTTGATCCAAGGTTCATTTATTAAGGCCAAGAGAGATAATAACGGGACTTTGTCAATCCCTTGTTGAGCCTAGGGTCTCATTGGGTCAGAGCTCCTTGAATTTGAGGTTCATTGTAAAATTCTTGCAAAATGGAAAGTATCAAGTTGTTTAAAGATTTTTTAAAAAGTTTGTTTGACAAAAAACTTATATTTTGTTTGTTAAGTTTACTATTTTTTCAAATATTTGGTCTTTGCCTTGTTCTATTTTCTTGTTATCATAACTTTTCACAAAAAAGTAAGTTTGTGTTCTTATCAGAAAGCGCGTTCCACTTAATGAAATAAACTAGGGGGTGGGTGATATAAAATAAAGTTCTTCCAGATTTTCCAGTGTCCCATTGTAAAAATTATACAAATAATTGCATTGAAAAAAAAAGGACACCTCTCAGTGTTCTTCCAGATATTTCATGGTCCCACTGTATTAAAGAGGATGATGATGATGACGATAATAATAATAATAATGATAATAATGATATAAAAGTAGTAGTAATATTATTATAGTAATAATAGTAATAATAATAATAATAATAATAATAATAATAATAATAATAATAATAATAATAATAATAAAAAGGAGAAGAAGAAGAAGAAGAAGAAGAAGAAGAAGAAGAAGAAGAAGAAGAAGAAGAAGAAGAAGAAGAAGAAGAAGAAGAAGAAGAAGAAGAAGAAGAAGAAGAAGAAGAAGAAGAAGAAGAAGAAGAAGAAGAAGAAGAAGAAGAAGAAGAAGAAGAAGAAGAAGAAGAAGAAGAAGAAGAAGAAGAAGAAGAAGAAGAAGAAGAAGAAGAAGAAGAAGAAGAAGAAGAAGAAGAAGAAGAAGAAGAAGAAGAAGAAGAAGAAGAAGAAGAAGAAGAAGAAGAAGAAGAATTACCTTTAGGATATTTAATGGCAAATGTTCGGGTGGAATCTCTCCCATTCTTTCATATTCCTCCTCAAAGAGTTCTTTTCGGCTTAGAGTAACTTCATTAATATAAGGAAAAGAGTTGAATCATGAGTGACTTTTTCATTTATGCAGTCTGCAGTTCCATATAATTTCACATAATTTTATTAGGTTTCCATCATGTAGTCAGATTCAGAGATAAAAAGGTCAGATTTGTAACCTCACACCCACTGAAAATATTAAACCATACTGTTATTTCTAGACAGACATTTCTCAAGTGAGGCATCTCCCCACATGACTATCATCCTTCACATTTGATCTATTTCACTAAAAGTGTTAATGACATTCATTATCTTTCACCTGGTAACTAGTTTCATTTATAAAGGAAAAAAAAAGCTAAAAAAGCAATAAATACATAAAAACAGCACAATTCACTTGCCTTAAACAAAGAGAGTTTTATTTAAAATAGCAAGTTTAAATATTTTTTTAATCTCTGGAATTTCTTGAAACCAACATTTAGAGCACTGCTGCTGCTGCTTAAAGTTCAGCATAATATAGAATGTATAAGCATCACATCAACTGGGCTGAAAGTTTTTATCCTTAATACTCTGGTCACAAGCATTTCATGCAAATTAGAAACTGTAGAGATAAATGATATAAAAATACTGTTCTCCTATGCTTAAAGTTAAATATTTCCCTATTAAAGCAATTTGATCTTCAAATAACTATGACATACCAGGATTGAACTCGCTGTGACGGTCGATTTTCTTCAGTTTTCTTTTTTGATTCAAAAGCTCATTTGGGTCTAGTTTAAGAGACCCAATTTTTCCTGTTGCTCCTTGAGCATATTCGTTGACAGATTTTGCAATCATTTTGTTCACCCATTTATCTTCTTTGTCATCCACCTTGTCTGGCTTATTCTGAAGAGTTGAGGCTGATTCTCCAGGAGGAGGTGGTGGTACTGGAGGAGGAAGTGGCACTGAGGGAGCTGATCGTGCTGAAGGAGGTGGAGTTGTTGTGGGAGGCAGGGGTGCTGTAGGACTTGGTGTCGCTGCATAAGACATCTGTATTGGCAATACACCTGTACCTTTGTGAGATGTAGCAAGTACTCCATCATCATCTGATTGTTGGGAAGGTTTCTTCTGCTGAGAAACTATTGGGTTTGGTTCCATATTATCTGACTTGGGTTGGACTTTTATTTGTTTATTATTACTCGCCAATAATTCATCTGCTTGGATAGAGGATTCTTTCCCTAAATCTTTCAAAACTTTAGCACCAACACTTTCTCCTCCTCTTTTTTCATTTCTATTAACCTGCTGTATGTCTATATTAGTTCCTTTGCTTTTTGGTCCCATTACTTCTGCCAAGACTGCATCTGAAGGAGCAAGATTGATAGAGCCACTAGATTTTTTATCTTTTTGCCCAGCAATCTCCATCTTTGTTTCAGTAGTTGTGGAACTTGATGTTGATTTGTTTGAAGAATTGGATATTTGTGATAAGCGCCCAGTATTTGAGGTTGATGGTCTTGTTGAGCCATCAGACTCATCTTTAGAAATTTTCTTTCGATGCTTATACATATTAGATTGTATCTGTTAAAAAAAACAACCAAGAAAATGAATTAAAAATGTTACCAACAGTTATTTAAAAATTACACACAGCATTTTGTTAGAAAATGCAAAAACAATAAAACAAATCAATCCTAATCAGTTTTCATAAAAATTTGAAAGGAAAGACTTCAAACAGTAAAACAGTCCCACTATTAATTATTCATCATGGTCTATGCCACCAGACATCCATCCATCAAATGTGCAACTACATGCATTAGCTCTAACTGCAAATCTTAGGACCTCCAAACTGATGCATATTCCAAATGTTTTCTATAAATTTGGCCATCTATCCTTGAAATCTAACCTGAACCTAAACAACATCCTCCATTCTCATTACTAAGGGTGCAGCGATGGCTACATATGATCTGTTTTATGGACACTGCATTTAGGACTCCTTTCACTGCTTTCAAGTTGCATCATTCAAAATAAAAAAATTATAAAATTTGGTAAAATTATGCAATTTTCCAGTTGAAGATATAAAATTAATCAGAGTAAAAAGACTTGTGGAAGGGGAAAGTAACCTCAGCAAAGCTGGTAATATGAGCAAGCAGGTATGCCAGTGGAGGTAGAAAGTCATGAATAAGTATCAGAAGAAATAATGTTTTAGAAATGGTGATAAAAGTAGGTCTAAGAAGTTGCAAAAGTAATACAAGCATTGACCGACACAGCAGTAGAACTAGAAATTATGAAAGAGGTAGCAACAGCAGCTGCAGTCTGCCACTTATCATGCTGCTATTGCTATTACGATTTTAATACATCTGGCATAGCTTTTACTGCTATTTCTATCATTTCACCTATAGCTCTTGCAACTTCTTAAACTTACTTTTATAAATATCTAGATCCATTTGTAGTAGGAGAAACAATGGTAGTAGATCTAGAGGAAAAGTTATTGATCAAGTTCCAGAAATAAGATCACTAAAGAAATCTAGATATAAACTTTGTAACAAATACTAAGATCCCAAATTGATTCAATTCTCTCACTTGAATTTCTAAATTCAAATAAAGACCGTAGGATGTATGTTCATTAAATCAATATTTGGTTTCACAGTCGCACCGACATCTTGAAAGTCTTGTAGTCAAGAGAAGCCATAACACCGCAAAGAAGAATGGTATTTTACGGCATTAATTTTAAACTTTGATAAGACGTTAATAGTTTTTGGTCGCACGTTGAAATAAGCTTGAACAAGGGGAAAAAATACATGCAGTAAAAATTTCGCACAAATCTTATGCATGTAAGCGAGAAATTTCAGGAATCTTCAATATTTTTATATGAATAGTAAAGAGGATAGTGACCCAAAAACAGGTTTTTTAAATGTTATTTTTGCTAATGCTGTTTTTTTTTTTTTTTAAATGAAAATAACAGTTCAACTCTGAATAGAAGATAATCCAAAAAAATAAATAAATAAAAAAATAAATAAATGAATTAAATTAAAAAACGTTCATCCTTTAAATATAGTAAAATTATATAATTCTGTTCTTAGAATTGAAGGGGTATCCATTATTTAGGGATGTGGCAGGAACAATATATGACAAGAAAAACAATATATGACAAGAAATTAATTAAACAAATCTATTCACATATTCATTTACCAATACAGTTTCAAATTGTTTTGATTTCAGCTAGTCGTGTATAACACAAGATTCTATTTCATTTCCAAAAATAATTCTCATTACAGATGAGAATTTTGGACATGCATTACTTATAATCGATTTTAAAATCTTAAAAAAAAAGTGTTATTTTATTTGTCACTTGATAAGATGGAGTGGTCACTTTCGTTACATAAAGAAATTGTGAGAATCTTCTCTAAACTTCTTATAATTTCAGATAAGCACGTTATGTGCAAACTTCCCAGACTGATCGTCTCACTTTTCTAGGTAATGCCAAATTAAGATTTAACCTAATAAACCATGCAATAATTAATTAAAGGAAAGAAGAAAAGAAAGAGACACTCTCTAAGCTGTTAGTTGTTAACCCTATATGTTAGTTGTTAAATTCCCTAGATTTTGATCTAGCCTCTTGTGATATATTTTCAATATTGCCTTATCAATCCTCCCCTTATTAATTTAAATAAATTGAACCCAAAATTAAAAAAAGAGTAGGATTAGCGTTACTTTCACTATTTTAATGGTGTTTAAATTTTTTTTTTTTTCGGTTGGATGCAAAAGTATTGTTTACACATTCGTGTCTAAATTTGACCATAGCAAAGAATCAATTATTTGCGTTCTTAACAAATAGGACCTACGATGGACGAGATTGAACCTCGGCACATGTTTTGTTACATATTTGTATGAGACTTGTGAATCTGTATTATATTTTTAGCGGTTCTTGTTCTGCTATTTATTTTTTTTTTTTTTTAAAGATTATAAGAGTAATACTAAATGATGGGCTATTCTAGACTTTAACAACTTCGTGGATATTTCTGAACAAGACAAGGTACGAAATATACACTCCTTATTAAGATCAACTGCTAAGTACTATAAAGTAATTTTTTTGATAGTTTCGCTTTCATTTTTACTCATTCTCAACTTGGAAACTGAGTAATACTAAATGATGGGCTATTCTAGACTTTAACAACTTCGTGGATATTTCTGAACAAGACAAGGTACGAAATATAGGCCTTATGAAGAGGATTCGGGCGATTCGACCAATAATTATTTATCCAGGCTATTAAATGAATGAGCTTTATCATGAGTTCTGAGAAATACATTTGTAATTGTTGCACTGATTCTCAAGAGTTTTTGGTGAATTTGCAAATATCGGCCCAACTCACGTCAGGCTTCACAATAAAATGTTTCCCGGCGAAATTGAAGAAAAACTTGTAGTTTAATGGGATTTTAGAGCAGCACAAAATGATTATATCTTGAAAGGTATTTATTTGTAATGAATAAAACCTTCATATGTATTATTCGTGTTGAGCATATCAAATTCATAAAGAAGAATAGGCTACAATTTTAAAGCTTAAGATGAGTTTGGTTGATATCTGCAATAATACTGAGTTTTTTTAGTGTTCAAAAACAAATTGTGAGAATATTCGAAATTTTATTTTGTGCATCAGGTGATCACTTCAGATCTAGATTAGATATTAGATGATAATTCAGCTATCTTGTGGACAACAATAAAATTTTTGTCTTCTGCTAGGTTACATCTCAAATTCAATGTTTACCAATAGTCATATTAAAGGCATATTCTTATTATAAATTGGTTACTTTACTGCTGAAGTACATAACTGAATATCATTATGACGACCTGAGAGCACACTATCTTATAAATTTAATAAGCATAGTTATTGCCCTTGAAAATTGGAATAAAGCTTGAAATCATAAACATACCATAGTCTGAAGCACACCTCATGCTCTATTTTTCAAACATTTTGCTTGTGATCATAGTGTCTATCATGTTAGCAAATAGGATCGCAACTCTGAATGCCAATTTAACTATCACTAAGGTCTACATTTGGCTTTGGAATAACTCATAAATGTGGAGTTTTGGGCCTTTAAAAAAAAATGAGATTTGGGTTTCATTGTTGAACCTGGTTGGATCATCTAGTACTGCAGTAGGGATAGGACCCCTTATACATGAAATAAGCTCCATATTTGGCCTAAGGGAAAGATGCTATTTTCAATTCAGATTTGTTCCAATACATGCTTCCCTCCATTTTTTTTTTAATCAAAGAAAGTCTCAACAGTAAGAGTGTTGCAAGTGACAAAAAAACTCTTTAAACACATTCTTTATTGACCCAAATAGGCTCTATGGTCTACCAAAACGATTGTAACGTATCAACAAAACAAAGAGAAATATTTTAGTTTCATCGATCAAAATTTAAAGAAGAGGCGCTTCCTGAGTTCTTTGGAATCTTTACTTTTTTTAGAGGACTAGACTGAGGCTGCAACAAGTGAGTACAAGAGGAGATTGCTATTGCCTATAAAATTTGGGACACCATGTAATTTTTATCCTAAAGTAATAAAAGCTTCTCTCTTTTCAAAATGCTAAAATCTGTTTCCTGTTAATTATGTCAAAGAAATATACTCTTCGTCTTTTTTTTTTTATACAAGAATTGAGAGTGTTACCTGTTTTTCTCTGGCTTGATGGGGATTGAATATGAATGTGTTCAAATGAAAACGGATGGATGAGATTGTCAAATTCAACAAAATAAATAAAAAAATTCAATGTAAAAATCTTTTATAAATCTGTATTACAACATCTAAGCCATTCAATGAACAGAATAATTCCCAACTAAAATAATATGGTGAATGATCCTTTGTTAATGCAGTAGAGCTTGTGTTTAGCTCCTTATTTGAAATAGATTTACGGGTTTGGTTCCTTGGTTTAGTGCATGTTAAGATTATGCTTGCACTATCTTTTCCACACTTGATGATACATTTTCCCCATGTACATTTGTTCCTCTCACTGCTTTTTCATGTTTCAGCAAAGACCATGAGTTCTCTACCAAAGTTACGATTCACTGTTTTGGCTTTGAGTGGTATTGCAGTAGGAGGTTTGTAATAAACTTGAATGACTTTTTATAAATTTAAAAGATGTTAAGTTTGTTAACCGAAGTTGCTTTAATTCATAGACATCAAACTGAATGTATCTCAACTTTTTCTTATTTTATGTTATTGATTTCAAGACTTTGTTTGCCACTTAACACTTAACATTGTAAAGTGTGGCTACAAGATTAAAGACAGAGATGGAGAGAAGTTAATGAAATTAAGAGTTTGAGATATGAGTGAAAGTGGAGGTAAAATTACACAAGTAAGAGGTAACATAATAAGAAAGAGGAGGAAGGTAGAAGCATATAAGAAGATTGCACCGTATACCTGTATGATGAGAGAGGAAATAAAAAAGAAATAGCATTGTAATGAATTTGAAGAATAATTTGTAATTTCCTCCACACCATAACATGATCTTTTGTCATATTCTATGTTGGCCACCAGTTTATTTTTATTTCAACAGGGAAAACAAAATTGCAATTTTGTATTTTTTTTTCTTTTAAAGTTTGCATTGTCACCATTATGAAAAAAATACTTGTGGCACAATATGGTGGTTTATAAATAGCTTGTTCGCCTAATGTTAAACTTGTCGCTATCGAAATTGTTTTCATCAGCAACATTTTTAGTCTCCTGGATTTTCTTGAGACAGTATCATAGAAAAAAAAGGAGACCATTCAAAGTTGGCCATTCCATTCACATTGTTGACAAACCAGAGGACTGGGATGAAATCTATGATGTTCTTATGGAAGACATAAGATTTGTCAGGGTAAAGTCATTTAAAAAATTACATATTTCTTTTCTTGATCTCTGGCATTTATATAGTTTTACTTCCATAGGCTTTTCACATTTGGCAAGGGCAGTTAAAGAAATTTTCACATCTATTTGTTCTATGTTCTTTTACACAGTGTATTCAATAATTAATCAATTATCTTTTATGAAGAATTGACTTTTTTGGAAAATGTTTTATAGGGATTTTTAACACTTTTCATTTGTTTTCTCTGCCCAACTTACATTTGAGACTTCACAGTCTAGTCTAGAATTGCTTTTATGTCATAAAAAAAAAGCATTTGGATGAACGAAGGCAGACTTGTTAGCATCATTAAACAGTAAGGTGATATTCTTTATTTTGTTATAGCAATGAAAATGATTTCTGCCTACTGGCACAAGTATTGTCTTGAAAATATTTTGTCCACTTTCATAGAATTGATTCATACGTGACAAGCTATATAACAAATATCTTCTTTCACTTACTTCACATGTGCTCTCCAGTAAATATTAAAGATCTAACCTGTTAATAGCCATACAGAGCATATTTTATAATTCCTTTGCATTCAATGCAATTTTAGATTTAAATACTTGATTTTATTAAACTTTTTATTCTACCAATTGCATAGAAACTCTCTGAAGTTGAAGTTATAGTTTACCCAAACTTAGTTTTCATGTCTCCATTATTCTCTTTCTTTAATTATTATGTATATTACTGGTAAGTGTAATTTATTAAAATTATAACTAATTTAGTTGTTCCCCAATAGTTGGACTTAAGAGTCAATCGCACCATAAAATAATTATTGAGACAAAGCAGTCAATTATATCTGAGCAAAACAAAAAAAACTCATACTTTACTTCTTTTCCTTTTGTACTTTTATATTAATTGGTTAAAATACCATCTATTCTCATACTTAATAAACTACAAAAGTATTTGCTAATTCACTAATTCTGTCTACCACAGGTACTGGGTTTAGATTGTGAATGGGTGCAAAAGCGGCCTGTTGCTCTTCTCCAGCTGGCCACTCCTAGTGGTCAATGTGTGCTGGTGAGGTTGTTTAAACTGGGCACTTCTCTTCCTTCAAGTCTGAGGTCTCTTCTAGCAGATAAAAGGTTTCAACTTTATTGTTCTAATTGATGTTAAATTTTTTCTTTGTGCTGTTTGCTTAAACTAGAGAAAGAACTTTGAATCCTAATGAGTGGCTTACAAAATTTGACCCATAAAAATCACTGAAATTGATGGATAAGAAATGTTTTGCCACAAAGTTTCTAGAGTTTGGAGCATAAATTTCTTTTCTTTTCTTTTGGACCAAAGACTATTCATTACAATATAAATGAAAAGTGATTAATTAACTAGGCTTATTTGGTAACAGATTTTTCAATTATTTTTAAAATACCTGAATGTTTATGACAAAAAGAAATATTAATTGTCTCACATTATTAACACATATTTTGAGAAATTGCATTTCATTGCCAAATGAGTGTCATTTAAGTTATTTTTTAAATTTTTTCAAGCTTCATTGTATTCATTCAGTCTGCAATCTTCTTTTAGATTTGTATTTGTGATTTGAGGATCTGAGAATATTTTCAGTACTTTGTTCACATAGTTTTTCCTCTTGGAGAATAATGCTGAACATTGCAAAGCATGTCTTACTTTATAGCCTCCAGATTGCCCTTAGACAATGCTGAGCTCTTAGGGTGCAATACTAAGCCATAACATTTTTTTCAATATAACATTTTAGACTGATGTGCTTTTTGCTATGGTAAGGAGTAGGAATGTGTTTTTATGTGTTAGTAGCTAGGCATTAAAGTAAATAATTTATCAGAGGTGTAGAGACCTTTTGAAGTCATATTTTTTTTTTTGTTTCATGAAGCCTTTTATAATATAGTTGTCCTGGTATGTCCCAGGCTAGTAGTTTGCTAGTAGTGGCAACTGTTTGGAATTAAGAAAAACCTGGTGCTAGTTTCAGAATTTAAACATAGGACTTCTCAATCCAAAGTCTAAAGCCTTAAACATGAAACTACTCAGGCCATAATGGCAGTAAAAGTCCAGGCAAAATATTTAGACTCATGGTATCTCCACATTTAAAGGCACTGCAATAAATTTGATATTTCATGTTGTGCAAGTAATTTGTGTAATGCAACTTTGCCTTTTTGTTAGCATTCTGAAGGTTGGAGTGGCTGTATTAGAAGATGGAAGAAAAATGTTTCAAAATTATGGGTTGCATGTTGCTGGTTGTGTGGACCTTAGGCATATGCTGAAAAGGGTCAGAGGAATATTTCACTGGTATGTGTAAGTATGTAACTTAAACATCAATGCAATATCTTAAACTTTTTTTTTCTTTTTTCTCTTTTTTCTTGTTTTTAAATTTTTTTAGGGGAGGAGAGATATTGATATATTTACTCTTTTTCTTGATTGAGATTCCATGTTGCAGTGAATGTTGAATTTCAAATTGCATTTCATTCCATCACAATTTTTAGCAAGGAGTTTTTTGCAAAAAAATTTTATCAGAATTTATCAATTACAAAGCCTATGAAATGTAAAGGTATGGAAGGCTTAGTGTGGCAAGTCTGAACACAAATAATGAATTCAATTTAATAAAAAAGGACCAAATTATAAGACCAGAAAACGTTATATGTATTTGATTTAGATTACCTTTTTTTAAATTTTCAAAATTAGTTCATCAATGGGTTTAAAAGGCTTAGCAAATGGAGTGCTTGATGTTGACATCAGTAAAAGTCAGAACATCCGTTGTGGCAATTGGGAGGCAGAGCAATATTCGTACGATCAGGTGATACATCTTTTCACATCAACATCATTATCTTTATATTTAAGTTATTTTAGGTTCACTCTTTGCAGGAATTTTTTGTTTTTGTTTTTTTTTTAACTTTTTTTTGTATATATAATTGAAAAAATGTTGCTTTTGAAGTGAGCAATTTGTAAATTATTTGATAACTCTACAAGTTGTGAACTGGTTTATTGAAAAATGCAAATTAAAACTGCCATATTTGTGTTTTCCAGATTGAATATGCAGCTACAGATGCAGCAGTTGCTGTAGATATTTTTGTTCAAATTGTTTATGCTAAAATGGCTCAAGGATCTCAGTATTCCATCGAAAATAGCAAATTTCAAGTTGTGGACATGGAACAAACCGTTAGGGCTCAGCCTTTCAGTTCAATGAACAGTTATTCCACTAACACCACTTCAGCTTTTGAGAATCAATCACACTCAGTTGAAATCCCAGATGGCAAAAGAAACAGTGAAGACATAGCAAAGGCTGGAGTTTGTCTGTCTGAAATTTTTGATCAAGATAGAAATACAGAGTGCGACTCTAAATTATCACCTAATAAATTAGACAGATACAGATTTCATGACTATCTCAGAGTGCAGGATGATGATAAAGACAAAACTGATGAAAAACAGCTTCAGATATTTTGGAAGTGCGCAAGATCTCTGTGTCAAGGGATTGTTGAAGCTCCCTTTACATATAAAGGAGAAAATAAAGGAGTGGTTAGTAACATTTTTTCAACCATATTGATGAACTTAATGCAAGCAACAAAAAATTCTAGTTAAATAATTTGTCTCTTTCTTATTGTTTTATCCTTTTTTTAACATTAATGTCTTATCATTTGCTATGTGATCTGTTTAAATCTTTCACAGTTTTTTTTCATTGATTGGCACAAAATAAGATTCCTGAGACTGTTGTGCTCTCATTTTTCTATTGCCTTAGAATTATATGTCAACATGGCGCTCTTTATTAGTAGATCAGAGAGACAAAAATATCTTTAATGCATTTGTCTCGTCTGAATATGCTTTGAAAGCAAAATGACCTGAGCTAAACATTTTCTTAATGATCTGCGAGTGTTTCAAAAATTTATACTTGTCCATTCTTTTCTTTTAATCTGAATGAAAAACAATACAAATATTTGAAGGAGAGAGAAGGAAAAAAGAAGTAGGCGAAAGAAATTAGTTTACAACTTCTGTTTGACCAGTTGTAAAAATCAGATTAATAATTTGAACAAGGAATGCATTTTTTTTTCATTAAAAAGATATGGTCCTTCTTGTGGAATTCTTAACCTTTACTTCTGTTAAATGGCAAAGATTTGAAGATAAGTAAGTAAGTTTCAGATGAAATTATGAAAATAACAGGTAATTTAGATTATGTAAATACTGCTTTGAAAATATACTAACATTAGGACTTTGTTAGTGTTTGTGAGAGAGTTATGTCTTCTTTCATCTTCTTCAATCCTTCCAAAACATAGCTGCTGTCTGCAGTTGATTATCAACTTGATTGATCTATTCAGGCTATAGCACCAAAAGTAAATGGAAACGTAAAGGATTCAAGTGCATACTCTGTGCGTAAAAGACCCCTGTGGGACAACTGCAAGTTAGAGGCTCCAGACGGTACAATGCTTTGTACGTGTGATACTCGAAAAGCCCAATGGTATTTGGACAAAGAACTTGCAGGTAACAACATACCTTGTGGCGTTCCTGATTTGTTGAAAAGCATGTTTAAACATATTCATATCACTATGGTTATTTCCATTACTATAAGTAGGAGTAGTAGAAGCAGCAGCAACAGCAGTAAAGTAGTAGTGTTATTATAATTATTATTATTATTATTAAAGCTTTTCTTGTCTATAAATTATTTTAATTTTGCTGAATGTTATGCATATAATCAACCAATTTATTTTTGTGGCTCACCTTTAGATAAAATACGTGACAGTCCTCTTACTGTTCGGCTTCGATTTGAACCTGCCAGGAGGCCCCAGGAAGAAATGAACTTTTACAAACAGGAGAAACAAAACATTTGTGTTGTCTGCGGACATGAGAAGGATTACATCCGGAAGTTTGTCATTCCATATGAGTACAGAAAGTGAGGTTCTTTGCCATTGTATTTAACAATAATCTGACAAAGAAATGATTTGATGTTTTTTAATTTTCCATGTGTTCAAGAAATCTTACCATTTGTGCATGTGTTATAATAATGGTTTGATATATGTGAGGGAGCCAAGGATTTTTAGTCTTAACGCTCTCAAGTTCACGCCCCTCGATGGAAACTAGACCTATAAATAGAACCTACATCATCGTAATTTTTTACTATTTCGAGCGTTTCAATGGTTTTTCATGAAAATGTGGATCCAGCTTTTGTAAAAACCAGGAAAATTCCACATTTACAGGTCAATTTGACCTAGAGGGATAGTATTGATTGTAAACAACCGACGCTCTGCCTCTTTCTAGTTTTACAACAGAAAGCCAGCAGTAGCATTGAGTGAACGATCATTTTAGAGCCTAATTTTCAAGCTATTTTAGACGTATTGAGCAATTGAAACAATCATGTCCGATTCAGAGGAAAACATTGATTTGAATGACTCACAAAGTTAGTGTTCTGATGTAGATTATGAGCCCAGTGATGACTCTGATGATGAAGAAGCGGTGCCACAACCTCTGCAAGAGATCGGCGATAACAGGTATGTAACGGTTTAGATCTAGAATCTAGATCTAGACTTAGATCTAAAAAATCCATCTAGAGTCTTACCTAATTCCAGAAATAAATCAGACTTTTGTTATTTTTGATAAGTTTTAAATCTTTATAAATTTAGGATTTAAATTTAGGAAAGCTTTGACTTTCCACTTTGATTGCAGCTCTACTTCCGTGTTTGTTGCTAAGGAGTCACTCTATGTTTACATCGGACATGAATGTTATAGAACACCTTTGAAGAGAGCTCTTGTAATCTTGTAAGAAGTTGTGACCAGAAACCATTGATGATTGAGCACATTCCCCTAAATAGAACTCACTTGTTATTTATTTTCAACTCTAAGACTGCAGATGGAGTGAGGTCGTACCAGGACAAGGACAACAATGATTTGGTCATTCCACCTTTCAAGCCAGAAGATGTTCCTGGGTTACAGCTACCCGAGGTCAGGACCAAGAAAGATACAATGAAGTATCTTACAGCAGGTATGTTACTGTTTGGAAATTCTTTTTTACTTAGATATGCAGGAGTGGGGTTAGGGAAAGACTCCCAGAGAAGTCATATAAGGTGGCTAGAAAATAAGTGAGTGGGAATTTTGTACACAGTATAGTAGATTTTTTATTGTAGACCAGAGATTTTACTTTTTAGTCTTATGATGACTTATTACTATTTTACTACATTTTATTTTCCCTTTTTTTTGATTATGCTATAAAAATATAAGTTATATTGGCTCCTAGATTAATCTTCTCTTTGCCCTTACTCTTCCCTGGCCTCAACCTCTCTTCCTCTGCATCCCTTTCTGGCTGCTTTTTTCCTAAAGGTGCTTTCTTCAAGTTGTTTTTTTACGTTGGAATTGGTGCAGCAGCTATGCAACTTCACCAATGAGTACATGGAGGCCACCAAACATCTGAGACCATCCCTGGCAAAGAATTGGAATAAACTGACCCCAGATGAGTTTTTGCATTTTCATTGGTCTTCTGATGTATTTCAGCATTGTGAAGCTACAGAGATTGGAGCTGTACTGGTCCACAGAGGAATTATTTCATGGTCTTTGGGCCAGATCTTTTATGTCTAAACGGAGGTATAAACAAATCCAGTCGTTCCTGAAAGCTTCAAACCATAAAACTGAAAAAAAAAAGAAGACAAACTTACCAACGTCCGATTTTTGCACGAATATATCAGACGCAAATGTATGAAACTTTGGATGCCACATGAATTTGTAAGTGTAGACGAGAGGATGGTAGCTAATAAAGGGAGATACAGCTTTAGACAGTATATTCGAGATAAGCCTACCAAGTGGGGCATTAAGCTTTGGGTGTTAGTGGATTCCATCACTGGTTACACATGTAATTTTGAAGTTTACTTGGGGAGAAAAGAAAAGTCACAGTTTGGTTTGGGTTATGATGCAGTAATGAAACTTTGTAAGCATTTGTTTGGGATGGGTTACAAGCTTTTTGTAGATAACTTTTACACATCTGACAGGCTTTAGGGATTTGTTACAGAATGGCATCACTGCATGTGGCACTCTAATGCCACGACGAACAGAATTTCCACAGGCTCTAAAAAATTTTAAAACTTGGAATTCAAAAGCAGCAAGGGGGGGCAACGAGGTGGGTTAGATTAGGACCAGTAGGGTGTTTACAGTGGAAAGATAACAAGTTAATTAGTATGATAATAACAATGCACAAAAATATTAGTCAGAGAATTTTTTGTAGTCGACGGGCAAAGGTAAATGGAAATTTTAGAAAATTAGAGGTTAGTCAGCCAGAAGTAGTTAGAGATTATAATAAATAGATGGGAGGGGTAGATAGATCAGACCAGATGATTGGGAAGTATAAAGTTTTGAGAAGAAGAAGTAAATTTTGGAAGACAATTTTTTATCACGTGATAGACATAGCCAAGGTCAATTCATTCATTATGTTTCAGGATTTCCAGACCCGTCAACAAAATTTAAAGAACTTAGGAGACAAAAAAATACTCTCATTTTGAATTTTGTTTAGAACTAATAAGGGAACTGGGAATGATAGAGAAAGGAGCACTAGTCCCTTTATATAGAAATATTAGGATCCCTGTAGTAGATCACATTGTGGTACCTGTTCCCTCAGCAACTAGAAGAAATTTTGCGAGATGTTATCGTTTGGAAAAAATTGAAAGAAAATGCAGTTTCAAGTGTGCTACATGTAATAAAACCTTTTGTTTTGGAAAAGTTAGAAACTGTTTACTTCTAGATCATCCAAAAACATTAGAAAAAGAAATTTGTTGGGGTGATTTTTTCCTAAGTTCTACATTTCCTCCACTCAATAGGTGAGCTTGGACGCGCGTGCATGTGTGTATGTGTGCATTTTTATGATTATAATTTCTTCTGGAAATATCTAATTCTTTTTTTTCCTTTCTAAATGTTGTATTTGAACTTTTGAAATCTCTAAATCAATTTAAGTACTTTTCTAAACAGATTGGTATGTTTTGTGCCATGTTAAATTTCAATTTTTTCGTTTCAAGCTATTTTTAGCCTTTTTTTTTCCCTTTTTATAGCTTTTATAAATTTGCTCATAATCAGCACATTTCGGTCTCCAGCTGTATCAAATTTGAGTATGATGTACACAAATGGCCTACTTTGAAGAAGTATAATAAATTTTGAATGTATCTGAACATATTTTTTTTTTCCTTCTTTGTGTTTGCCAATCCACTGGTAAAATGTTGCTGTATTCTATTTTTAGTAACAAAGTTGTGACGTCATCATGTCTGCCACATACATCTAAAATAAAAAAAAATTGGTTCTAAACAATTCTCTTTTTATAAACCTTCAAATCAATATCTAACACTATAGGATTATGATGAATTTCATTCACACAGCAATAAAAATAAAATGAGACAGTCCAAAATCTGTCAAAACCATATAATAACATGAACTCGAGAGAGTTAAGTCAATTTTGAAGCATAGTAAGCTATTTATGTTTTCTGAAACAGCAAAGATTTCTAAAGAGAATGGCTTTAAAGCTTCTTAAAATTATCATTAGAAGCTGAGATATTGTCTTTCAAAGATTTATATTTACGGATACCCACTTTTGAGAAAATGGCCTTTAAAGTTTTGGTTCCTTTTTTGTCACCTTTTTTTAGATTTCCACTCACAAAACAACTTCTGTATATCAATTAACTCATGAAATCAGTTGTTGAATAAGGTAATGAGTGAATGATCAATATTTGTGCCTATTTCTTACATTTTTGTGGTTAATAGCTTTTTAAAAATCGTCAATATCTGTCTGGGTGTTCGCTTTCCAGTGCAATCACTTTCATTTTCAAGATTGCTAGTATCAGTATTATCAAAGTCAGAGTCAGAAGCACTGGGATGTGTCTCAAAATAATCATGAAGATGATCTGCTTAGTTCTGATCTAGTGTATTGTCATCATTGACGCATTAAATCTATTTAATAGAGCAGCAATCCTGCGTCACTCATCATGAACAGCGTCTCTTGATCTAGATCTAGATGCGTCTGAGGCCATTGCTCTGGGCTTCATAACTAATCACAAGCACTTCGCCAAAACAAAGGCTGAGCTGTTTATTTTAAAGCAAATACAAGTAATACGCTGATGGCAAATATAAATATATGTAACTTACAATGTTTATAAATGTTTTCTGTGCAAGATGACAAGTTATATAGAGTCGGAAGTTCGTACTTCGCTCAAAATTGAGAACTGACCATAAATCCACATTGGCCAAGAATCGCTTTTTTTCTTTATAATGCTGTTACTCAAAATCGATTGTTGTGACTTACTACTAAAAGTCCTCAGCTGCCTCACATATTTTACCATTGGAAAAATCTTGTTTTGAAAAACTGTGCCACTTTATATGGATTGATATTTCTGAATGATGACAAAACCAATACATTCTTCATATCTTTTAAAAAGTCAATTCAAGATTTGTTTTCATTTTGTATCTGTACTATGAGTTTGTGTTGCTACTGTATTTTATGCCAGATATGAGAGAAATGGATACACTGAGTTTGTTCTATAATAAATATATGTCACATTTTTATTGGTTTCTTTCATATAATTTCCTTTTGCATCCTCAGGTATCTTCCTTTTGCATTGAAAGACCACAGTTCTCATGATGTGTTGCTTCTATGTACCTCTTGCCATCGATGCAGCTGTGACTTTGATGCTCAGCTCAGACTGCAGCTAGCTCAAGAGTGCAATGCTCCAGTTGAGTCAGGTCCAGCAGCCAAAGTAGTATTGGATCATGATCTTCAGAAGATTAGATCAGCTGGAAGGTAGGTTTAGAAGATTTTTTTTATATCCCATTTTTGGTTAACACAATGTTTCAAAGAAGTAGGACAAGGCAATACTTTTCATATAATTCATTGATTGATCAGTATAATTTATGAAATTCTATTTTTTTGTTGACTTGTTAACTCTTGTTAAAAACTTAGCCTTTGAGCACAACTAGTATCATTGGAACATGCATCCATTTGCATCACAAATTTGTGGAACTTCTTTTCTTCCCTAGGCTATCAATCCTCTCCTTTCATTTTTACTATCTGTATCTTATTGTTGAACTGATTTTTCCAGTTATCTGGCATCACCTACATAAGAAAACAAAATAGATCCATAAGCAATGAAACTGAACGCTGTTTATAAAAAGTGCTAGTCATCACATTAATACGAGGGCATATTGATAAGTTTTGCCTCTCACACTAGCTGATTAGACGAACTGAAATATTGTAAACAGTCTCTCTAGCTTTTGATCTGTGGCCAAGAGCTTGTGCAACACCCCTTTTCCCTCCTAACCCACACCCTTGCCCCTCCTAACCCACACCCTTGCCCTAACTTGATACATCTCACGCTAACTGTCTGTTCGTGGCTTTTAGGTCTTTCTGCTGCATAGATATAAAAAAAATTGACTATTCCACCTGTGAAACAGTAGAGTGCTGGTGACAGCCAAACCTTTGTGGACTCACCTCTTGCTCAGTCAGTATGTTTATTTACCATAAAAAAAGAAAGAAAAAACATAAACAAAAACTGAAAATATAAGGCGAAGATCTCCTCAATAGATGTATAGGTTACCAGATAAGTCAATAGTTGTGCATTGGGCTACAGTAAGTAAACTCAAGCAGGTTTGAAATCCTACTGAGTCTTCTATATAGGGTTCAGATCCCATATAATATCTTGCTTTTGATAATTTATTGTCTTTGAATTTTGAATTTATTCAGACGGAAGTTATGCCTAGTCTTTACAAAAGAAAGGAAATAACAGGGGAAGAAGATGGCAGCACGGAGTAGTTGCAGCTTGGTGGTAATGGTGGAGGGAGGGGGGAGGGGGGGTTAGAAAAGCATAGAGATTAGAGATTTAAGCATTATAAGGGGTAGAGGAAGTAAGTAGGAGAGACCCTGGCACAGAGTAGAGGAAGTAGAAGGAGACGGAGATATGGGTAAGATAGAAAAGAATAGAGCTAGTAGAGGGGAGAGTTCTCTGCAAGGAGAGGATGGAGAAGAAAGAGAATAGTCAGGGAAGTAGAGTATGCTAAGATTTTCATATTTTACATCTATATAAATATACATATACAACAAAGGATATCGATTTTTTTATACTTTATTTAACATCAAGGAAAAGAGTCAAATCTGTATTCATGTATTAAATATGATCATTGCCCTTGAATGTTCAAGTACTTTTTGGTACAGATAAACATTTTTCAATGAATGTTAAAAATCTGAACTCAAATCTTGGTAGGTGTGAGATATTTGACAGCTTAAGATTAGGATTGCTTGTCTGCTGTCATTCTTCTTTCCTTCACCAAAATAACCTTGTTTTTATTTTGTGATCTTGATTTGTGATAATTAATGTCCATAATAAACTTTTCATTTATTTTCTAACCTTTCAGAGCATTGAAACTGAACAGACACACAATTCCAGATGAAAGGGTTTCTCAATTAGAGAAAGTTTTATGTGCTCACTTTAATGTGAATACTTTGACAGATGACCTCATAGAACAGGCTGCTGAGATTGATGCAAGGTTAGTACTTTGTTCATGTTCAAACATTTCTGTAGACTATATCTTTAATTATGCTTGTTTACTTAAAATTCTGAATTATTTAGATTATGTGATTTCATTAAAATGATACGAGACTATTTTCTTTTGCCTCAAATAAAATAATTACAATTATTGTTTTGTTGTTTCTTTTTTTCTTTTTTTTTTGTGTGAGGCTTTTAGGTGTTTTTTATGAGAGGTTTAGATGGAAAGTGTAATTAATAGATTAAATGGGGAAAAAAGATATTTTCATATTCACTTACAAATAAATTTTTAACAATCTGCAGGCCTAACTTAGGAGAAATATAATATTAAAATAAACATAGCAGACTTCAAAACTTAAGGCAGTGCCTAACTTAAACAAGAGATGTTGACATATTGGACAAAATTAAAGTTACAGAGAGAGAGAGAGAGAGAGAGAGAGAGAGAGAGAGAGAGAGAGAGAGAGAGAGAGAGAGAGAGAGAGAGAGAGAGAGAGAGAGAGAGAGAGAGAGAGAGAGAGAGAGAGAGAGAGAGAGAGAGAGAGAGATTGAATGTGATAAAATAGATGTGTTATAAAAAATGTTATAATATAAATGCTATGTTATAAAAAAAAAATGTCTGGAAAGGTCTAGCTCTTCTCCGTTAGAGTCATAAAGAATGCTCAAGGTAGGAAGATATTTATCATGAAAAGGAAGTGAGTGCTGTCACAGCCTTGTGGCATGTATTAAACATTCATATAGACTAATGGTAAAGAAAAAAACCACAAATTCTCGCCCAGTTCAGAAAAGCCACATTAATTTATCAATTTTCTCTTTTGCTTTAATACTCATTATGTTTTGCAGCAAAAGAGATAGTTAAGAGTGTTTTGATGAAGAACAAAGTATTAAAACAGATTAAAAGTCAAGATTTCTTTCATAAAAGAAGAGGATATAACAGTTGATCCACACTATAAATTGAGCTTGTATTTTATTGAAATATAAATTAACAGCAAATTCTGTGTTCCTGTTATTATTTTTTTCATAAATTGAAGTTTTTCAAAGTGGTTTTGTCCACCTCTCTGCTTCTCTCCCTCTCTTCTCTCTCTCTCTCTCTCTCTCTCTCTCTCTCTCTCTCTCTCTCTCTCTCTCTCTCTCTCCCTCTCCCTCTGTCTCTGTCTCTCTCTGTGTCTCTGTCTGTCTGTCTGTCTGTCTGTCTGTCTGTCTGTCTGTCTCTCTCTCTCTCTCTCTCTCTCTCTCTCTCTCTCTCTCTCTGTCTCTCTCTCTCTCTCTCTCTCTCTGTGTGTCTCTCTCTCTCTCTGTGTCTCTCTCTCTCTCTCTCTCTCTCTCTCTCTCTCTCTCTCTCTCTCTCTCTCTCTCACCATTTTTCTCATTCTGTCTGTCTCTATCTTTTCTCGACTTTTATGACCCAAAAATTTAGCAAGCTATTAATGCTGGCTCTCTTGATCTAGCAAGCTGATGTGGCTAAATAATCTCTATATATAGTGGAACGATGCGAAAAAAACCATCTAACCGAGCATTTTTAGACCACTTAGGAACGTCAAAGTTGGCATAAAGGTGTAAATTGCCCGAAAGATTGGAGTGGTAATATTATTTTTCACCACAATAATATTTTTGAAAATTAAAGGCAAAAATGTGATTATTATTTTCTTATTTAAGAAAAAGGTGAATGTACGAACTATTTCCTGTAAGTAGAGCTGGACAGAGATGACAGGAATGAAACTGAAAGTGCGCACACATTGTAGGCGGCGGCAGATCTAAAACCGTCTGCAATAGATATTATCTAGATCTAGATGATATAGTGTAAGATCTAAGTAAAAAATATAAAAAGATTGCTCTGACATAGGTTCTAGATCTAGGGCCTATATATTTACAGCAGCTGGACTCAAATCAAAAGGTTAAGATCTACAATTAGAGAAATCTAGATTTTACCTTTAGGCTTACAATTTTTTTTAAAAACTTTTGTTATTATGTAGCTTTAAATATTCAAAGCGTTCCAATAAGCCGTTAAAAGGAACTAAAACATAATGGGCAAGTATGGAATCAGTCGATTTCCTTTTTTCCAAAAGGATTTAAGTCCTTCATCTAAATTTTAAATTTAGAGTAAGAATTATCGAGATATCAAGATTCTGGATAAAGATGGGTAGGTGGAGGTATATATCTGGATATTTTAAGTAAAAGGAGAGATATCAAGACCATTTATAAACCTATTTGATACACACACGCACCCCAGCCCCAGCAAATTGACACTATGGTCCCGTTCGTGGAATGGGTTTACAGCTTGTCTCAGTAATGAAGCTAAAAAATGATGATTATTGTCAACCTTCCTGTATCTTTTGCCTTTATTTAATTTATGAAGAGACTCATTTAATTTAAAAAAAAATTAGTTTATAATACAGGAAGGGTGTGGAAATTAAATTCGTTAAAAAAAAATAGATTTTAATAAAATTTTTAGTTCCGTGGTTTTAAGAAATATTCAGAGGTTTCTTATGTTAAAATCGTTTGTGTTTTTTTTTTTTCGTTATTTTTATGTAATCTTAAAGGAAAAAAGTATAAGTTGGGACAGAGGGTGGCATAGGCCTGAAAAATATTTTTATAATCAGTTCTTATAGTTGTTCAATTTATTTATATTGTTTCACCTCCCTTCCCACATTACTTTACACCTCTACATCATGGAAAGTCTATAAAGACTAACAAAAGTAAAAAAATATCTTTCTCTTTGTCACAGGCTCACATCATCTGACTATGTTCCTCATGCTAAGCGGGTTGTGCGGCACATGGTCAGTAACGGAGGCCTGTTAGCCTTTCAGGCTCGATGGCGACAGCATTTTGTAGATACAATGAAGCCACAATACCTACCAGCATTTTGGTCCGTGGACTTTGTACCAGATGGGTGGTTGCACAATGAAGCAGAATTATGATATTGAAATAAAGATATTTTTTCTTTAATACGGCCAGCAAATATTCCATTCTGATTATGTATGTTTTGTCAGTTGCAGGTGTAAAAGAATAACTAGTTGGTCTTGGGAACAATCAGTATTTCATAATCTGTAAATCTTTGGGATGAAAAAATATCTTCAATTCATACATATACATCTAGATAATTTTAATAATGTGATATTTGTGTAAACTGGTTCCTCTTTAAAAGAGGAGGGGCACAACTGGATAGAAGATATTTTTTTTCTTCATTGTTTTAGATTTTAGCCCATGCATTGATAAACCATTGAAGAGATTCTTTGTAGGTAAACGCAAAAGATGATTTTATGAAATCTAATTAAAAGTGGGTCGTATTTATGAGACTGTTACCAGGCTTAAAAAGCAAATCCCATGAAAAAATGTATATTTTGAAACAGAATTAGCTACAGTAATAGAGTCGAGTTCGGTTATTCGAAGTCATTGGGATAAAAAAAGGACTTCGAATTATCAGGTTACATAGAGAAAAGAGAGTAAAAAAAAATGTGGGTGACAGATCAGCAATCTACTCGGGTGTGTAGTGATTCACACCTGGCCCCTTTCCCTTTCCTTCTCCTACTCCTAGTCTTATTTCAGACTCTTGCCTGTAACATAAGTGATTGAAACATAAACACATACACACACAAGAATTGCTTGTCACACGAGCATGGTACAACTTTCTTTGTTTTACAAGCTAAGAAAACTGCTTTCAGAATTGAAAAAAACCTGTCCACATGGCTTCGGATCCTTCTGTCCAACTTCGAACTAACCAATATTTTTTAATAAAAGCTTAAAGAGAGAATATTTGGTAAAATTAATCGATTTCAAAATATCCAAAAATTCGAACTAGCCAGATTCGAATTATTTGGACTCAACTGTAGTAAGTATTAATTAAGAGCATTGTATGACAATCAATATCAATGATTTATCTGTGGAGGTAATGTCATTTGATTTAAATAAGATTTTGATTTATGATGTACACAGTTCAAGGTGTTTCAAACCATGATACTTTTTACCATAAATATTAAGTAATAAATTTGTGTTTTATCATTGAATTAGTTAGTCATCATCTACCTATAGGGAATTATGGGATTTTATTCATTTATTTTAACACACGACAAATTACTGAGATAAAGATGCAAATGAATGAAATGAAAAACATGTCCCTTTCAGTCTTACAGTGAAAAAAACTTATTTTAATATGACATACCAATAGTAATCTTACCTCGTTTCCAATAAAGAATTATGACCTCAGAAATGGTATGCTCCTCTTATACTTTGTATTTATTTTCCTTTTTTTATTTCACCTAAGTATCTCACAGCATTTGAGCAAAATCTAATACACATACCGTATTCCCTCCATTAGTAGCGCCATCTCTAATAAACGCCCCCCCCCCACCCCCCTTTCCCATCCAAGCAACACTTCCAATGTAACCCAACCATGGCACTCTAAAACTAACTAGAGAGGGGGGGAGGGCGGCGACGGCGGCACTTTGTCTTTGAAGAAAGTCATCCAAAACATTCCATTAGACGCACCCCTCCCCCCCTTCATTTTCACGCGCCCGGCGCTACAATTGGAGAGAATACGGTATTTATGAATTTGTGTGCCAATTGTTCTCTTTTTTGCTTTTCTTTCTTGTTTATTGGAATAATTTCATTAAGGTCAAAATCCTTAATGATTTTCAGGTGATTTAAGTTTCATTCTTTATTTCTTAATAACCTCTTTTTGCTGAACAAAAATTATCCAATTTAGATTTTTGCTGAAAAAAAAAATAAAAGCAATGAAAAGTTAATAAGATAAACCACCCCATTTATAAAATGTGTATCTTATGTATGCTGAAGGATAACAAATATATTATGTTTTGCAAAATGTGAAGTTTTATGTTTGTATACAGGTAGTTAATGAGATAATTACAACTGAAATCTGGAGTGACTCAGTTTTACACAGTAATAGATTTACATGTAAATCTTAAAAGGCAATTCCCATTTTATTTTGTTATGAGAATGAGCTGACATTGGATTTGCTGCATTAATATAAGCATATGTTTGCATTTCCAACAATGGGCACTCATTTTGTTCATTGATTGTTTTGCACACTTTCCTCTTAAAATGTATGCACCTTGTCCGATTTCAATGATTTCTCTCTCTCTCTCTCTCTCTCTCTCTCTCTCTCTCTCTCTTTTTTTACTCTCTCTATCTCTCTCTCTCTCTCCCTCCCGTCTTCCTTCCTGTTTGTCCGTCTCTTACTTTCTCTCCTTCTATTCATTTGTCTCTCTATATCTTTTGCTCTCTTTGTTTCTTTTTATCCTTTCTTCATCTTAGTCTCGGTATCTTTTTCTTCTTCTTGATATATTCTCTGTTTGCCTCTCTCTCTCTCTCTCTCTCTCTCTCTCTCTCTCTCTCTCTCTCTCTCTCTCTCTCTCTCTCTCTCTCTCTCTCTCTCTCTCGCTCTATCTCTCTGTCTGTCTCTCTCTGTGGCTGTCTGTCTGTCTGTCTGTCTGTCTGTCTGTCTGTCTCTCTCTCTCTCTCTCTCTCTCTCTCTCTCTCTCTCTCTCTCTCTCTCTCTCTCTCTCTCTCTCTCTCTCTCTCTCTCTCCCCCTCTTTCTACCTTTTCTATTTACAGTTACCCACCCATTTTCTTTATCTTCAACTCTTTTTCTCAATTTATTTTTTGTCTCGGTGTTTATCGCTTGTTTTATTTATCCTTTATTTATCTCACTCATGTGTCTCTCATTATCTTTCTTTGTCTCTATCCCTTTTCGTGCTCTTTTTGTAATCTCTTCTCTTCTTTATTTTAATCTCTGTATCGACTTCCTTATTTGCTCTCCGTCTTTACCTTACAATTTTTAAAGTTGAAATGCAACTTTAGTCTGTACAAATATAGTTTGACTTCTTTTTATGATTAATGAGTAGGAATATGCATGTGTTGCTTCAGCCTATGTTGTAAAAGGAATGTTTTAAGGATTGGCATCCAGACATTCTAGTTACACATATTTTGTGTATCAGGATGGCGATGAACAAAGAGATATTCACAAATGAAAATTTGTTCAACCGAAAATACTCAAGCTTTACAAAAAACAATGCTCTCAGGAAGTTTATTTACTCTAGATGTGTAAGTATTAAAAGTATCCAAATGAATATGACTAGAACATTAAATCAAAACTGCCTTTATTGAAGGAATTTGTGGTCTAAATAGTGCATACCGAGTTTGCTTTGTAAAGTATTGTCCTCAAAGCATCTGATCTGATCCTTGAGAAGATTTAAGTCGCCTGAGCATTTTTAACTAGTATGCTCTGACATCAGCGAAACACTACCATCTCCTTGTTTCTTTTCATAGCAGTTGGAGCGTTTATCACTGTTATAAATGAGCATACCGAAAAACTTCTATGTTCGATTGACACTGTTATAACTGTATTGAGATAAAGGGAATCCAAATATGTCAACCGTAAATTTCTCATTTTTTCTCTTGATGGTTTTGATCAACAGTGGCGACTTTTTCAGGATTTGATGCTGCAAACATTTCTGTGATAGATTGTGGTATATCTACTCTAGCTTGTCTGTAAAGAACGTCGGCCATACTGGTCTTTGACATATAATCTTTACTAGTAGCTTTTCCCAAAGAAATCTCGAATTTTGATTTGCTGGTTGTCTGTTTCAGGTGAGGTTTTCTTTTGAAAGGTGACCAGGAAAATAAATTAGCGCCCATTTTTTTTGCTTTCTTATTTTTCGCTCTTTTGCTTTCAGAAGTGCTGTCAGTATCACCGGGATATGTAACGGTTTCGCTGTCCAGTTGTTTTTCATTGCATTCGTGAACTATTTCTGCATCTCCCATACCATGACTCTTAGTGTCTGTAGTAATATTTGTGACGTTTTTGTTGTTTACCTCGTCTTCAGGGGGTATTGTCTTCTTGTCACTCTTCATTTGCTCTGTTCCGAGCTTTTTAAATTCGTACTTTGAGCTAGATCTTTCATCATCAACACTTTGGTCAGTCTGAGGTATCTTTATATCAATTTGTTTCTTCTTTTTCTGTTTGCGTTCAACAAGGCCGTTGGTTGGATCTCCTCTGGAGTCATCAACAGTTCTCTCAGATCCTGGACTACATTGTTTTTCAAAATCACGGGAATTATCAGTTTTGCTATCAGCTTGAGTCTTCAAGTTCACCTTTTTATCTGAAGTTTCTGATGTGCCTTTCAGTGATTGTTTGTTCTTTTGCCACGTGAACTCTGTGTTCGTGGCCTTGCTTTCCATCGGTACTGATGCAGTCCGCTGCTTTCTGGCAAGAGTTGGCGAAGCCCATGCCTGTCGAAGACGAATGGGCGGGGGCGCTATGTTTTGCGACTCATCCTCTGTTGAAAAGGAACTCACTTCATCTTCCGGTAGCCATGCTTCCGGTTTATCAGATGATGTAATCGAAGCAATCTCTGAATTGTCATGCCCACGTGCCTTGCCGTTATTCTCTTTTGAAAAATGTAGATTGGTCGACAGAGACGTGTTTTCTAAAGTACTCGAGCCACAGTCTGCTTTACAAAGCATTTGTTTATCTTCCACTGTATCTACATTACTGTCTTCGAATCTACGGCTTGATACAGAAACCTGACCAGCCGTATCAAGAATGTTTATATTCGCAGAATGTGTCAGTTCTATGGCTTTATCAAAACTCAAACTCACAACCTTCTGATTTGTGTTTGCTCGTCTTTGCACAGTCACTTTAGCCCTATGGTTAAGATTTCTTTTAGCCGCTGCAGCACTGCCTATGTCTTTGCAACGCCCACAAAGTTTATCGCCTTCGTTTGTGGAGTCCGCATCAGTACTGTGATAAGTAACTGCGCATCCAAGAGCATCTTTAGAGTCCAGGCATTCGTGAAGTTGATTTGTTTGCTCCGGTTGATTCAACATGTGGATTTACGTATGGAGTTCGCTGTTCGAGAATTATTGAAATAGAAAGCAAAGTAGGTCCTTTTGAGTAGACGAATTGCGTCTTAGTTCAGCTGATTTGCTTCCTCAGACACAACGCGCAGATTCGCATCTGTAAAGCTGGTATAGTCAGAAAGAAAATTTTCATTAGGATGTATTACCCATGATATTTCTCAGAAAAATGACTCGCATTATTTAGTTCTACCTTTTCATGCATGGTGAGAATAAACTGAATTTTTAAAGTTAAATTTTGAATAGGATAAGTCACGATCGTGCGTCAATGCAGAAGCCCATGATTTGATCACTTCTCTCCTTACCATTCCATTTTGAGTGAACAGACAATGATTTATAGACATGAATGTTGCATAAAACCTAGAAAAGCCCTGTGGAGATTAGTCATTGACTGGCAGACACAGCAGCGGAACAACGATGCTTTTGTCTTATTTATCTCATATTGTGAAAAGGAATCTTTACAAGTTCTTTACAATTCGAACTTATCATTTTAAATAAAAATAATAATAATAATAATAATAATAATAATAATAATAATAATAATAACAACAACAACAATACCAATAATAATGATAATAATAATAATAATAATAATAATAATAATAATAATAATAATAATAATAATAATAATAATAATAATAATAATAATAATAATAATAATAATGATGATGATTTTTCTTTCGAAGCTCGATTATTAGTCCACGTGATGTAAGGACAATCAACGACATACATATATTATTTAAACACTATATCACATGTTATGAAATATAATTAAGTTTAGATAGTTTTTTTTTTCAAAGGAAAGAACTGACTTTCCATGATTAATATGGCATCATCATAATGAAGTTATGGAGGCTATGAAGTTTGCCATATCTTAATCATACTCTTTCTATAAAAATCTTTGCAAATCATCAGAGGTTATGAAAATTGTCATTACCCATTACTTTAAATTCTAAATATTCTCAGCGTTTAGTGGATCTAAACAGATGATAGGTGAATGTATCCGGTCATCAATGTGTGAAATAAATTCGACTCCTTAGAAGTCTCTTAGATTATTATTGTCCAGCGCATTGCAAAATGGCAATAAAATGATCAACTTTGCAATTTGTTAAATGAATAAATTCTTAGCATTAATTTCATTAATCTTAGACTCTAGCTAACGATGTTTTTAAAAATATTGCAGAGGAATCATTAACTTCTCATATGTGACTATAGAAAAATAAACTACTAAAATTAATATAATATACGGTTCTTCAGGAAGGTGTTGCTAGTTTTTTTTTTTTATAAAAACTAGTGATTAGTCTAAATTTCCAAATATCTAGATATGGATCTAGAATCTAAAACAGTTCAATGTTTGAGGTCACGGGTTGAAAGTGCGAAGAAAGGAAGAATATCATGTCTTGTGCCATATTCCTAAGATTCATTGCAATAGTTTATACCTAAAAAGACACCTTTTAAATCATCCTCGTTCTGCCATGCATGTTCGTATAAAATAAACATAAAATTACTTCCTGAGGAGCGAAAGATAGATCTAATGCTTTAGGTATGGACTTCAACTTATCATAAAGTCTCTACGCACTTGTTAATACCATCCAGCGTAGTTGCTAGATCTTGATTCGTGGACACCGTGGAATAGAACCGATGTCCCACCCTGTCTACAAAACAGAACAGACAAGGCCCTAGCACGTAAAGGTTAACTTTCGCATAGTTACTTTTAGTTCGTTCATCGTGATTTATTTCAACGTGCTGATTTCAGAAAAGTCCGATTTTTTTTCAAAATTGCCTCTCATATTTATGTTTTTGAAGTTTTATCGTAGATTATGCGTAGCTCCTGTTCTTTTCTCTAAATAAATGGGTTATTCAAATTGATTTTCCTGCGCCTATGGTTTGATACACTAGTTCTTTCTGAAAAAGGCAAAACCAAGTTGAGCTCATAGTTCATGTGAAAAGGAAAAGTTTTATAGCGTTCAGCAACAAAAAAGCTTATAAAGTCAAATTGGAATGAATCGATTGCCTCAGACATTATGTCCTAAATAGCATTGAACGTGGCTTGTTCTCAGGTGAGTCATAGGTTTTCTTCGTTATGGTTTACATCGACAATACAGTGTAGTATGTTTTGTCATTGACTGCTGCAAGTACTACGTAGGATGGTATTAGCAGTAGCTTTGTATTTGGCACCTAGCTACATGTTATCAATTCAATTCATTTTAAGTGTATCACGACCCAGTCATGTAGAACACGAATATGGGAAGAAGGTAATATGTTACGAATAAGTGCCATTAGTAGAAAATAAATCTGAATAAGAATAATTAACTTAATTTGTAAAATCCAAATTTACTTACATATTAAAAAAAAAAACATTCATTCTCATGTAGGTTTAAATAAGTACACGACTAAGAATTCCCACAAGGCAGTGCACTTTTATGCATTTTATGCGAAAATTTTAATTCACAACTTTCTAATAAGCGTTTAGAAGGATCTAAAAACAAATTGGGAAAGCACAGAATTAGTCTATTTCCTTTGTTGCACTTTCAAGTCTGTGTTAAGCAATGTCAGAGCACTAAACATGATTTTGTCATCCCTTAAGTTGAGGATCGGTCCTCTACGTACGGTTTATTTTCTGAATTTTCTTGTGCCGCATTTTTAATATAGATGAAATCTATCAATGCAGATATTTTTGGCAGCTTTACCTGTGATAAACTGGCCTAAGCACTGATAAATGATCAAATGATTTCGGTTTCAATGGAGACAGTCCCATAATTCTTCTCCATGACTCACGTAATATGTACTGCGGATTATCAAAGGCAGATAAGGCATTTGCATTTCCCTCAATCTTGTTAATCTATTTATAGGTAAAAAAAGAAAAGAACAATCAGTACGATAAACGCAGGAAACTCTCTTAAGAAACGGGGATACTCTCAAAAAATTAAATAGAGGTGAAATCCTACTTTGTGGGCATGAACGTCTATGGAATTCTTATTTATTTTTGCATAGCTTTGATACACATTATGTTTTCCGGTGGCATATTTTTTTTTATTTAGCTTGTTTAGTTTCGTTAGTTGCTTAGTTTTAAAGGTATATATATATATAAATATATATATATATATATATATATATATATATATATATATTTATATGTGTACGTGTGCCTGTATGTGGACCTAATTTATATCAACGAAGAGAACGTATATCATTTCAGAAAATAGTGCATATCCGAGCTAGAGTGCTGAGAAAGGATTTGTCACATCATCCCTTCCTATGTGGTACTTCATTAGTCACCTTCAGCGCAAAGATTTGTCACATCATCCCTTCCTATGTGGTACTTCATTAGTCACCTTCAGCGCAAAGATTTGTCACATCATCCCTTCCTATGTGGTACTTCATTAGTCACCTTCAGCGCAAAGATTTGTCACATCATCCCTTCCTATGTGGTACTTCATTAGTCACCTTCAGCGCAAAGATTTGTCACATCATCCCTTCCTATGTGGTACTTCATTAGTCACCTTCAGCGCAAACATTTCTTTATCAATTTTAGTGATAGTAACCGTGTCATGAAGTGAAACTAACAAAAAGAAAAAAATAAGACCATATTCTTCATTCTATATATTTATATGGGAAGACAGATTTTTTTCTGTTCGTATTTTTATTTTCATTTCACAGATGAATACACAGTCCTCCCATACTAGATAGTAACTAATTGTCAGCTAAATTAATCTAAGATTCATTTAAGTCAAGGTAAGACATTCTATCAATGAATCGTTAGATACACTTAAGGAAAACATAGCAGAGAGAAAATTGATAGAAAAAATGTTACAAAGCATTTTTCTTTTTAATTGCTGTTGTCCACATGTATCGCTTATATGCAAGGGGTTTTATAACCGCCTATACTTCAAAGCCATGAAAGAAACTCAACAGTGATTTCCCCTATCATGATGTTCGCTCAAGACATTCCTTACACAGTCTTAATTATTTTTTTATCTTACTGATACAGTATTATTGAATTGTTGATTTTGATGCCTTTAAGACATAACAATTATGTATTATTCTTAAATGGAACACGGTTTGCGATGGAATTACCAAATTCACAACCATATAAAACACTTGATCGCCAAGAACAGAAAGAGACACGGAGTGCATCTTTTAATGATTTTAAAAACAAACAAACAAACAAAGCAATAGCATGTTAAAAACATTATGCTGCTGATAGTATTCTCATGCCAGCATTACTAGCTGTAGTGGACACGTTATTAGGCTTTGTTATCTGTATTGGACTCGAAATTTAAAAAGGATTTCGGTTATAGAAAAGGAGAAACGGCCATCAATGTCAACAGCGAGCAAGTAAAAAAGAAGCAGAGCTATGTTTTGAATTCCTAGAAAAATGTTAGAACGAAGGGCATGGGACCAAAAAAAAAACAAACAACAAAACAACAACAACAACAACAACAACAACAACATTATGTTATTTAAAACTGTACTTGAAATAAAAACAAAAGTAACAAAACAAATTTTTTTTTTAATTCAGATACAAAAATTTCGAGTCAATATGTTCCTCCATTTTAGCAGAAACATTCTCCACAAATGTACGACTTCTGAAAATAAAAATTGTTATTGAGTGAATTTCTAGAGTTTGTAGAGATAAAGAATAGACTTGAATGTTACCTCAGGTTGGCCTTGAACTTAATTTACTCTCAACTATCTTTCCCTCGAAACTAGTTTCATTTCACCCATTCCCATCATGCTGCATCTTTTTTTTTTAAGCGAGCTAGGCAGGTGTATTATGATATTCGTCATATTGTAAAAGCAGAAAAGGAGGAAAAAGAGATAAAGGTGAAGGAAATAGAGAAAGAGAAAGAAGGGATGGGGATTGTCTTCAAAAGGAAAGGATACTAGAATATTACTACTACTACTACTACTACTACTACTACTACTACTACTACTACTACTACTACTACTACTACTACTACTGCTGCTGTTGCTGCTGCTGCTGCTGCTGCTGCTGCTAGTAATAATAATAATAATAATAATAATAATAATAATAATAATAATAATAATAATAATAATAATAATAATAATAATAATAATAATAATAATAATAATAATAATAATAAAAATAGTAATTATATTAGAGAGAGAGGGAAGGCGGAAAAAAAAAAGGGGGGGGGGATAGAGAGATAGGTAGGTACAAACAGTAATAGACAAAAACAGATTTACCGATAAAGAGATAATCAGAAAAGAAGGACGAAACAGATATGGAGAAAACTAGATAGACTCTAAGAAAGTCAGAGAGAATGATTAGGGTGAAATGAGAGTTAAAAAATAAAAAAAGGAGTAAAATATTGAAAAATATACTTTAAAAACAGGCGCTAGATATAAGGGGGGGTGAAATAATTGGAAAGAGACGTACTAAAATTTTCCTTTCTTTGGCTTCTTTATCGGCTCACTCTCTGAAGAATTGATTAAACTCTTCTCTTCTACTTATCTCCATGATTCTCTGCCTATATCACTCTTTCTTTCTTTTTATCTTTCCACCTTTCTCACGCTTCAATTGTCTCAAATAATTCTTGTCACGGTCTTCACTTCTGCATGCCTCTCTCTCTCTCTCTCTCTCTCTCTCTCTCTCTCTCTCTCTCTCTCTCTCTCTCTCTCTCTCTCTCTCTCTCTCTCTCTCTCTCTCTCTCTCTCTCTCTCTCTCTCTCTCTCTCTTTCGCGTTTTGAAAATTGGAATCTCAATTAAGTATTCGCTTAATCATGCCTTAGATTTGTAATATTGGACTTAAAAAAAAGAAAATTCAACGAATTAAAATCATTTTTTTCTTTTTGGATTATGCTCACCCTAAAATGTGTGTTTTTGGCTCAAACCCCGTTAGCCCCTCCTCTTGGGCGTGACCCTTGGATAAAAGGGGGCGGTCCCATGGGACCCTGACTCACTGCGGGACGGAGAAGAGCGACAATCGATCGGTGCCTTTTAGCAATTCCTCAACTCTGGTAGCTTGTCACACACTGAGCCTAGCATGGCCACAGTTGGATCTGGCGCTACTGCTATAAATAGTCGATGATCTTACTGCTATAGTCTACCTTTACCAAATGACTGCTCTTTCCTAAAAACTTTTAGCCTTTATACATCTTATCCCTGCAAAATTTTCTGAATGTGCACGAGTTCTTTTGCGGTAAATCTTTTCGTGCTTCTAAATCTGTATGTCAATGTCTTTTTCACTGCTTCTTGAGACAGCCATAGCTGTTAGACACCTCATATTTTCAAAGGTTGTAAGTCAAGTCTGTAACAAGATTGGAGAGTAGGGGAAGGCGGATATATGATTTAGACTTGATGAGGACCATTCAACCACTTGTTTTTTAAGTAGTACCGACTTTCAATCGTATGCTCCAAGGTAATAAATTAGAAGGCGATACAAAAAATTCAGCCTCCTCTGTTCGCCGCGGTTTTATTTTTAATAAAATTGTTTCTCAGAATCCCTTACTGTTTGTTCGATTTCTTTTCATATCGAAACTATTAGGGCAACGTTGTATGATGTGTTACACTCTGCCTTTCGACCAATGGATTGGGGATTCGAAATCTTACTTACGAAGTACATGTTTATTATGTATTAGACATTTCTAAAAATTGCTCCTCTATGAGCACAGAAGGATAATTTTAATTGGTTGGAGCTTGCGCAATGTCCTTTGAAAATAGCCCTTACAATCATTTCTGCACTTCATTCGTGGGTTAAATAAGTACCCGACTAAAGGTAATGGAATATTATTTCTAGAATGAGACCACTGTCTAGTCCAAAACTGCTCGACAGCGCAGTAAAAAATACTTTCGTGAGTAAAAGCTTCTATATAATAGTATTCGAATCCTGGCATATATATATATATATATATATATATATATATATATATATATTTTTTTTTTTTTTTTTGATCGTGGTTTTAAAAGACATGACAAGTTAAAAATTGTTAGGAAGAAAGACTCGAAAGAATGTATTACTAAGAAAATTGTCTGACCTATTTCCCATAGAAATACGTAGCAAATGAAACTAGTGTACGTTCAGGAAGAAAAAGAATAGTCGTGTTCTTGGAAAAATGTCTTAAACAATGGAACTAAAAATCGTCGAACTGAATCTCTCTCTCTCTCTCTCTCTCTCTCTCTCTCTCTCTCTCTCTCTCTCTCTCTCCCCCCCCCCTTTCCCAAAATAAAAAAAGCAATAAAAGAAGCCAGATTGAAGTGTTAAAAATTGGTGCTCATCAATCAATCAAAAGAACCCAAAAATATCGACATTCGAATGAGAAGTCGCGTGTGACCTAATAAAGTGACAGTTGGCGTGTATGGTGCCCCGTAGAGAGATGGACACATCGAACATTGCGCAATTAAGCCACCCTGCTCTCTCACCAACGTCCAATTATTATGATACTCGATAACTACGTAGGCCCTGTATCGGTCTCATTTTTTTTCTCCGACATCGTTTTTCTTTTCCTACATTATCGTTTCATCAAAACTTTTTTTAGATGCAAATGTAATGGTCTTCTGTTTCTTGTCTTTCTGTAGGCAGCAGAAGTTGGAAGTTGCCTCCACTCAATGAGGTTAAACCTTGATGCTGTAATTCGATGTTTTTGTTTTTCTTAGCACTCAACACAATGGTACTAGGCCAGTGCTTGATTCCTAATTACACAATACATTTATTCAACTCGAGCTCTACAAAGTAGAGTATTAAGTAATTGTGATCTTTTTTAGCCCTCCTTATCTGCTCTTTGATTAAAGTAACATTATATCAGTTGTCGATGAAGGCATTTATAGTGCACATTGTATATTATTCCTTTCATAGCAGAATCAGATCAAGCACAGTTAACCTTTAACTGCTATTTCAATTATCCAGCTTCAAAAATCATCATCCCGAGAATGGTCAAGTACACAAATAGACTAGCAGATGGCCAGCTGAAATGCAGTTTGGAAGATGCCAGGGGTATAAATCGCGATTAAAATAACATATTCGTCCACAAACTTACAACATAATGTCACATCAGCACATTACTTCATTGGCTCAGACAACAACAGTCCATACTAAAAGATTATTATACTTATCCGTAACTGAATGACCTTTCAAGCCGATTACCTCTTTAAAGAATGCAGGGTGGGCCCAATTGCAAATAGTATTGTCTTTATCGTTTGGGTTCTTTCCATTAATCTATATCTACATGATTCATGTTTATATAAGGTCTACACATTCAAGAAACGGAATAATAAATTATACTTCTATTTTTATATCAGTGCGGTTAACTCCCATGTACTATTTCGAACATATGATGTTTCACTTTTTCTAATGTTTTCCCATATCACTTAATCGCCACCCATCTTTCTTGGCCGTGCATAGCGATATCGAGGCATGTCTCCAGCACGTGCGCGACCAACGTGAGTCGCGAGACCGAACCAGAGGCCTGCGTAATGAGCCCAAGCCTTTAACACTCGAGGGGAAGAATTAAGGCAATCAAAACGGGTGTAGGGCCAGATATTCATTAGATGGATTGGACCCCATGCACCATTCAGAGCCGCCATGGACGTCCGTAAAGAGAAGGCGGAGAGAACCATTAAGCCACGCGACTTTATTTCCCTCACTAAATCGTGACCCTAGAATGCCTGAGCGCAATGTATCGTCACATTTTCATGGTGAGATACCATGTGTCGGCATATTCCGGAGCGGCGTTAGCTCTCATCCTCGGGATTTTAAGGGTCGTCGGGAGGGTGTTATGAGCGATCAGAGTGGCTTGTGATGAAAATGTTTTTGGCAGCAGCGGATCAGCGAAGATCTGTTTCCCCAGACTTGTAATTTATAAAGCTCAAATATCTCAGCGTGAAAATTGTCTAGATAAATGATGCGAGAGTAGCAGGTTGATATCATGGATTTAAACAAAAATGTGCTTTAAAGGGAAAATTATGGAAATAATCTTGTTCAGGCGATCCTCACATAATAAGAAATCTAACCAATGCAATTTTTATTTCGATTTTACATCCTATAACATAGTACAAGGCAAGAATTGATTAATGCAAAATTGATAGAAATAGTGATATTAAGGGCTACTGCCCAAATCCTGAAAGGCAATATAAAAGGCTTATGTTTAAAATAACCTATTTTGAATATTAAAAGCCAGACCAATACCACAAGAAAAACAGTAATTCTTAAAAAGAAGAAGGGTCTGGGATTGCGATGTCGCATTCTTTAATATCGTTACAGGAAAGAGCTAAATTTTTTGTCGATGCAGACTGCAGATACAAACCAATAAATTGCATCTTTTTTCGCCTTACAAACCGCAACATCATAGTTGTTGGGGGAAAAAATCAACTTATTTAAAAACGAAGCTGATTCCATAAAGGACAGTCAAATGTCGTCCTCTGAGGTAGTTACTTGGTTTAATATAATCTGAAAAGGATTAGGAATAATAAGGGTGTAATAAGATGGCAAATGAAAAGACATGGAATTATTGATAGCATGGATTAATGAAGACAGAAAAGGAGGTAATGGCACTGAAAGGAATGAACAAGTTTGAACATTTGCTTTTTGAGCTGCCAATTCTTTTAATTGATTTTTTTTAATTGAATTAAAAAAAAATAGAATATATATGGAAAAGAGCGAAAAAATGTATATAAAAAAAAAAAAACAACAAAAACATGGAATCGCCATTAGGCTTGGTTAAAATTTGATATATTTAAACTATATTCGGTCTCTTACAATATGAAAAAATGTGAACATCCTCTTTCCAACTTTCCGCAATATCAGGCATCCGTTATGAAAGCCATTTTCCTATTTTCTACTTTCCGCTCTCGCGGAAATATTCTTATATTTTATATACGCCTTATATGATTATAAAGCCAGGCCCCCTTTGTCACCTCGAGACCTTATCAAATGATAAGGCGCCATTTCATCTCACTGACAACCACTCTACTGTCCAATTTTCCACGGAGATAGTCAAACCTTTGGCCGGGCGCTTCTCATATTTCAGGGACAATTGACAGATCGAACCTGTCTGACATGCCTGCACACAGCGGTGTTTACTCACTATGTCAGCCAGCACTGCGGTTCGCTGGCACTCACGCAGTCAGAATTCCTGAAATTTTATACGCTAGGAGAAGACCGCGTCGCTATTTTTCATATCCTTACTATGTTTATCTACCATAAAATTCGAGTGAGGGAGTGGACTCTGTTTATTAAAAAGCCTTTTCTATTTGTGTAATTAGCAGCAGAAAAGGAAAGAGAACAACATAAAAAAAAAAACAACTTCCAAGTAAATAGGATGGTCAAGACATAGCTTCAAGGTTCTGAGAAATAAGGTTTAGATTTCTATCATTACCAAATAAACTTCTTCAATTAATCAATATAAAATTTTAGTCATAGTACATGTTGTAACGGGCAGAATACAACCAGAACAAAAAAAAAAAAATTGAAAACAAAACAAAACAATATTAAAAGAACGTAACTTTTGCTAACACGGAAACACTTCAGGAAAAGATCATAACATTTTCTTCAAATTCAGTGAAGCCACGGAGAACTTTCGGGACGGACACCGTGGCCTAAGGTTATAGCCTGAACCACTGTACGGCCACTATGAGGATCCATTTTTTTTCCCTGCTAGGATCCTATCGCTCTCATGACGGAAATGAAGGTCGGAAGGTTGATAGCCTGAGCTTCTTGGCAGTCCCTCTTCGCACTTCACTGTCCTCATTTTGAAGAGGCTTCTATCTTGTCAGAAGGCATTGAAGACAGACTGTGACGATCAAACGTCAGGTTTTTATCGGTATGGTTATAACCACATAAACTACCACATTGACAATATGTATTTTTTCTTGATAATTCAAATTTTAATAAAAAATTATCAACATTGTCATTTCTTCTTCTTCTTCTTCTTCTTCTTCTTCTTCTTCTTCTTCTTCTTCTTCTTCTTCTTCTTCTTATTATTATTATTATTATTATTATTATTATTATTATTATTATTATTATTATTATTATTATTATTATTATTATTAGTGTTGTTACGATTATTATTATTTTCATCGTCATCATTGTCATCATCATCATCATCATCATCATCATTATCATCATCATTATTATGTCATTAATAATTTAACGACAAAAATAACAACATCAACAACGACCACCACCACCACCATCACTACTACTACTACTACTACTACTACTACTACTACTACTACTACTACTACTACTACTACTACTACTACTACTACTACTACTACTACTACTACTACTACTACTACTACTACTACCACTACTACTACTACTACTACTACTACAACTACAACTACTACTGCTATTACTACCACTACTACTCAACTAGCTGCTACTACTATCGCTGCCGCCAATATTAATACTACTAGTACTATTACTGCTGCTGATAGAACTAGTGATACTACTGCTCTTACTACTACTACAAATGAAACTTTTACATGCTGCTGCTGATGATGATGTATAAACATTATATTTTACATCATCAAAATGCTTTTTAATGGCCCTTTTAAATTTATCATTGTGCTACTAATAATTGTGAGAAAGTGAGAGCAAGATGGAGTCAGAGAGAAAGGGATGTAGACATACGAAGTGTCAGAGGAATAGATCTGGGGTATTGACAATGAGCCAGGAGAGAGAGAGAGAGAGAGAGAGAGAGAGAGAGAGAGAGAGAGAGAGAGAGAGAGAGAGAGAGAGAGAGAGAGAGAGAGAGAGAGAGAAAGAAAGAGAAAGAGAGAGAGAGGCAATGCGTGTTAGACAGGAAGGTAGAGATTGAAAAGCCAGTAGACAGTTTTTCAGTGAGGGAAGAGCAATAAGAACAAATAGAATTAAGAATTATAATATGTGTTTATAGAGCTCATTCTCTGAATTGGGACCGAGAAGGTTGCACGTGTCATGCACAAGATGACATCTGCGTCTGGGAGCGATCTTCGGGAGATAACAAACTTATTAAACGTGGCCTTGACACAAGAACCATAACTCTTGTGGGGAGCAAGTCATGACCGGAATCGGAGAGTTAAACTGACATAGAGAGGACACAGTGGTGTTGAACGAAAATCAAACATATTCTAATCTATTACGTAAAAATAGATGTAACTCGTGTTGCAAATAATCTTAGAAATGTCTTCATTTCATCACTTCTGCCCTTTTGCGAATATTAATAAAGGGAAAGGACAGGGAAGCTTGTTTGGTGTGATAATTATATTGGTTTGTGGTCACCTAAAAAAAATTCAGGTCTAGAGATCTTTTCCTCATTGCATTTGGTAAGGTAAAGTTTTATATGAAAAAATTGTCTTTATGGGTAATTTTTTTTCTGTTCATTTTGAGTACATTTGTCACCAACTTAAGGCTTAGGATATTTATTTGCGGGTTCTATAAACGGACTAAAAAGGAATCAATGAATAAATAAATAAAAACAAATTAATAAATCAATAAGATAAAATAATTAAGTTTTAAAAATTCCTATTAGTTTTCACTTTGTAGCTTTGAAGATTTAATTACAAAAAAGTGTCTTGTTGTTTCATAAAAATATAACTATTTTTTATGTACACTAATTCATAATTTACTTTTTTTTTAGATTGAAAACTCTTCAAGTCTTTTATGTGTGGAAAAAAAATCTCTTGGGCTATTAAGACACTAGTTTACAGCGAATGTTGCAAATTTAATTATTTTGATATTTTCCAGTCGATTTTCAGCTACACTCTTCAAACTTAGAATAATTTGATAAAAGAAGAAAGCAATCTTGTTAAAATATATTTAATGAAGTTGAAGACATATTGGAACCATTGCTTTGTGTGCACGCAAAAACTAAATCTTACTCCATATCGCATATCCCGCACGCATAGTTCATTTCGATTAAACATTTCCTAGATTTGAATACAAGAAAATTTATAGATTTAAAGAAAAAACTCAGTTGTAAAGCCAAAGAATCCCAGTTAAAATCTTTTTGGCTTCACTTCGACATATTGTCTTTATTTGTACTGTAAGCTTATGCACAATGGCGATATTTTCTTTCAAGTGACATTTTACGCTCGATTGATACGTTCACAGAGTCAACACGTTATACTTCTCATTGTATTTACTTTTTTCCGCTATCGCTCACAATAAATACGACAAGCTACGCTCCACATCCACAGAAAATTAAAATCGCTGAATTCAAGTGTGTAAACGAACCAGAACCTCTGATGGGCGCCTTATTGTTTCCGTCCAGATTCAATCAAAGTCTCTGCGGCACCATTGTTGAACTCTTGTCTCATTACCACGCAGCCAAATCAACAGGAAATTGTTTCGCAGAAATAGTGCTTTTGTGTCTTTTGTCTGAAGCTGGCATTTTCCCCTCACCCTCGATTTTCTCCCTGCTTTTATAAAGATTTAGGTTTAGAAGAGTTTCTTTTTTTTCCCATAGAGTGCGGGCACTAAAATCGAAGATCCAGTTCTGTCGGTGATTGCTGACTAACTGAGGCAGGTTGAAAGAGGAAAGACTGATGGGCCAAACATTGCATGCCGGGCCGCAGCGGCCCTGGGCGTACAATAACAGTATCAATAGCGCACGGTGTACAGGCGTGAGTGGAATACCTGACAGTTGCACGAGAGCAACACCATTGATCTCTTAGTTATGTGGTTGAGTAGAGTTCAATAATTTCTCTCTCTCTCTCTCTCTCTCTCTCTCTCTCTCTCTCTCTCTCTCTCTCTCTCTCTCTCTCTCTCTCTCTCTCTCTCTCTCTCTCTCTCTCTCTCTCTCAATCGACGCTTTTTATTCATTTCGACATGCTTGATCTGACTACCCCAGTATCTTAGATTTTTTTTTTCGAAAAATCAGTTGCCTGTTTAAATCAATGCTTTTGAGGGGTTTTCAATAACTCTCTCTTTCTTCATTCCTCTTTTTTCTCAATCATTTCGTCTCTATTCTACTTTTTCACGATTTGATTGCTCTTCCTTGTTATTGTCTCATAGCTGATGAATTAATGGGTCGCACTATAATTGCCCTTCCATATTGTCGTAGAACTTGCTCTTTGTTTTCTCTCGTTACTTCAATGTCGAATAACTTGAAGTACCATTTCTGGAAAAGTCATTCAAACTCAGCTAGGACTCTTGAAGTAAAAAATTTCGTGACGTTACTAAGTACGGAAAGAGGCTCTTGAAATGTGTAAAGATAGCATTTACTGAGCGACAATAGTGAGTAAAAACTATTCAAATGTGCCAATACAGTTAAGCGCATAAAATGAATTTTCTTTTCCTAATTTGCTCTTGTACGGCATATTGTTACATACATTAACTGTGTTTTTACAGGTCAATTTTTTTTTATTATCATTGCTCCTTCTTTGCCATCCAGTGCAAAAGTTAATTAAAAGCTTAATGATATAAAAAAAAGCCTGGAGAATTTGGATACAATGGCAGTTGTAGCTTGACTCGAAGTTGAATTAATGTTTCGTAAAGCGTTTCAGTAAAAACATGGACAGGTGCAGCTTTGGCCTGGGTTCTCTTCTAGAAGCGAGTAAATTTAGGGAGCAATTTTGATCTCCACCTTTACCGTGGATGCTTTTTACTCCTCCGGACATGGCTCATTCACCGCGCAGGCGCACTTGAATGGAAACAATTGAGACCGACTGAAACTGCTACTCGGAAATGAATCAATGGCGGACCAGTTTGTAACGGAAGTATTATACTGTGAACCGCTACCGGTGGGGCGGGGAAATCCCTTTTATTATCATTGGCTCCGGCCCACGTGATAAATGCGGAGTTAAATAGGTCTGGCAACCGAGGATAAAATGTTAAATATTCAGAGGATTATTTCAACCGAGTTCTTTATAAGGCTTTTGTGAGCAAAGAGAAAAATAGTGAAGATGGTGAGCGAGCCATGCCTCTTATCTCAGTAAAGTAAAATGTTCTTATGTATCTACTTTTTTTTTTCTGTGATACGAAATTTAGATCAGAGGGGGAAAAAAAAGAATTTGTATTACAGGGTAGCCTTTGATGCGGGATAAGTTTAAAAAAAAAAAGAAAGAAACATATCCGTGTCTTTTTATAAATCAATGCAAGCAATAAGAAGTCGTAAGTGGCACACATAGAGATAAATAGAGTTAGATAAACAGATAGATAGATAGATAATCCGACAAACATATAGATTGGTGGAAAGATAAATAATTATATAACTGTCTTATAAAATAAATCAGAGAAACTGAGATCCAGAGAGGAGAGAAGAAAGAGAGAGAGAGAGACAGAGAGAGACAGAGAGACAGAGAGACAGAGAGAAAGACAGAGAGAGAGAGAGACAGAGAGAGAGAGAGAAAAGGGAGAGGAAGGGGAGCAAACGCACATGTCGTATAGTCAAAGAAGAGAGAGAGAGAGAGAGAGAGAGAGAGAGAGAGAGAGAGAGAGAGAGAGAGAGAGAGAGAGAGAGAGAGAGAGAGAGAGAGAGAGAGAGAGAGAGAGAGAGAGAGAGAGAGAGAGAGAGAGAGAGATTGCAGTGCATATAACATTTCATAAAAAGCAACATAGAAGCTTGATAATCATCCTCGGGTAATGGAGTTTTCTGTTCATGTGTTACATGTACCCCACCTATCTCATTGAGACTCAAATGAACGATTTTCACACGTTCTCTTTGCAGGTGTTTGGCTTTGAGGCTATCAAAGAGCAGCTCACTCTGAGTCAACTCATAAACCCTGCCACAATGATCTCTTTGAGTGTCGGTTTTTATTCCTATAAGGTAAAAAGTTCCACTAGAACATCAATGGCCTGGGGCATCGTCCTTCTGCTCAGCGTATCGTTCCGAGATTCATGACGCTATCGATCTGATACAGGGATTAGTTTTTTTCCCCTCGTCTTCGTATAAACGACCACATCATAAAGGAGAGTTGAGAGAAAACAATCAAAAGATTTCTGGGTTTTGTTATACTCTCTTTTTCCCTTTTCTTTGAGTTGTGTTTACAGAGCAAATTATTAAAACGGCTTATTATCTTTCTCTTTTTTTTCTGACTTGTCCATTAATTTTGCAGTTTTTCTCCCTATCTCCTCCTCTTAAATGTCCCTTTTTAGACTTTCTCACTCGTCTCTCGAGCGAGGAATGATTTTGTCCGTTATATTTTGCTCCATTCTTTTGTCTCTTTCTATTTATCTTCCAATGATTTATATAATCTACTCAAACATGCTCCTGTTCCCTCTTTTCCCATTATGCTTCTGTCTCTTTTTTTTTTTTTTTCTTTTGCTCTCTTCGACACAGTCTCTTTATTTTGTTCTCTCTCTCTGACAGACGCGGGAGAGAGGAGGGAGGAGATCAACGTATATGTCTCCATCTCGTGTGTTTACTCTTTTTTTCCTTTTTAATCTGTTCAATTCCTCTTTCTTTCTCACCTTCTCTCCATCTGCTCATCTCGCTTTCTCTTCCTTCATTCTGCATGACTCTATCTGGCTACTTCGTCTTTCTGCTATGTCCCTCTGAAAACGTTTTCTGCCCATTCCCGTTCCATAGCTTGAAGAATAGCTCTAAAAAGCGGTGTTGTCTATGTGCCAATCTCCATCTGAAGAGGATCAAACGAGTTTCGGGTTCCTCCCTACTTTTGTTCAGAAAACCCAGGCTGAGATTGTTTTGGTTTTTTTTTTTAAGAAAAAAAAAATGTGAATGGTGATTTGCGCTGAGGGCAAACCGCTTTGCTCTCCCTGTCTTTTGTAAGAGAAACACACTTCTCTTCCTCTCACCCCCCCCCCCCCCCCCCCCCCTCCCCCCCTCGATTTATACTTTTTTATTGGGGCAGCGGACGTGAATGTGTAAAAAGGACATGATTGATAGAGGTTGAACGAAAAATAGAGAGCGAACAAAAAGATCGTTGTGGCGATTGAGTATAAGCTAGCTCCCCGTGGGTGGCAAGGCGGCTGGTACATATCAGCCATAAGACGAGGGTTCGAATCCTACGAAGTATTAGCATTTTTCAAGTCATTTATTATTATCTCATGGCCTTCTAACTACTTAAGCTCTAAATTTCTTAGTACCTCTAGTGCTACCACCACCACTACTACTACTACTACTACTACTACTACTACTGCTACTACTACTACTACTACTACTGCTGCTGCTGCTGCTGCTACTACTACTAGTACTACTACTACTACTACTACTACTACTACTACTACTACTACTACTACTACTACTACTACTACTACTACTACTACTACTACTACTACTACTACTACTACTACTACTACTACTACTACTACTACTACTACTACTACTACTACTACTAGTACTACTACTACTACTATACTACTGTTACTACTACTACTATTCTGAAACTGTAGAAAGAAAGCACTAAACATATTTCGCTGTCATTGAAAATAGAAACCCGTGAAGCAGTTAAGCATTTAAATGTCAACAAGATCTGCAAAGCTATGTGGAAGAAAATAAGAACTAATCGAGCTATACCCAATAGATCAATCAATCAGCGCAATGATGAACAGTCTTTGTAGTTAGATATGTTGGACAAACATAGATTGACACTGGCAGAGAGAGAGAGAGAGAGAGAGAGAGAGAGAGAGAGAGAGAGAGAGAGAGAGAGAGAGAGAGAGAGAGAGAGAGAGAGAGAGAGAGAGAGAGAGAGAGACTTTGTAAAACAAAGACACTAAACGAAAGACCGGTAAAGGATAGAGATAAAAAACCGACCGTCACAAAACATGGAGAACCTATAGAAAGGAAGGAAAAAAGGGAACTCACCATAATTGTCAATGAAGTCTCAGTAATGAGTTTTCTGCTCCGCTTGGTTGCGGCTACTGTCACCAGAGCGACTGTTTGCTCAACAAAGTGATAAAGGTCTCTCTCCCAACATTGGGATGCCCCGGCTAAATTGAGAGCATGATTTGACGCGGCAAGGGGAGCGGCATACGCGTATGCAAGGCCGGTTAATTCATGTGTACATTGGAACGAAATGCGGAAATTGTAACCTTGCACAAAAGCAATGAATGAGATATGATATCTACCAACCACCCTTTCTTTTTGTTGTTTGTTGAAATAATGGGAAACATTGAACATTTCCATGTTAAGTAATTCGTACTTATTGTATATCGTTCTGGCGAGGAAAAGAAAAAACGAAACAAAACAACAACAAAACTAACTATACTTTTTTAGTTTGAATGTTTACCATTGTATAATTAAAGTTTAGCAAGATGAAGACATTCGTCAAAATATTGGTATCGTTTAAATTCATTTTCTACCCTATCGATCTTTCAATTTTTGTACAGATTAATTACATCATCTTTTCAATCAAACTATTACCTAATTAACTATTATCTTTCTACATACTTATTTTTTTTTGTAAGTCTTCTTTCTGCACCTTTTCTATCCCTGTTGCAACTTAATATCTAATTTTCTAATAATCTTTCTTTAGATATGTATCTAGCCGTCTGTTTAGCTATCTGAATTCATATATTTGTCAGAGTTAAAACGATGTCCATCACATGGCAATGCTCTATCGCAACGAATGTCTTTCAGTAGACTTAGTACTACTGAAAAAAATATTTTCAATATGATAATGGACAGCTTTGGTTTGTGTTCAATTTGAAATAGCGAAAATAATATTTATGCTCCAAAATCATCTTGTTTTATATTCGATAGATGGAATGTGGTTTGTTCTGAGTAATAATTTATATTTCCTTTTTTTCTGCCTGCTAGTAAGCTAATTTTGTAAAATTCAATTGTATGTATAGATTCACTTTGAAAGCTCAGTGTCATGTAGGTGCAGACAAATGGGCAGCTTTCACTTCCCCTAAGGCAATGCGATTTAATACATTTTTTGGTTGTACTTCATCCTTATAATGAGCGCTTAGAAGTTCTAAATGGATTGGAAAATTAAATACACCGAAAACGTTGTCTATGGTGATCAAACGAAGAGCTACGTGATTTCAAAAGTGAGTCTTTTGAGGATGAAAGCTAGAAAGAAATTGATTTATTAATGGATGATAAAGAACTCCATTGTTGTTATCTTTTTATTTACTAGTATTTTTTTTTTTTCGCTAACTTGGTGAATTTGATGAATATTGCTTTCGAAACTCGAAATAATTTAAGACCTTATTTTTATTAAAACATGCATTAAAAGAGATTCGGTAGCAATGTTGCATACAGCATGTGAAGTTTGTTTGAGCAATTTATTATAGGCAACAGAGAATTCATTACTATATAAGGTAAAATCGAATTGCTTTTGGACTTCTGTGCAACTAATTAGATCGTGCTCAGGTGGATTTAGATTGCAAACTTCCTGATTTCTCTTCGAGTATTTATTTCATTAATAATTTAATTTCTTTGTATTTCTCATCATTCATTTAAGATACATATTAACTACTACAAAAATAACAAATATTCATTTTGTCATAACTGAGTTATATTTTAAATCAATATAATTTGCCCCATACGTTGAGCCATCAAATATATCTTTTGGTAAATCCTTTGCAAATCTGTTTCTCACTGCCTGTCTCTATGAATATCTTCCTTATACTCAAGTCCCTCACTTGTTTACCTCTCTCTTTCTTTCTCTCTCTCTCTCTCTCTCTCTCTCTCTCTCTCTCTCTCTATCTATCTATCTATCTATCTATCTATCTCTATCTATCAATCCCTTCTCTTCTCTCTTGTCATTCTCTCTGTCCCTGCATTTCTCTCTGTATGCCTGTGTGTCTTTATCTCGCTGTATCTCTCCCTTATTACGATAGATATATATCTAGTTTACCTAAAAATTTCTATTCTTTTCTCCTATTTTCACTCATTCATTTTTCACTCTATTTTCCCTCTATCTCTCTAACAATATACTTTCATGAATAGTCCGATGTTAGAGTGTACACTTCAACACGTGAACCTCACTAATGCACTGACTGCACCATTACTCACGCCACGCTCCGTTTATCACACCTAAGTCCTTCGTCTCTCGCTCCTTTCTTCGCAAAAGACTGAAAGAGTGTGAGAAGACAATGAGTAATCTTTTCTTCACTCCTAAATTCCCTCAAAAATTTTCCCCTTGTATTATAATGCAATTTTCCTTTTTTTTTTTAAAGTCCCTAACCTACAATAACCCTGTTTTTTTTTTTTTTTTTTTTATTTTTTTTTTTTTTGTGGGGGGGGGGGGGGCCCCCCGCGGAGGGTTATTATTCATTTCTTTTTAAGATCATGTGATGACATCTTTTCCTACAACAAAACAAAACAAAAACAAAATCAGGCCATAAACAAATCACTATGTTTGACAATTACAACGTTCTTTGCAGGGGTTGTTAACAAAGAATCTGCACGTTGTAAAACTTCATTAAAAAAGGCACAAACTATACAGAGGTTTATAAATTTTTAAGACACATGCCCTTGTCAATTTTCTCGAGTCCTTTTCGCTTTCTAAATAAATAGCCATCAACGCAGTATTCAGTATTTCGACTGGTCATTCTTGAAGCTATGAAACATTCAATCACTTTCTTTCAAAACTGTCTACCCTTTATTGTTCAGAAATCTTTGTTTTTCGCTCAGAATATTTCTTTCCCTTTATTTATCGGAATTATTTTGTTTTTACGAATTTCAGCAATGTGCAAAACAACAAATTTTTAGATGGTTAACTGTTTATAATTTCCGATTTCATCCTTTAATTTTTTTCCTTCTTAAGTACTCTTTGAACACATGAATATCATTCCGAGTTTTGGTCCATTTAAAATAAAAAGTCAATGTAATTTCATCTCGACAGACTGTTTCATAGGTCTCGACCAACCGCCTGAGAGCTCTCCTTCTTGAACTATTCTTCTTCTCCTCACAGAGGCTCCATCTTCTTAGACGACCCGACATGCCCTTTACCCTCTGAACTTCTCGCGCTCTTTGATTGGCTTGTTCATTAACCTTGCAGGGTCACCGGATTTAACCCAGTGCTGATTAAAAGATGGACTGGCAGGGCGCGACGGAAGGGTTTATCATGAGGCCATCAGTTGGATGCAAGCGAGAAAGATCGTTTCTCTTCTCTTGCGGTGCGTCGCAGATTATTTAGTAGCTCGGGCTTGTCATAAAAGCGACATATCAATATATCTTAGACATTAGGCGTTGGGGTGGTAGAGCTGCCTAGATTATTCATAGAAAATGAAAGCCTTCTATTATGTCTGAAAAAACTACAACTTCTGCTACTGCTGCTGCTGCTGCTGCCGCTGCTGCTGCTACTACTACTACTACTACTACTACTACTACTACTACTACTACTACTACTACTACTACTACTACTACTACTACTACTACTACTACTACTACTACTACTACTACGACTACTACGACTACTACGACTACTACTACTACTACTACTACTACTACTACTACTACTACTACTACCACTACCACTACCACTACCACTACCACTACTACTACTACTACTACTACTACTACTACTACTACTACTACTACTACTACTACTACTACTACGACTACTGCTGCTGCTAATATTGCTACTACTGCTTCTACTACTGCTTCTACTACTACTACTACTACTACTACTACTACTACTACTACTACTACTACTACTACTACTACTACTACTACTACTACTACTACTACTACTACTACTACTACTACTACTACTACTACCACTACCACTACCACCAATACTACTACTACTACTACTACTACTACTACTACTACTACTACTACTACTACTCCTACTACTACTACTACTACTACTGCTGCTGCTAATATTGCTACTACTACTACTACTACTACTACTACTACTACTACTACTACTACTACTACTACTACTACTACTACTACTACTGTTGCTGCTACTTCTACTTCTGCTATTGCAACTAGTACTGCTTCCTTTACTACTAGTATTTCTAATACTTCTACCATGATTTGTACTATTCCTTTTCACACTTTTTTTGTCCGTCGTAACTTTTCTTTCTCTCTCTCTCTCTCTCTCTCTCTCTCTCTCTCTCTCTCTCTCTCTCTCTCTCTCTCTCTCTCTCTCTCTCTCTCTCTCTCTCTTAACTCTCTTTTTTTTTCGCCTTACAGCTGTAAATGTACAATAATACTTGAGTTCATGAATGATTACTTTAATTTTTTTCCCCATTGCTTTTTTTAAATTGTCTTTGCATAATAATGCATTTTCACCCTTAACTTTTTTTTTTATAAGCGTTCCTACAGTTTAATAATTTTCAAGAGCTATCTGCAATGACATTCTTTTAATGGACTGTCCTAGTAATTTCTCCCAAGCTAGTTCACTTCTACGCTGCAACCAATAACAAATTCAACCATCGAGAGTCAGACTCATTTTGAAATCTTGAAATGTTTAATTTCCGCCGACAAAGATAGCTGGTTCCATCTTGTGTTAAACTTGGGAGACGAATGTTACATTGTACACTTTCCTTCAACTAGACATTTTGATTCCTGGAACTCTATCATATTCCCTAGAAATTTAGCATACGCAGAGAAATGCACGCCGGGGAATTTCTTCCAATAACAATCTTTGGGGAGGGAGCTAAATCTGTTTGTCGCCAAGAGAGATATCTCTTCCTGCGAGACCGATGAAAGGGAACAATTTAGTTATCTCTCGTCCTGGCAGCATTATTGAGCGTTAGAAACAAATTACGGAGTTTTCTTGTCTCTCAAAAGCAGCGGTTTTGGCTTTGGCTTTCAGGAGTCCTTGCTCTAGCTACGAGTTCTTGAAATTGAAAAGACGCTTCAGAACTGAAAGGCACTGCTTTTTGTGCTGGCTAATTGTTTTAGAGTGCCCTTTTTTATCTTAAAACTGGGATTCTTTATGCTTCATCTGACTTCAATGTGTTTTGATGTCATGACATTTTTTTTCAAACTCTTTTTTATTTTTTATTTTTTTAACAAAAAAAACAAAAACAAAAAAAAACGACTCTTTTTTCCAAGATGGTTCTCATAAGGATTTCAAACCATATTTTCGTTTCTTGCTGATGCAGGTTTGTATCTGATTCTTGACCAAGCACTAACAAACTCTTCCGCTACGCTCGTCGTCTTTTGTTTCTCAGACAAACATCTCAGGTATCAATTTTCCTTCAAAGAAAATGTCCAGCTACCAGATAATTGCAATCTCCGACAGAGACCTCATAATATCCTAAGGGTTAAAAAGCAAGGCATATTTACATTCTGCAGCCTTCATTCAGTTCAAAATCCATAAACACCGCAGAAGAAGGTGGCGGTTGTGCGTCCCGAAAGATGCCTTAGGAAAATTTGTCTAGGCATGATAAAAATCCAGGTCATAGTTGTTGATGATTTCATCTACGTCAATAAACTAAAATCTCAACTGACATGTACTTTGATAACATCTTTGCTAATTCCAACAATTAATAGCCTTGAAAGCTGTATTATTTTTATTTTAATCCTACGCGATCCCCTACAGACATAGGCGATACCTTATTATCGTGTCGGCTTAATTTTTTATATAACTTATAGTATCAACTAATTTAATAAAGGAATGCTACAAGGTTGCAAGCCTTCATGAGGCAATATAAGATTGTGTTTTTAATTTTTGTTTATAATCAGCATCCTCAATTCCTAAAAACAATAAACATCCTGCCACAGCAGCAGGTCGGGAACTGAGCTGGCATACTGGTGTGACAACCGAGCTCACGCTACATAGAATGGCACTGTTTAGTGGATAAACAAAGCTATGCACTGGACACCAGCCCAGAGCTATATTCAGTGAGCCACCGAGAGTGTTGACCACCTAGAGTGCGATAAGGCCCTCGGGCCGTGGATGGAGGTGTAAAAAAGAAATACATTAATGTAGAAAGAGCAAGAGAGAAAGGGGGAGAGAGAGAGAGAAAGAGAGAGAGACAGAGAGAGAGAGAGAGAGAGAGAGAGAGAGAGAGAGAGGGGGGGGGGGTGACAGAGAGAAAGACAGACAAATCGAAGAGGAATACAATGTAAAAGAGGGAGAGACACACTGGTAGTGTGACATCCAAGACAACACTCAGATGGGCATGAATATGCATACATTGGAGAAAAAAAAATGCAATGTTAGGGTGAGGCAAAACGGTACAAAAGGTTTTAGTTTCAAGAGAAATCTGCTACCATTTGACTTCTTTATGAAAAGTTCTGTATTTAATAAAGAAAGTAATCCAAGTACATCTTTCCCAATGCAATTTGAATAAACCAGATGTCTCGTACAAATTACACTCTCGCATTGGGCATAAGTAAGGAAGTTAAATAAAAAACTATTTTGTACTTTCCTAACCATTCAGGATGCAGATCATGGGAGGCCATAAAGAATACAAATATAAAAATGAAAAAGACAAGTCCAATTAATAGATAAGTGTTGAATTGTGGATTTGGACGCGACCCTCAATCCTGTGCGAATCGATGCAAGATCGTAAATGTGCATGATTGTGCTTCTCACCTTATATCAAAATAAACCTCAGTGTATCAGATTGTCGACTTCTAGAGACTATTTTTGTTAAACCATACCATTCTAAAAAAAAAAAAAGATATACAAGCTCTTCCTTAACTTTAAAATTTTGAGAGTCTTTTCTTTGCTTTTCAGCTGAAGTAGTCTTGGAGTCCGCAAGACGTTACAGCAAGGCGACGGCGAAAAGAGTCAATCTCGCAACTAATCAAGGCTTGACTTGCCTGATGAAGTGAGAAATAAGGTGATTACTGCCTGGCCCTCTTCCACACCATTCCTCTAATGCGGCATCTTTCGCTCTCTCCTGTTCTGTCCTCGCTGTGAAATAGATATCGTTGATGAAGAGAACGTTTTCTTGAACAAAAATATCCTTTTTACTATTTTTCTTCCTAATTAGAATATGGTCTTTTTATTTATTTTTTTTTATTTCAAGTGAATATTTTATCGTTCATTTTTGCATATTCGTTTTTTTGATTTCCTTATTCTCTTCTTCCCCTCTTCTTTCACCCCCCACCCCCCACCCCACCCTCTTCTCTCTCTCTCTCTCTCTCTCTCTCTCTCTCTCTCTCTCTCTCTCTCTCTCTCTCTCTCTCTGTTTCTCTCTCTCTCTCTCTCTCTCTCTCTCTTTCTCTCTTCCTCCCTCTCTCTTTCTCATTCTCTCTCTCTCTCTCTCTCTCTCTCTCTCTCTCTCTCTCTCTCTCTCTCTCTCTCTCTCTTTTCCCAGTTTGAAACTTCAAAAGGTTTCTTTAATGGTGTTGTTTTAACCTGAACTTATCGAGGTAGTAAAAAAAAATGAAACCTATATTACTGTGCAGTGTAGACATCTATCTAAGTGGCTGCAATGGACAAATCAGTTTTCCGATCTCTCTGTGGTTCCCGCTTCATCGAAGAGTTGCTTCCCCTAAAAATTAAACCTTTTTTTTTTTAATAAAGTCGGTTTCCCCGTCTAATCTACTTTATGACTCTCATGGACTGTGGAAGTTTTACTTGTTTTACTTTCAAGCCACAGGAATTGTCGTTAGTTTGTTAAGAGCAACATGAACTTTTTGTTTTGTCACTATTGCACATAGACCTACTAGGTGATTTAACTAATCAAGTCGTACCACTGAATCGATCAAAGATATACTTGAATTAGCTTTCTCGATGTGTTTGACATTTATTGTGTTTGTATTAATGTTTAGAATAAGCATTATGCATGTGTCCTTCATGTAATGGCTGAAATAGCAGCATAAGGAACTATTTGTTGACAGAATGAACAGAATGTTCTTGATTCGTATGTTTCCTAGAAATATGAAACAAAGAACGTTTGCACATTGCTGATCATACAGAAAACCTTTTGGTAAAGAAATATAGTTTAAACCGTCTTTTAATTTGTTTACGCATCTGGGGCAGTGAAGCATTAAAATCTTTTCTCTACTACAAAAAATTTTACATTTTTAACAAGATTCAGATTCCTACGAGCATCGTGCTATCGCCATCCACTTTATCGATAAAGGCAGCCAAGCAGAGGAATTATTATCAACTGGCAAGATGGCAATACCATCGAAGCGACCATCAACGCCTGACAGAAGCTCGAGTTACAAGCGTTTCACCTGTCAGACTTGGTTACCTCCATTCCTCTCGCGTCCTCCGGTGAGGCTATCAGTCAAATTTGCACCCCCATGAGATAAGTTCCGTGTTTGGGCAAGGGGAGGGTTAACCTCTAGTACTCCAGGGGCGCCCCCTGGAGGGTCCAATATGGAGAAGGGAAATCGTTCTCATAGCATTTATCTCCTTTGCTGCTTTTAATGTTTCCTCAAGATTTCCAAAAGTTGATGTCTTTCGTTATTATCCGGAAAAGAAGAAAACTGACGAAGAAATAACATGCAGAGTGAGGAAGACAGCAAAAAAGTTGTGGTGCGGGATATGGTTTTGATAAACTTAGAGACATTGGGTCATGCGTGAAATCTTCATTAGGAGGAATTTAGACGCTTGCTGCGTGAGTCGGATAATTCCGAGGAAACTTACAAATTGACACAGGGAAGATGCTGAACGGAAGCAGAGGGAGCAGGTAATTAGTCTGATGGTGAGTCGTGTTGAAACACATCATTAGGGTATCAGAGTATGATACAGTCAATAAGTGCCAAAGTTGTTCGTATTAATCTCCAGAGTAATCACTTGGACACGTACTGGGTGCAGACTAAACAGCACAATGGTTTATTTTGTCCATATGGTTTACAGTCGTTTCTGTTGAGACCTTCAGATGAGAAATCGCCTTTCACTTTTATGTAAACACAGGCGGCTGGTTATATCAAACTAATCTTTTACAAACGAAGAGATAGTTGGTAGATTCAAAAGACAAAGAGCATTCTAACATTTAATGATGTCGCAATTGCAAACTGACAAGAAAAATAGCTTCTTTTCAATTTTTATAACACACAAAAGGACCCGCACTGGACTAAGCATACTTTTATACGACACAGAGAAAGAACTAAAACTATTTCTATCTGTAACTTTCTTACCTAGTCTAAATAACTTCACTTTTTTCAGAAATCCAAGAAATGTTGGCTAGCTTCCTTCGTTATGTTCGGATAATTAATACGCTTATTATGTTGTTGAAATTTAATAACCATGTATTAGATTCAGATTTGTTTGCTGTTGTGAGCTTGACACAAGAGAGGAATAAAAACATATGAAGGGAACAGGGAACCAGCATCTTTATGGATTTGAATCAATGCTTGTGACAGAGTTCACATTGATTTCGAAACGAAGAAATTAAAAAGCAATTAGATGGGATGTACAATTCTATGTATATGGCACATACAGTTTGGAATCTTCACGTTCACATAGTCTTGTACCGGAAATAATTATCCAAAACCCAAATTTAAATATGGATGATAAAGGTTACTCTTGATACATTTTTTTTTTTATAATTTTCATTACCATTGTCCTATGTAACATTTTACCTTCTTCTTTTTTATTGTTGTCGTTGTTGTTGTTGTTACTGTTGTTGTTGTTGTTGTTGTTGTTGTTGTTGTTGTTGTTGTTGTTCTTCTTCTTCTTCTTCTTCTTCTTCTTCTTCTTCTTCTTCTCCTTCTTCTTCTTCATCATCGTCATCATCATCACATCTTCTTCTTCTTCTTCTTCTTCTTCTTCTTCTTCTTCTTCTTCTTCTTCTTCTTCTTCTTCTTCTTCTTCTTCTTCTTATTATTATTATTATTATTATTATTATTATTATTATTATTATTATTATTATTATTATTATTATTATTATTATTATTATTATTATTATTATTATTATTATTATTATTATTATTATTATTATTATTATTATTATTATTATTATTATTATTATTATTATTATAATGATGATGATGATGATGATGGAAATAATACTACTAATAATATCATTATTACAGAAGCCATCATCATAATAATTATCATGTTTATTACTACTACTACAACAACTACTACTACTACTACTACTACTACTACTACTACTACTACTACTACTACTACTACTACTACTACTACTACTACTACTACTACTACTACTACTACTACTACTACTACTACTGCTGCTGCTGCTGCTGCTGCTGTTGTTACTGCTACTACTAATACTTTTTCTATTATTGTTATAAGCATTGTACAATAGCTTTTTATTATCACTTAATGAATTTTTCTTCTTGGCGTTTGAAAATTCACTGAGAAGCGAGTACATTTCGTCTGATCGTGTGCCAAGGCCTGTAAGCGGGAGTACGTGACCTTTGGATTGTGTCCCTTGAGGCAGCTGATATGGTTGGCGGAAGCTGCTCGCCAGACAGCACACAAGATAACTGCCGCGGGATAACATTATTTACTTACCTCTGTAACAAATCTCTGCTAAATATATTTGGGGGGAGGGGGACCTTTAGCAGCGAGTACTTTTTTAAATAATATGAAAAAACGATCAGCTCTTACCCAATTTATAGGATAAAAGTAAAACAGCTGGGCAAGGGTTCGTGTCTTTATAAAGAGACAAAATACAGGCGAGGCGCATTTAAGTCACTTTTTCTTTTCATTTAAAAGAAAATAGTAATTTTTTTAAATAAGAAGAAACGAAACTGTTTCACAGGCCTTTATGATCATGTGTTCTTACAACCCCCCCCCCGCCCCCCCCCCCCCCCCCCCCCCCCCCCCCCCCTCCATTTTTTTTTTACATTTGCCTTTTATTTTTGTAAAATGTATTAAATTATCGGTGTTATGATGTCTTTTTTATTCTGATATTTTATAGTTAAATTTCAAACTTGTCCTTTACTTTCCAAACACAAATGGATGATCGGTGTTATTATATTGATTTGCTTTGTTTCGTTTTTTTTTTTCGTTTACTTTATAATTCTTTTCATTTCAACTTTTCAAGAATTTAAATTCTTAAATATGAAACCTTCACCATATAAAATTAAGTAAAGATAACAACTGTTCATTTTCCACAATGATTCTGATTTTTCTTATGAAATTATATATAAGGTATTAAAAAGAAACAATTAGGTTTCAAGGAAATTTCCTTGATTGGTATCAAGAAGTGAGTGGTAGGAGTCAGATTCATTCCATCAATAAGTACATCTATCTGTAAAAAAATTAAAAGAACCAGATCAATTTAAACGAGTGGAAAATTATAAAATTGTCCTCAAGTTAATTCAATCAGTTTTGTGATTTTAGCTAGTTCATAAACCATTTTAAACATGTTGATTTCAATTTAATCAGTTTTGAAATTTACCTTTAAAGTTCCACTAATTTTTGTTATTCACGCAGAAACGAAAATTGGCTGTGGTGTAGATCTTCAAAAAGGTTAGGGTCCTACTTGCATCTTCAACATATGCGAAATCACTAAATGAAACATCTTTCTATTTATCTTTAAGAAAAGCTTTCCACTTGAAACATCAACCAGATTCAGTCGAGAAAATTCCAATGCCTCTAAGTCTGATAAATGTTAGCTTCTCCAACAACACTATTCTTTACATTTCTCTCTCAGAAGCCTTACTACTCGGATGAGAGAGGTATCTTTTATGGGTCGGTAAGGATTGTTTTTCTTTTACTTCTTTCTTCAACAAAACATTTTTAGATTAGAAAATACATGTATATGATGTGCTGCTTTAAGGCGTACGGTTAATCGGAAATGAATCTAAAATTAGATAGTCTAGTAATTTTTTTTATTGATTTCTAGTCTTTGAATAGAGAGTGATGGTTGAATAAATTGTTTAAATTGTGTAAGTGATGCAAGGCAAGTACAGAAATAGTGATGAAAATTTCAGCTCTCTTAGAAAAAAAAAAGTTATGTCGTCATTAATGCATACTTTGTTTATTTTGTTTCTTGTGTTGGGTTTAAAACCCATACTCATACTTCAATTTCAAACGAAACGTTTCCCACTTTTCCTTTCTCGGAAATTGATTACCTTTCATTTGCCATCATCTTTTTTGAAAAAAAAAAACCTAACTACCAGCTGCTTTCATCTTTACTTTTAAAATTTCAGCTCAACTTATTTTCTTTTTTAACGTCAGTCCATTACGGCGGTATTTCAGCAGTCCGAAGTAAATTATTTCTACTAGCCTCAATGATCCTCCAGTTACGCAGAATAAGATGAACAATCGCTTCCATTGTTTTCATTAAGTAGTCAGTGAACCGGAAACAGTCTTTATTCAATCCACACAAACCTGAAACCACTAAAAGTTCAGATTCGCCTGATTACACACATTGACTTCCGATGAAAATCAGGGTTTTCTATCTCATCAATGTGCCTTTTTCATACACTTTTTAATGCGAGTTTTAACAGAGCGTAACCTGGGCTGCAAGATCAAACTAGATAGTACATCGAAATAGCTGGAGCGTAAACGACGGTAAACGAATAAATCGGACAATGCCAGATTTTCCTGCCGCTACAGCTCATAAAACAAGAACCAAAATTAAGTGTTCGAGGGCTTCACTCAACAAATGAACGCTATCAAGTAGCTTTCTCGGTAAAATCCCGAACAAAGCCCCCCTCAGCTCTCAGCAATCCATCTCTGAGAAACGATGGAGAGGAACTTAAAAAAAAAGCAGATGGTTAAATGCCACGGAACTTTTTCACAAATTGCGTTTTGTAGAAGACCGAAAAAATATCCTCACGTTATTTTTCCATCCAAAATAGCAATTTACAGAGAGTGAGAATGATGAAATTAGAAGATAGGTAGTTAGAGGGGGGAAAGGAGAGAGAGAGAGAGAGAGAGAGAGAGAGAGAGAGAGAGAGAGAGAGAGAGAGAGAGAGAGAGAGGAGCAAGGAAAGAGAGGTGGAGGAAGAAAGTTGAAAATGAGATGGGTTTACGAGAAAGAAAACTCTCGATTAGTTTGTTAGAGAATTAATCCAAGTTATGGTCCTTCTCATCAAATATTGACGATTTTAGTTAATGACAATATCAATCTGTATGCTTTCAGCGAAACGGGAGACCGAGCCGAAACCAAAGTGCTTTTTTTCCCCTTTATAACTCGCGTGGTTTCAGGCAACCTCAGTTTCCGCAATGTTGTGACTGTCTCTTCTTGTAGCCACAGTCTTTGTCATCTCTGATTTAAATGCGTTTTACACATTTTTTTTTAAAACACTGTCGTTTGAAATTGGTTTGAAAGAGATTTAATACGTTACTCTTCAGCTATTTGTTTGTTTTGTCTATCTCTTTTCGTGTGAGGAGCAGTGCCGTTTTCATTCCAACCTGAATTTGAGAGTAGTACTTTTTTTTTCTTTTTTTTTCGATTTATGTTAATGCTTGAAGAAAAAAAAAAGGTTTTATGCGGAATTTTCCCCCCTGACCATACGTTTATCAAATGGCGATTAGAGTATGGGTTACATGTATTTGACCTAAAAATTAATGAAGGTGATCTGGGTATACTAATTAAGATATGACTTTTATTTTTAAACCAGGAGTGTAATGATTCATGCTGTGTGATCTACTTGAATAGCCCAGAGTTTCTAATGCTTTATCGATAGATCAATTTTATTCCTGGGTTATGCAATTCGAGCCTTGCTCTTGTGAAAATGTAAATCTTTTACATTTTCAGAAAAAAAATTCTTGGTCATTTTTTAAGACAAAAGCCAGCCGTTTGGCACATATTTAAAACGCCTTATTTGTATCTTATTAAATGAGTTTTGCTTCGAGCATTTTATGCTTTAAAATTTCGAAATTGACCTTTGTTTTTCTCTTAACATTTTTATTTAATATTGACTCTATTCAGCAGGTTCTCTAGTCATTGTAGTGTATGTTTTTGGAAAAGGTCCTCTTATTCTTTGCAGAAAAGTGTATTTATATCAGCAGCAATTCTTGCATGCTGAAATGCAGCCACTTAAACTTTCTCTCACCTGCAACTTACAATCATCCTTGTAAATCGGAAGACGAGGGCTGTATAAAATTTATTTCAGTTTTATTAAAACCTATCAAAACGGTTTATATTATACAATATAGTACTGATGCTGTGTGCATGTTTCGTGTTTACAACCTCTTAGTGAACAAATATAAAGAGACTTCACAACACTCAACTAATTTTTTTTCTTTCATTTTTGCCTTTTATACCTATTTGTTTTTAACAATTCTGCCTTTTATGGCGAATAATGGAGCGTAAAAACTGTTTCAAACATTTTTTTCTTTTAGATGCAATGCCTTTTTTCCCTCGTCTCCTTAATGGCATAGAAAACGACGGCCTAACTGACTTAAGCATTCAACAACACCACCCGTTTAAGCAGGCTCTTGGACTTCATCAATACTAGCTCCATCTCACTCAACACACACTACGAGCTTGACCCAAAAATTCATTTATTCCCACCCGGCCTCGGCCAATTCCAAGACAGTGCAGTACCCTCTGATGCTAAATAATAACGTCTTCTAAGTCTCTCACAGAATTTAGAAGCCGAGCTCCGCTCTGTCTGAGGTCTTTAGCAATGAATAATAGTGAATGAACAGGTCTTAGGAAACTTAGAGGACGAACGGAAAACTACCAGAAGCAATTTTACGATCATATTAGTTTTTAAATGCCTCTCTCAGAAACTTATTGGGAGCAGCACAGTAATTTAGAGAATTACAATAGCTTTAGTTACCTAAAGACCTATGAATATTTTGTGGATTCTAGATTTGATTTATCTAAATTTTTAGCTGTTTTTACCGTATTTATGTCTTTTTTACTGCATATCTCTTCATGTTTTTGTCTATCTTTTCATTTCAGAATCGATTTCTTATTTCTTTGTTACTTATATGTATCCTTGAATATTTTCTACATTAAACCGCCCTACCATTATCATTTTAGAAAAGCTTTTTGATCCCAATTTTTACCCCCATTTCACACTTTAAATCCTCCAGTCTCCACCTTCCATTCCTATCAATCTTCCAACTTTAGATTAACTCTTTCCCTCTCGAACGTGATCGGAACCCGTTTTGCCACGATCAACGGCGAACCTGCTCTGGTGCGACTGCCGAAAACCCCCTTTGATATTAACGGTGCCCATAATTAGGCCCGGATCTGATTAGCCAAGGTCCGCCTGCTGCCATCTGTCCCGTTATTTGCAGCCGTGGCGAAGATCTAGATCTAGCACCCCTCCGATCTATGGAAGGGTGCGCCTAGCCTAGGCTGCAGCAGAGCCTCCGTACCTAGAGGAGCGATCAGCAGGGTCAGGCGAAAATGAAATTAATGGTCAAAAAGCATAAGGCAAGACTGTGTGTCTGGTTAGGGATGAAGGACTTTTTGAAAGTAAAGATAAAACATGAAAAATAGATGTAGGATGAGAAAATGAGTAAAAGAGCAATTGAGAGAGAGAGAGAGAGAGAGAGAGAGAGAGAGAGAGAGAGAGAGAGAGAAAGAGCAGGGGGAGACAGACAGAGAGAGAGAGAGAGAGAGAGAGAGAGAGAGAGAGAGAGAGAGAGAGAGAAGAAATGAACAGCGCTAGAATAAGATATAAAATAGGAGAAAAGAAGATACAAGTGGAAACGAAAGAAACGAAAGAATTTTGCAAAAATTATTGTCAGATACGAGACAGCTTTCATTGTTTCATGAATAAAATAGTCTTTCAATTAGGCTCTTTAAAAAAAATCTGCTTGTCAGCGATTTTTCCCCAAAAGCTTTTCTATTTATTCTAAAAAAGATCAAAACGTCAAAAAAAATTGTGGAACCTAAGTAAAGTGAAATACTCACCAATTCTCAACATTTATAACTCATATTTTAAAATATTATGTGGTTAAATTAATACAATGCTTTAGCAAACATTTCATCTTAATTGATTTCCTTTGCTTTTCTTATGTAGAGAATTAAATTTTTTTTAATGTGAATCTGTTCTATATCCTATAGTATTGAGGGAAGAAGGAAAATGGTTAGAATATATATATCAAGATAAAAAGGCGATATGGAGGGAGATAGAGCAAAAGAGGCAGAGAGAATGAAGCAGGAGAGAGACCAGTCATGGGCAAATGTAAGAAAAAAAACAACACACACACATACACAAACGTACATAAATTGAAGCATAGTACAAAAGATCGAGCAGTGTAAGGATGAAGGAGATTTGAAAAGGAGACAAGAGTGGAATAACATGGTGGAAAGGTGCTATCCTGTTAGCTGAAACGGCTCGCAAGTCAGTAATTCTAAAAAGACTTTTTCAAGCAGCTGTTAGTGTTATTATATAAAGACTGTGGTAGTGTTCATTATTATGTGGCCTTCAAATCCATTATTCGTGATTATTATAAAGAATAAGATATGAATTTAGTGCCAAATTTTGTAAACAAATTTTTTGAACACTTTTTCGCTTTTTTGTACAAAATATTTACATAGATATTACTTTTTTTTTCATACTTCGTGTGCAAATAACACCAAGCAAGTCGGCATCGTGGCCTCCAGCTTTAGTTTTAGGGAGGGGGACAATATTTAAATCATCTACATCCTATTTTCATGAAATAGCGCTGCGTTAGTATCTTATCTTCCGATCCATTTTAACATTTTATTCTCAAGAAAATAAGAAACTATTTGAAGGTTAATACCACCAATAAAGAATATAATCAACCAGTCAGGTGCCCTGCTTTTAGCGTAGGCTATAATGACTTTCTACGCATCTCGATCCCTAGTTGCTTTTAGTGCATCTATCACTTGTCATACATTTAGCCAATTTATAAGTTCCTCCATCTTTTCTCGCTTTTTTCCAATGCTGCATTTACCCACAAAGGAAATAGATATGTATCTATATCCTCTCTGGTTTACCTTCGATCATTTCAGCTGTCACAGGGTGTTCCAGTTTCTCTCTTCTTACTACCGGTCGAAATTGGTTTCCTGGCGTTTAATGTTTTCTACTTATGAGTGATCTTGTTGTGTCAGCTTCTCGTAACACTGCTTCGTTTGACTTCTTTGCACTCCGTGAGGTTCGTAGCGTTCGTCGTAGAAACCAAATTTCAGTTGCCTTCAGTTTCCTTTGCAGTTGATTTGAAATCATCTAGGCCTCACATCAATACATCAGGATAAATAAATAGAATAAAATGTTTAAAACATAAGCTGTTTAACGAAATGAAGTGCAGTACTATGTAAATATCTAGTCTAGAATTCTAGTTGCATGGAAGCTTGCTTTGAAACTGATTCTGTCATTAGATCTAGATTTTAGTTTATGAAAACTATCTATTCAGAATGAGTGTACACATATATCTTGACCATTTCCAAAACATGGCAGGGTAGACATGTCAAAATAAAAGTATCCTTATAAAAATTCCAGATTATTGAGTTCCTAATAACAAAACAAATCATATCTGTGTTAAGCAACAAAAGCCTGAATGAATTTAACACCTTCAAACAGCACGTGCTCCTGTTTGTTTCATAATTGTGCCAAAGATCATTTTCTCAGCAGAGGCAAAGAAGCGTGAAAACGACCCTGTTACTTTTCGTTCAACGTTCGTCTGGATGCTCTGTCTGGCTGTTGCCGCTACTTAATGCGGTTCGCCCCTAGCTTATTTTCCTCTCTAACCAAGAATTCGACTCACCCCTTGTCCCCGCCCTCTCCGCCTCCCACATCTTTCGCGATTGCCATCTGCATTGAGTTGATAACTGAAGCGTTAATTCTCTCTGTTCAAAGAGACGTGGCGAATGCGAAAACAGATATCATATTCACCGATCAAACATCGCCCTCTGGCTAGAAATGTGTCAGTCAAACAAGGGCGAAAACCTCAGAAAAAAATATTCCAAAACGAATTACTCTTTGTGCACACGAAACGCGAAACGTTCTGTCATATTTGCCGTTTGCTGAAAAGATTTTCATGATTTTTTTTTAAATAGGGTTTGGTGTGCCTCATTTGTTCAAACGACTAACTCTGGAAACATAAATGCAATGATCACATAGTTGTGATCTGAGGGTACGAAACCTTAGCGGCTTTTGCAGCCTCAAATCGTTTTCCGTTTGATATGAAAGAAAAATATGGACAGTTTGGTCTCTATATCATATGTCACTAACTGAAAGCAATGACGAATAAAACTGTTTTAAATGTTAACAGAAAACATTGTAATAAAAATAAAAGATAAAATAAAAATGTCTCAGCAAATATCTGGCAGATGTGCTCAGGCGATATTATGTCTCTCTTTGCCATTTAGATAATTAAGCTTTTGTTCACCGATTTCAGAAAAAGAAATTAATATATGAGCACAGGAAGTTCTTTGTTCATATTCTTTCCTTATGCGCATGTCTTTAAAAAGTCGAAAATTGAAATGAAAAACTTCCTTTGAGTAATAATCATCTTTAATCTCTTAATGAATACAATTTTTATACTACCTTCTTGTATCATTCTAAGTGTTAGTCCATGGTTCTTCTTTTACGGACCATTTGAATACTCTGCAGTAACTCCATGTCTCTTTGCAATCTTAGTAATATACGTGTAAAAGTTATCAACGTCATTTTTCTAGCACAAAATTTGTATTCATTCTTTTTATCGAAGACCACCGATCGCTATATTGTCCTTATTTAATTCATCAATTAGTAAACTGTTCAATCAACCAATCAACCGATCTACCCATCTATCTGTCAATCAATCAATCAATCAATCAACAAATCATAAAATGCCACTTTAAGGAACTCTTAAACTGGTATATGTTAAGTTCAAAATTTAAAATACTTTTTTTTAAAGAGTTGTGCATTCATTATCGTGTTTTATAAGAATATTCTTAAAATTCTAGAATTTTAGCGGTGCTAGCTTTCAAAATTAAAAAAAAAACTACTGTCGTTTGGCCATGGACTTCAACGTATCTGCGAGCTCACTACAACAAGCAGCTTTGTTTAAAACATGCTCTTTACTTCTGGTTTACCGTTCCAAACAAGATAGTTGTCTTTCACAGAAATCACAGTTACTGTGCTTTATGTGCAACTTGCTTTTTATGACAATTGTGTATTTACAGAAAATAATAGACATATAAATAAACCACTAAAACATATTGTGGCCAATATTTGCCAAAATTACCTTTTAACTAATCTGATTATTTTGGAAAGCGGACAATAGTCAATGATTTATTTGTGAGTTTATTATTCTTTTTATTACCATATTTTTAGCCTCAAGGAACCTTTATCAGGGCTTCTTTTTCAAGTCTATTCTAAGTTTGAGTTTTTAAAAAATCAATAGTTGCTCACCATTCTTGCACTTTATCGTAATCTCATTTTAAGTTTGATATCAAATCAACATATAAGATCCATTCAATAAAGTGCTCTCAATATTATACATCGTTCGATATCATGGATGTTGCGCACACTGCCATGAAAAGACATAGAGAGCCATCCAAAAATGAATTGAGCGTGACCAGACAAAAGAGATTTAGCCAGCAGCAATCACAGACACTGGAAATTAATCTTTGTTGCGGCTTTTGCTTTAAAGAATTGAGATATCCATAGAAATCAGCAAGGGGAACGAGTGCATATCGCTTTAGCGTAAAACTTGGCATCAAATGCCATTTTGCACGGTCCAAGTATATCTAAGCAGGCCAAAATTTTATGGCTCTAAGTTCAAACCCGGAAATAAAAAGGGCGAAAAAACACGCTTTGAAAATCCATTTTGGCTCGAGTGTGGCTCGCTAATTGTTTTAGTCAAACAAACGGGAAGCAATTTGGCGTCACGGGCCGCAGCCACAGAGCGAAGAACTGGGCCCAGTGTTTGGCCAATGTCCCATGGGTGGGTCCGCTAATAGAGTGATCAACAGCCCGTTGTGTAGGCAGACCTCCTGGGAGTTAGCCCAGGCATAGAGCCCCAGATTCCAACAAGCTGGAATCATGTCGTGTTGGCCAGACACTCTGGCTCTTTGATAGCTTTAGCGAGATTTAGATCATCGGGCTATTCTGTCTCTACAGTGATAGGGCTTGTATTATCCCTGCTCTGGTCCGTGTTAACCCCTTATCTATTGCGTGTTTGTTACAAGTCTTTGTTCTTTTTATTAATCATTTTTTACTGTTAATTCCAGTCTCTCCATAAAAATATATAGCTCTTATAAATCACTTTTCATCCTCCCTCTAGCATTTTATCTCTGTGCACGCTCATTTCTTTCTCGTTTTGATTATTCTATGACATTAGCTTTATTGTCCTCCGTTTATTTTCATTTCTGCCACACCTATGACAGGGACACATCCGTATTAGCTGAGAAAATTTTAGCGTTTTCGATCAGATTTTTGAAAACTCATTATGAGACTTTTGTCCCCTTCCTTTAAAAAAACGCTATCGTAGCCAAAACACAGTAATGCCTGCCTTGTTTTGAACTATGTAGGCATTTAAAGAAACCAAACTTTGATTTTAGCGTCTAATCGTGCCAACCTTATAGAGAGACAAATTATACGAAAAAGTTTCAAACTTTTACATTAGTTTTATGGTGTCAACTTTTTAAAGTTTAGAGCAAAAATAGATAAGATAAAAAGGCGAAAGTATAAAGCTCGTCTCTTCAGCACTCTTTTTAAAATAGTGCTAATTCAGTTTTAAAAATTATAATAGTTAAGTATTAATTACAACATCAAGCAGCTTGATTCAGAGAAAGGCATCCCCTCCATTTCTGTCGAAATTCAGACTGGTTCTAAAATAATGATTGCAATAAAAGTTCATGAAACATCTACTTTATTGAGTATCTCTAATCCCTTCTTTTAGAGTTTTTCTGTTCTTTTGTCATATGAGAGTCTTCTACAATGCATCGCATCTTCTTCAAGAGCGAAGAAGAGTTGATTATAAAGATAAAGAAGGAGAGCAACATGAAACAGAAGGAGTCAAATAAAGAGAGAGAGAGAGAGAGAGAGAGAGAGAGAGAGAGAGAGAGAGAGAGAGAGAGAGAGAGAGAGAGAGAGAGAGAGAGAGAGAGATTTGGAGGTAGAGAGAGGAATGTTTGACAGGGGCAACAAGGATGTAGTAATTTTATTTTTATTTATCTAATTAATTACTAGATTTTTAAGCCCTTTCTCTTAGTTATTATTAAGTGACGAGGAACTGGCTGGACATCTATGTCTTTATGTGCTGTGACTGTACAGATTGGCGCAAAGAGGTTCCGGAGCTGTAGATTGATCCTAGTCTCCTAGAAATCCCTAGAGTACTCAGGTGTTATGGAATCTTGACTTGCGCACAGGAAACTCAGAGTGGTTTGCAGAGTTGAGACTGCCTTTTTTTTTTTTGTGTGCAAACTGAAGAAAACAAGAATGTAAAGGTGAAAGAAAGGATGCAAGTAGTTGTTTTCTTTAAACTCGAACGACAAACTGGTAAGAATATTTTTAGTTCCGTGAATGCCCCAAAAGTGAATTAGGTGTTTTTTTCTTCAAACTCCCACTTCTTGGAGAAATCGGTTTTCGCCAGGCCAAAAATAAAGCGTTAATTACAAAATAAGACGTTTTAGTAAAGCTTTTCTAGGTAGGCAAAACACAGTCATAAAATTCAATAGAGTGTCAAATCTTCCCGGACACACACACACACTCAAATACCACTCTTAGTTTCTACATTCTCATTTACGCGACAATTTCTTAGCTTTCACACAAAAACTTTCTTCGATACTCTTTTAAATTCTAGTTTTTTTTTTTTTTTAAAGTCTATTTAAGAGTGTAACAAAACAAAAAAAGCATTTTTGTAAACCACAAATGGGCAAATCGTGCCGTTACGTAGCTGCCACCTAGAATTTAGCCTTTTTTTTTTTTTTCAAAGAAATCGGAGACGGAAAATACATCGAGTAAACGCACAAAAGACCGGATCTGACTTCGCGGTGCCGCGGAAATGGCATGAAGCGCATATCCTTCCGGGTCAAATTTGTAACGGAAATGTGTCTTTTTCCTGCTCAGGACAACACTTGTGTTGGAACTGTGGGCGACCTCGCAACTTATAATTGATCATTTAGGCTGACACGTTTGTGCTTGAAATGCATGGTAATGGGTGTGAAAAGAATCGTTGCATAGTTAAATGAATTTCTATAACACTTATTTATATTTTCAATACATAGAGTTTCCTCCAGTAATTTTTGCGACTGAGTGTTACTTGCTACGGTCTAGAACTTTCTTATAAGAGAAGTGCGTTTACCATAATTTTATGAATTGAAAATTCGAAAATTTAAAAAAGAAAGAGAGTGGAGAGAGAGAGAGAAAAAGAATGAAAAGTGTATTGAAGCAAGTAAACTCTTCAGAATTAAGTGGTGTGATGTGTAATTGCGAAGAAAAGGATAAGCTCCCAAAATCAGACCAACGTTAAGGCATTGTATTGCTAACACAGACATTAATGCGGCGATATGCGCCAACCTCTTGATGCCACGCTACAATGTTTTACACCCGTGTAGCCTGTTCACACCTCGACATCTGGTAGGTAGGGAACCTCCAGTTCAGTAGGGGAACTATATCAACATGGTGATCATTGTCAGTGAGTGTCCTTCTGGCCAGGAAGTGTGGCATGCCAGTCGCACATCGATCACGACGCTGAAAACAGAGCCGCAGGCAGTAGATGACCTGTTGAAGTGTTGAAGAAGGGCGTGGCAAGGCCAGACGCAGGCGCGCTGTTGTAAAGCTGAAAATTGCCTATTGTCTTAACTAACAATGACAAATCTAGCGATAGTCTTTTTTTTTCACCATTGAGGGAAATAAGAGAGATAGATAGATAGAAAGAAAGAGAAAGAGAAGAGGAGAGAGGAAGGACATTTGGGAGTGAGCAAAGGGGGTTCCTACATGCAGATATAGTGACAGAGAGAGAGACTGGTGGATTAACATAAAGGGTTAAGGCGAAGAGGCAACAAAACTCTATCAGTATACATAGGGCAGCCCATTATTAAACACCATATTAGATCGTTCCAGACTTAAAATAGCTCAGGTTTATATTTTACCTTGATTTAGCTCGTAGATCTTGATCTTTAAATGTGCTGTCCAAAAATTTAACTAGTTTGTCTGGTCCATAAAAAAAAACTATAGGTTTAATTTTTATACCGTACTTGCTCAAGACACTATTTACATTAAAATGCACTATATTGCAATATATTGGACCATCTTCATTATCTACCTGAAGAGTAACACTGGATGAAATGATGAGCATAGATTTTCAAAATTTGGGAATGAAATTTTACTTATTTTATTTCAGGTTACAAATAAAAATCTATCATAAAAAAAAAACCGCATGATTATTGATGTCAAAGATTAACTCTTTAAATAATGCATAAAATCTAGGAAATGAACAGCAGGATTTTTTTTTAAATGAAAATAAAGATGAACTAAACATGGACCCGACAAAAGCGTTTTTTAAGTGCAAGATCTATATATAGAATCTCCCCATCAGTTTTAAGCGAGTTGAAAGAGTGCCTTGCCCAGCAGATAAATTCCTTACTTACGAAATTCAAAGGATTTGTATTTTGTCTTCGGAGCTTGTCTGTGATTCTTACAATGCCTTAGTACCAGGTATAGAATTTACATTCATTAAATCAACCCAAAACGTTCCTCATAAGACTGTAGAACACTAGGGATTAGAATAATAATAAAAAAATTCTAATCGGGCCAAAAATGCAATAAACTTGGTCTTGGTGGAAATAAAGAAGTATTCTCATAAATACAAAAGATAAAATTAATTGAAAGTTTATCCTGGTAAGAAACAGTCTACTCTTATTCATACAAATGTTAAAATAAATTGAAAGTTTATCCTGGTAAGAAAAAGTCTACTCTTATTCATACAAATGATAAAATTAATTGAAACACTCTACTTAAGAGAACGACCTAGATCAACCGCAAAACCTTTTACATTGATATTTCCTTCCTTAATGTATCATGAAGAGAAAATGCGACTTTGGCTGGAAAAGGCATTCATAATTTCAATAGCAGCGGAAGATCAATACTTGGCTCTCTTAGATGTTCGTTACATTGAAATTAATGCAAATCTATTTGTTCTGGTCATCGGCGAAATCTTTTTAAATGAAAACTTCTGAATTTCTTATTGCGGCTGCTCCGAATCCAAAAGTAGTTACGTGCCTTCATAAGTAACTCGCATTTTTTTTATGTATATATAATCTAAATAAAGAATGTATATTCTTCAGCATAGAATATAATTTCTTTTTTTTTTCCATTTTCGTTAGGCTACAGAACTCCAGTTCTAATTTTCGACCGACTTTATTGTTTTTCAAAACATGCACCAGTTGCTCTTAGACCATTTTTCCAACGTCGCTTTACTTCTCATTTTACCAGTCTATAAAAATGACTTCTAACTAAGGCTGCTAATTAGCAGCGGGTTCTTTAATATCATACTTAGAAGAAACAATAACATCTCAGCAATTTTGAAAAAGGGGAAATTTTTTTGTCTCTTTTAGTTTCCGAGGAATTTTAGACGGAGCAAATCGAATATTGAAATGTTCCTAAATAGGCTTCGATCAGTTTTAAAATCTGAGTATTTTTAGAATCTTACACATTTAGCCCTCAATACCTTTTTCTATGTGAATTTCTTGTTCGAAATTATCTGTTTTTTTCACCAATCCATTTTTGTTGTTGTTGTGATCTGTATCTCTTTAAGTACATATTTTTATCTTTATTGTATCAAATAAACATGTGTCAAATGGCGTCGCGTTTTCTAAAGAGAGAAAAAAGGTCACTGCTGAGAGAGTGAGGTCTAACGAGGTGAGCATAATGACCACCTTAAAGGACACTCTTCAAGACTGACCCCTGCAAATCCAGGGCTATTGATGCCAGATATCCCGACTCAAAGCATTGTCAGGCGGTCATTGCTAACGGACTCGGGCGCTTAATGGACCACTGCAACATTTGCTTCCAGTTTTCGTCGGTTTCAAACGATGCTTTGGCGCCGATGGTTCCACAGATCAGGAAGTAATGTGTAGCGTGTAGAGTGACATTGATACTGGCTCACTGGCCGAGGTAACTGAGCGGGAAAGTTCACTTGTCCTGCCCACAATCAAAATAGATGAGATGGGGTCGACTTCACACGGATCAACATCAGATTTTTTTGATGTTCCTTCCTCTCTCATGCTCTCCGTTTCACGGTCTCTCTGTCGCTCCTCGCTTGCTTGACTTTGTCTTGCTGCCGTAGAGTTTCTTTCTGTTTCTTCAGTATCTGTCCCAACGTATCTGTTTGCCGATTCTGTGTGGGTTTTTTCTGTCTTCCTCTTTACAAAAATGTGAAACAAAGTTTACCTACTTTTTTCCTTTACCCTCTGAATTTTTTTTTTCTTGCCAGAAAGTTTTCTGTCGGTCTGCTTAGAGCCTCTGTCTCTCCATATTTAGTTTAAATGTCACTTTATCATTCAGTCTTTCTTTCATTCTCTCAACCCTATCCCTCTTTTTTCATTTCAGTGAGCAAAGTAAATCTATTGTACTTTTTTTTCGAGTCCTCTCTCTCTGTGTCTGTCTTTGTCTGTCTATTTTTACCTCTCTATCTATCTCTTTCTCTGCCTGCCTCTACTAGCTGTATTATTTTTCACTCCTCTTGATCTCTCTTCCAAGAGAGCACGGTGCATCTGGAACCAGCTAGCAAAGATCAAAGGCTGGGCTTTGGAACTCTATAAATCTGCCCTGGTCGTGTATGTCTTTTAGAGAGGTGGTTCTCAGACAATACCATTGTGCTCCGGGCCCGACAGATGGCAGCCCTGCGATCTCCGACTCCAGACTGAGTATTGAATGTCGTGAGGAGACAAAAGGCTTGACGGCCTGCATTGGCTGTCGAAGCTACCCGTTCTGATGCGGAGAAAGGAATCAGCCAGGCGTTTAGATGTCGTGAGGCGAGCCTCCACGAAAGTTTGTAGCTCACGATCTTAGTCAGAAGGGGAGAAGGAGATAGAAGAAGAAAGAGTGAGCTAAAGAGAGAAAGCCAGCGAGATAGAGAGAGTCCAACATAATGGAGGAAAAGTGTGAAAAGAAATGGTGAGGTAAACAAGTTGAGTTAAAGAAATATGATAAAACCGGACTATAGAAGTGCAAAGATGAACATTTAATAATTATGTCGTTTTTAATATTGCATGTTTTTTATTTGTTTTGTGTGTGTGTGTGTGTGTGGGGGGGGGTTATGTCGTTTACACAGTTACACAGTGGGCATGTGTATGATAAATCAAACAGATTGTCCAGAATTAATGTTAATTGCCAGGCAGAATGCAGATTTTTTTTTTTTTACTACAATTCACTGCTGTTACTTTTTTCTCTTAATATTTTAATGCTTTTCAAATTTTCACTTTAAAAAAAATTGACTTTTTGATATATGCCCAACTTCTTTTATAAATTGCAAAGGTCAAAGGGGAGCGATAGACACAAGAGGATAGCGCGCAGGTGTTTATAATGTGTGGTTGTGAGAGAAATAGACAGAAACAGAGAGAGAGAGAGAGAGAGAGAGAGAGAGAGAGAGAGAGAGAGAGAGAGAGAGAGAGAGAGAGAGAGAGAGAGGGAGAGAGAGAGAGAAAGGAAGAAAGACATTCAGGCATAAATGAACAGAGGAAGACAGATAGTTTAAAGAGAGAGAAAATGCGTGCTATTCTGTTGTTTTTGTCTCTCAGAGCTTGATGGCTTTTGATACATGATCTGTCCACCACAGACAAGCTTGGCACTCGCATCTGGAAGATTTGGCCTCGCCGCCCGCACTCCCAGCTCTAAGATTCCAATTTGTCCTCCTCGAATGTCTCGAATGTTTTTATTTCGTTTTCAACAATAACCTCCGCTTCTCTCTCCCTTCTCTCCTTCTCTATCTCTGCAGGTTTCTGGTTCGTCCAACCTATTTATTCATCACGAAGTAACTAAAAGTCAATAATAATAGTAAAAATAATAATAATAATAATAATAATAATAATAATAATAATAATAATAATAATAATAATAATAATAATAATAATAATAATAATAATAATAATAATAATAATAATAATAATAATAATAATAATAATAATAATAATAATAATAATAATAATAATAATAATAATAATAATAATAATAATAATAATAATAATAATAATAATAATAATAATAATAATAATAGTAATAACAAAAATGCATATCTTTCGAAGAAACTTGGGGCATTTTTTTTTAAATCTACACTAAATGTTGTACACTGAGATGTTGAAAGTAGTTTTTAGTGGAAACTTTCTTGAACTTCTTGGTTTTCTTTTGTTCTACTAAAATTTTGCACAAGGAGTATTTTAACCAGTAATTTTTTCATCGAGCTAGGTTCATATTGAGGTACACTCGGCACTCGTCATAATAATATCTTGCTGTGTCTGGTAATGATTTTAAAGAAAATACTTGTACATGTGTTTCAATGGTCAAATATAACTATAGATCTCGCTTTTCCCATGTCATGTAAGTTTGTTTTTGGGTTGTTGTTTTGTTGTTTTGTTTTCGTTTTTTCTTTGATTGCTTGTTCAGGCAAGCACTCCAATTTCAACTTTTCAATGGATGAAAACATTTCGTGTTTTAGAAAGAAACGAATTCTTTTTTTTTCCTTTTTTTTTCACAAAAAAAAAAGCATCTGTTTTGTACTTCTTACCTTGAATCAGGTACTTCTAATTTTCTTAGTTGCATACCGTGTATCAAACATAGAAGGTAGTTATGTTTGAAATACACAAAATGCGAAAGAGAGATAAACCTTTTTTCTTGATCATTTTACGCATTATTTTCATGATGCAGTTAAGTCATACGCCTATATTAATCATAATAATTATCTTATTGTTCATACATGGATCTCACTACGGCGCTCTTGATTCCATGTTTTACAATAATTGTATTCTGCAGCAAATATTGAAGAAAGTGTCTTCCTTGTGTTAAGTTTTCTTTAGTGCCTTTCTTATCAAAGTAGACCAAATGGGTTGATCTTAGATTATTTTAACCATACAAATCTTGTAAAACTGTATCTGTATTTTGTAATATCCAACCATAATGATTTAGAGGGAGGAGAGAGAATGAGAGAAAGAAAGAGAGAGAGAGAGAGAGAGAGAGAGAGAGAGAGAGAGAGAGAGAGAGAGAGAGAGAGAGAGAGAGAGAGAGAGAGAGAGAGAGAGAGAGAGAGAGAGAGAGCGAGAGAGAGAGAGAGGGACGTTACTATCTCTATATAGTTTGAGGACAAATAATTATAGAGTTAAATCGTTATCAACTCTGATCCTCCACTAGTGTTACAACAAAGGTAGTGAATTTTATCATAGCACTTTAAACTCAGTAAGAGCAACATTTTCTTTACGTTTTTTATGCTTGCCACTCTCAACAATTGTATTGATTGGTGATAAATATCTTATCGAGACCAAAATTCTTTTGATTCGTAAGCATTCTCTCTCTTAAACTCTAAGGACGATAAATTATTGTAGATGGTTTAAATTCATTAATCAGTTAAGTGCGTTTTATGGAGGACTGGCTTTCACTTTGATTTTGCCCGCTACCTCATGACTTCTTGGGCCGGGGTTTTCTTAAGGTTTGCCTAATATTCGTCTTTGGGTTATAACTTAAATGGTACACACGGGAAGGTTTATTGTGCAGCTTTTGTTAACGCATGACAAGGCCAGCCTTATCAGTGCGTGGACAAAAAATTACAATGACATTTTATGTTACTATTGCATTTGAAGGTGACAAAAGTGTAAAACATGCCTATACCTTGGTCTCTGATCAATCAAACTCAAATCATCTGTATGTTTACTCTTTCAGAAGATAGAGGATAGTAATAATAATCATTTTGGAAAGATGAGAGGAGGTAACGCTATAAATCAAAGGTGAATTTTATTGAAAAATCAATTTTAGAGTAGCATTCTTTTCTTTCTCTTGTTCACATATTTTATTCTTCATATACAAATATTGTATGAAATTCATAGCATATCATAGACAAAATACATTTTTGTGAGTTAAACATACATCCTATTATAAAATGTGTGTCATTTTAAGCCACCTTCCCTTGACATTTTTCTATATTCTTTCCTCTCGTTCTTATTCTCTCTGTCGACGAAACTTCTCTCTTCATTTCTCAGTCTCTCTGTCTCTGTCTCTGTCTCTGTCTCTCTCTCTCTGTCTCTCTCTCTCTGTCTGTCTGTCTCTCTCTCTGTCTCTCTCTCTGTCTCTCTCTCTCTCTATGCGTCCATGTTTATGATTTGCCACAGCCTGCCTGATAGGCTTAAAAAAGGATTATTTTGCGCTTGGATATGGTTTTTGGCTGAATTAAAACACAATTACCTTAGATCTCTTTGGATCAAAGCCCTAAAATATTAAAACTTCTGCCGGTATTTAATAACTATGTTGTCCAATTGGTGCACATCGATTTCCATACAATGCCCCCCCAAAAAATAATAATAATTGACATTCATGGTAAGATTAAATCTCGTTATATGGAAAGCCTTTAGAAAAACTCAATTGCCATTGAAAAAAAAAAAAGTAGAAACGTTTCATTCACTCTTGTTTAAAATGTTGACAATAAACAGACATATTAGCAACGGTAAAATTAAAATAAATTTGAAGTGTAGGTAATTACAAATATAAAATAATACCTATTTTAAATCAATATGCATGAACATAATGTACTTCACACTTTTTAAGTCAATGGAGCCTAATATGAAATGATATCTTTCTATTATTGGCAAGACATTGGTGCAGGGTGATGTCATAAAATACTTAGAGTATCTCAGGTGACACAGTTTAATAAAGGACATCGTAAGTTCGATAGAGTGTAATCGTATTCGGTACAAACCAACATAAATCAGTTGCTGACTAGAAGTTATTGGACCGTATAAAAAAGTTGTGTGCACCGGTATGCAATAATTTGAAAATAGTTATTATTTTCTGAAAGATTACATAACTCAATGTTTCCCAGATTCCTCAAATTTTGGGTCTAATTTTCCATAAATGTGGAAATCCTCAAAGTAATTTAGCTAGCTGTAGTTAAAGAATAGAAAAGGCTGCTGAAACAAATAACATTTTTTAATAAGAGAAAGTAAAAGATGGTGAGCAGGTCGTGAGGCTTGAGAGAGAGAGACAGAGACAGAGAGAGCGAGAGAGACAGAGAGTCAGAGAGATACAGAGAGGAGAAATTAATAATGTGATTTTATTGGGAGTAAAAATGTGAACAACAATTATTACATCAAGGATTACACACATATGGTGGGGGATTATGTAGATTCAAATCTCATATGTGACACTACAATTTTGAAAAGTTGAAAAGGAATGTCCTCATTTTGGCCTAAAAACTGAGTCAAACCCTTCAATCTTGATTGAAAGAGGGATTGTAACTGTAGAAAAAGAACAGATTGTGTGGTGTATGATGCTGTTGATACGCGGTGTGCTAGGCTCAGCACTCTGGAATAACATAAGGCTGTGGCCTGGGTGTGTATGCGGCGACTCAGAATAATGGCTTTCAGAAAAATGGGTTTGCATAACATTGATTTACCGAGATGTAAAAATGTAATGTGACTACAAATGTAAAGCTGTTTATTTAAATAAACATTTTTCGAAATATGTGGTTTGGAAGGCGTTGTCTGATGTGCAGAGAGATCTTTGTGATCACAAGAAATGTAATTATGTCGGAAAAGAGTGTGTGAAGGGAGTGGAGTGGAAGACTTTGGAAGTTGCACGTTGATCATTTTGGTGATACCCAAAAAGATAATGGCTTATGAAATTCGAATGCTCAAGTATGTGGCAAGCGATAAGTAAAAATAGTGGTTGGTGCGGTTTGATAAGGGTTGCGCTATTCAGAAATAAAATCAGAGGAGGAATGTCTGGGTAAAGCGTGTGTAAACGATCAAATGATAAGTTGAATAAATCAGAAGTCATAAATATTTGGGACTTCTTAGGGCCAGTTGATGCATATATAAGATGAGTTTCCAAAGTATGACATAACAGCTTTGGCAGGATCACCAAAGCAGAAAATGTGTTTGCAGTAGTAGTAGTAGTAGTAGTAGTAGTAGTAGTAGTAGTAGTAGTAGTAGTAGTAGTAGTAGTAGTAGTAGTAGTAGTAGTAGTAGTAGTAGTAGTAGTAGTAGTAGTAGTAGTAGTAGTAGTAGTAGTAGTAGTAGTAGTAGCAGTAGTAGTAGCAGCAGCAGCAGCAGCAGCAGCAGTAGTAGTAGTAGTAGTAGTAGTAGTAGTAGTAGTAGTAGTAGTAGTAGTAGTAGTAGTAGTAGTAGTAGTAGTAGTAGTAGTAGTAGTAGTAGTAGTAGTAGTAGTAGTAGTAGTAGTAGAAGGAGTAGTAGTAGTATTAATAGTAATGGCAGTAGTCGGAACAAAACACCGAAGAAGAAACAAATACCGGGTAGAAAAGGGATACCGAAACAAGAATATCTAGATTCAAATGTATGAAATTTGTGTGTCCTTTTTATCTTATTTCCACTGAAATGGATGTGTGAGCAGAGGTAGTTATGTGGAAATCTGTGTTTAAAAATTATCTTTCCTTAATGATAGTAGTTTATGATAGGTAATCAATCATTTAAAATGCTAATATCAATACCAAATTAACATTTGACATATAATAAATGCTTGAGTGAGGCGGAAAAAAAAGTGTCATGACTAGAATATTTAAGATGTTAGTACAATCATATAAAGACCGCTCAGAACTGGCCATTGTTTTGCTGCCTTTAAAACAGTAAACGGCACACTTGCATTGCAAAGATACACCGCACTACATGAATTATTATGAAAAAAAAATACAATACTTCTGTAGATAGGTCTGAAAATTTTTTACGCTATATGACATTTTCAATACATTACCAAAATCGATCCTCAACACACATCATTCATGCCAATTTAATTTTGTATGTAATAGGAAACTATTTAAATGACAACACAAATATAAATGCGCACCATAGGGAAGAACAGGTTCGACGTATAGCTTAAAAAATATATATTAAAAAAATCAAGAACTTATAAAAAAAAAAAAAAACAGGGTGATTATTTACATTTGAAATTAAAATCAAAACTTTGAGTATTGGTTATCTTTGGAACAGATAAGGTGAATACATTTGGGACGCAGTGAAGCATCGATATTTCTTAATTTTTAGACAACTTGACTAGACTGAAATGCTTTATCGATATCCGGTAGAGTTGCACTGAACAAATGTCGTCATAAAGACACTCCTTACATAGCTTATACGTTGTATTTACAAATTTCTCATCATTCACAAGTTCTTTATAGTTTAATCGAGATTGAGATGTCCACAGTCGGTAAAATAAATCGTTTTTTTTTTCCATTCATTATGTCTTGATTAATAACTATCATCATCAGTCTCAAAAGCTTAGGAAATAGTTCCGACAATGTCGGCTGCATGGTTGTTTCATGTTATGGTTCATTAAACCATTCTTGAAAATCACAAGGAGTTCCTCCATCCAAATAGTGTGGAGTCGATGAGTGTTGCGCCACCAAAAGATTCTTTAATAATATGTTAGCTTGAAAGCAAAATGAGTATAACTGAAACTTTCCAATAATTTTTTTTGTCGTTTCCAAACAAAATTGCAGCAAATAATAATGTAATTCACAGATCCAACTGTTTTGATTCCGATGCTGTTTCGAGTAAGGTTAACTACATGGAAACTCTTCTTTCGAATCTAAAGAATATTTAGCATTTATTATACCTTTCTTGGAAATCAAGTCATTTCTGCCGATAATCGCCAGTTGAATCGTTATAAGAATGTCAGGTAGTAGTATGGTGTCGATGTTGCGCGTTTTGCAATAAATCCATAGTGTGGAATGTCTGATCGTCATCTGGCAAGGATTGTGTCATGATTGGTGCTACTTCACTGGTTGTATTGAGGCACGCGCATGACAATTACAGCGCCCTTGTAAATTCTCTGAGGTCTCCCAATGATGCGAAGAGAGTTTCAGTCCCATGACGATCACTGAATCAGTACCGAATTGTATCTTTGGAAAGTCGCAGATGAGAGAATCTTATCAAAACACCAGTTTTGGCCTGACTCTCTCGGCTGACCACACGAGGTGAGGTTCGGCTATTTGGCTGGCGCGACGATGGACCCTCCGTACGCTGACTGTGTGCCGCAGGTGGGCAGACCGAAAGGATTCACACTGGAGAACGGAGAGCCGACGATTCCACTCATACCTGGAGACATGGCAAAATCGCAATTAACAGTTAGCTGTGATGACACAAAATACTACGCATATGTTTAATTTACTTTGTCAAGCAATTTTAATACTGGTAAATCTAAGCTTGTTTAATCCGATTGGTAAGGTAGTGTTTAGTCATATCATCATAAAAAGTACGGAATACATTGATTGTTTTAAAAGTTCCAGAATCATGTACGTGCGTCTAAGTTTTTTCGAGAAAATGAAGCTTGTTATCTGGTGTTGTTGGTTTTAACTTGTTGACACAATTATGTCGTTATTTAAAGTAAAACAATATTGCTTCAGGAAAAAATTAGAAAGAATCAAAATACGAAATCTTTAATTTTGTAAAACACAACAGACATGCATCAAAGGAAGAAAGAAAGGACTTTGTTTGATATTTGCTGCGCTTCTCCATTTTTATTTATAGTACAGAAAACATTAGTCAAAGTGCATTGTAGAAAATGAACATTCTAGTCTTTTATTGCAATGTTTTTTTAATCCTCTATCAGTATACAATTATACTTAGACTTCATACTTTTTCAAGCTATTAGGAAATAATATCATGCAAGTAGAAAATTACTCTTTATAAATTAAATGCTCACAGCAGAAAGTGCGGTATAAAAACGGTCCAGGTGTGTAGGAAACAATTACACTAAAAATCAAAATGGTGCAGCTCAAGGAGAGAAATTCTGTTCAATCACAAGGCTGTAGTTGCCGAAAAAAGAAGAACATGACACACAAGAAAAACTAGCCACACCAAAGCAAAAGAACACCTAGGTTGAGAAAACCATACAACCTCTAGCTCTCATAAATTTGAGCCACTCATAAAATAACATCAAACAGAACGATATTTATATTAGTGCATGTTTTGTTGCAGCAACTTTTATTCAAAGCTACCTGTCCAGTTTTTTTTATGCATATAAAATACACCACGCATCCCAATCCTTCCATATGTTTGGTGGGCAAATATGTCACAAGAACATCAAGAATGTTTTTTTTTTTTCTAGTTGATAGTATTGTAGTGAAAACCTCATGAGTGAAAACCCTTACCTGCTCCTATCCTACTGGCTTCGTCTCTCAGAAAATGGTCAAGGCCTAAGGAGAACAGAAAAGAGGTAGAGATGTAGTATTCCTATAGGAGAGTTACACTAAATTTTTACTACGATTCATTTCAAGGTTTATTCTGTTGCTTTTTAAAAGTATTGTCCACATACTTCAGTAAAAGGTTCATACGAATGAAAGTCATCAATACTGCGAATAAATGGAGTAAGTTTTATTTGAAAATGAAAAAAATGAAAAGTCCAGAGCATTCCAAACACTGACAAGTAAGAAAAAAACTGAAAAAGACAGTTAACACAAAATGCAATTGACACATACCAGAGATAATAAGACAAAAATTAACGCTAAATTTTTGCTTTGAAATCAATGAAAAAAGAAGCAAAGAACTTGTTACTTTTTTTGTCTCCTGAACTTTTTATATCTTTTTTTTTTTTAATTTTGTGTTTCCGAAATTGTTTCGGGGACCTCCAAAAATTTCTATTACATTGAGTAATTTTCCCTTCTACCCTGTCCCTCCGAATCATTATCAAATCCACTTCTTCTATCTCTCGTTTATCTCTCTCTCTCTATCTAAATACCAATTAATGATATACCCCAACGAGTAAATGTCGTAATCTCAAAATCTTGATTATTTTTTGTCGTTGTTGTCATATTTTCTGCTTTATAAAAATGAAATTCATAATAATTATGCATGCTGTTTCCTTAAGTTTGTCAAAGATAATTTCCGATCAATTCCGTTTATTGAAGTTAAACATTGAAGGCGAGGCGCATGCAGACACGGCTCCATGTAAAATAAAAGTGAATACACTATTGGATCATTCAAACTTACCCATGTTTCCAAGCGGCCCCGCGCCACTGTGATATCCGTTCATGGAAGGTGCTGCTCCGTACCCGCCGTTCACACTATGAGGAGTTGAACCGTTGGAGCCGTAACCCCGAGGAGATACACTGGAACTTTGAGATCTGTTGTATCCGGTTACTGCAAAACAGAACGAGAAGGGTAAGAAATGAAAATTGGAAGGTTTTTTTTTTTTAAATAAATGAATAAATAAAAGTTACGCATGCTTTTGGGTTTTTTTGTTTTTTTTGTGTAAATCCTTTATCTGTACTATTTCATTACTGTCTTCTCTTTAAATGCACACTTACATGTAAAAACATAGTCAACAATAACCAGGTTACTGCTGAATGAGAAAGCAAATTTATTTGACAGAGGAGCTGCTGTCTGCCACAACAGCTATCTTGTTTTACCTTGATAAGTGCGAGAGATCATGATTTAAGTAAAAATACCACCACTTCTAAAGTCATTTTAGTCTTTCAGTATCATCGGAGTGCCTTCTTCGCTTACGTTTAAGATCAATCGTAATCTAACATAGGAGTTATGAATTTGATCTTTTTAGTAATTTTGTTTGGAAATATCTATTTCAATTGAATTTTGGTCGCTATATGCAAGGCGGTTATTACACCTGAGGGCCATAGACTATTGGCTTCTGGTGCCTTATGGTTTCTTTTTTTAAATTCGGTCTTCTTCTTTTTTAGCAATCCTTGAAATTACAGTTCATGGCGAAAAGACTTCAGCCACTCGTCTGGTTAATTTCATGTTGACGCCATTCTTCTTCGGCATTAGACAATGGAAGCCGTGTCTGTCTTGCTCTGTGTGTGTTTTGATGGGTTTTTTTTTATTTAAACAAAAAAATAACTTGGTTGGTGTCGTTATTGATTGGGATGATTATCTAAATTCAGAGAAGGAGCTTACCTTCATCCCATTGTCCGGTAACAGCCGTGTCCCCCACACTGACCGCCAACTGACTCGGGTAAGCGTTGAAGCCGGACATGGCGCCATTGTTCATGGCCGGAGACCGCGGCGTGGGCAGGGATAACTGGTTTGGGTTGCGGGGCATGCTGTACAGCGCCTCGGCCAGGTCTGCTGCTCGCTTCAAGATAATTTCCTAATAGAGTGGAAGAAGGAAAATAGTAACATTAATTTAAGCTGAAAATTGTTCATCCGTACCTTTTACGGCTCCTAAGATTCCAATTGAGTGTTTTAACTGAAGGCGGCTTTCGGTCAAACTAGGAATTTAACTTCATCACCAGTTGGTCCAGTCGGTGATCGGATTCCCTGCGTTATTGATGGTACTTACCAATACACTTAAAATGTGCCTCCTAAGGGTTCAGTTATGGCTTACTTGAAATACCAGGACTTTAGGAAAGTAAAATTTGTTACCACTGTTTATCACTGCAAATATGAGGGTAGAGTCTCTTCATAAAGCATCCTAGTTTTACATATTCAAATGATGTAGATTAAGTTTTTACATATTTTCTTTTTCTAAATCATTTTGGACTGATAGTTGTTTTTTTTTTAATAAGATGGCCCAAGCCGTTTCCCAAGTGGGTTAGGTCAACAAATATACAACAGAAAGAGAAGAAAGAGTAACCCGACTGAAGAGTCTTTTGAAGCCCTTGTATTTGTTACACCAAGGTTAAATATACTGATTAGTACTGAATGCAGATAACATTTTCAGAGTGGCACACACTATGTACAGCTTTTTTTGATATTACGCTCATTCAGTTACAATGATTATCTGTTTAAAGTTATAACGCAAAGATTTTAGTGACTAGGTAAGAGAATAAAATCTTATTCTACAGTTCAAAAGTCGTAACTCGACAAGTGATAAAAAGTGCTTGATGACTAAGATTGGATGAGAGAACAGAAAAATAATTTCTGACCTTTGGTAACCTTTCCGGGTCACCAGGGTGCCTGGGCACAAGTTTCATCAATCTCTGGAAGCCATAGTCGATAGTGGGCTCGGTTAGAGCTGTGGGAGAGAGAGAAAATTAACTGGTCTGTTAGTTGATTGGTGAATTGGTTAATTGATAGATAGGTTTATTGATGGGTTGATTGCTTAATTAAAGACGGTTAAAGGCTTTCAACCACGCCAATCGCAAAAAAAAGTTATTCAAAATGGAATTAAACATAAGATATAGAATCTAGTAAAGAGAGAAAAATCTGTCGTAGAGGCAAAAATAAAGAGTTTTGAAATAAATAAGGTAGTAAACGTAGATAGTAGGCAAAACAACACGAGAAAGGTAGAAAGATGGGAAGATAAAAAAAAAGTGAAGGGATGGACTGAAATACAGAACAAAAGAGTAACTCAACGAAAGACAGCAGAGCAGTATGAAAAAAAAAATAAACAAAAGAGAAATGTGAAAGGTTAACAGAAAGAGATTTTTTTTTCAAACACCAACTGATCAAATAGCTGGATCTCCATCGCATGAAATTACTCGATAAACTTAGGAGACGGAAAACTAAATAGGGCTAAATTGAACCCCATTTTCTCATCAATGCAGCTTAATAATGATGTACCCGCCCTCTCCTCCTTCCCGTTCGTCCATCAATCAATCAGCAGTGTTTTGAGAAACCCTCTTTCCAGCTCATTCCGGAGATCGCGCGTGGGTAATAAACAACAAAAATAACTCAGTTTCCCCCAAAACAGATACTCTCCTCTAACGATTTCCACACTTCTATTATGTGGAGGAAGGCGTCTCCCTTTAAACTGTGTGCCTCCTCTTTTCTAATTACCACACCCGCTAACCGGGTCGACAGGTCAAACGTGCGAGACGAAGGGGGAAGACTTTTTTCAAATCTCTCTCCCTTTTTCTTTCTTTCTTTCCTTCTTTACATTCCTCTCCTTATGTCCCTTTTTCTCTCGTTTTTTTTTTAATCTTTCTATTATTCATTATTTTACTCAATCATCTGCCCCCTCCCCTCCTCTCTCTCTCTCTAAAAAGAAAAGCCAAAACAACCCATTTGGAGAAAAAATGGTAATTATAAAGGATCTAAAAAGTACGCGTGTGTGTTTGTAAATAGTATGGTGCAGTGTCTAAAAAGAAACAGGCACACAATCTCCCCCCCCCCCCTCTCTCTCTCTCTCTCTCTCTCTCTCTCTCTCTGTCTCTCTCTCTCTCTCTCTCTCTCTCTCTCTCTCTCTTTCTCTCTTCTGTTCTCTTTTCTCTCTGTCTCTTCAATCCCTATAATTTTATTTCCCGCATACAAAATCCCTCTGTTCCAAGCTTTTATTTTGTTTTCCACCCGCACAACCAGTGGTATCTCTCTCCTTTCAAGAATTTAATCCACAAACCAAAAGGAGGTACGTCGGAGCTGTTTTGCAAATCGAAGTCCGACTGGAAAGTAGTTATATATCTCAAGAATTGGATTTGATAAGGTAAGAGAGAGAGAGAGAGAGAGAGAGAGAGAGAGAGAGAGAGAGAGAGAAAAGGAAGAGAGAGAGACATGGAGGATAGGGAGGGCTGAAGGAGAGAGAGATGAAAAGGAAAGTTGAAAAAATAAAAAAAGGGAGATTGTAAGATCGTTTTGTTCAATTGAACGGGAAATACAATACGGAAAGCAGCGCCAAGAAAGTTCAATAGGCATTCTCTTACGTTTTTGACACGGATCTTCGACTGATTATCATGGAAGATATTATTAATCGTGAAGTAAAAATATAAACAGAAATTCAAAATGGACGAGTGGGTCAAACTCAATGCAGTCCTAATGATTGTATAAACTAACGTCAATATGAGAAATAAATTGTAGAAGTATCAATCTAGGAAACGAGCACCAGGTAGTCCGAAGTAATTTTCAAGTGTGTAAAGTAAACTCAACTTAAAATGCATGGATTGTATCTAAAAAAAAATGAGACATCAATCTGGACTAGGATAACTTGTAACAACCCTACAGGTCTTTTAAAATCCTACATATCATCAATCAACTGAATGCCTTGCCGAATAAATATAGGTGATCAAAATCAGGCCAAAATAAAAATATTTAGATGATGATTTGATCCAAGCATTTAGTGCTGGTTGCGGCCATGGCGAGCGATCAATATTAGGCACACGGGAACACTCAGCTCTGGTGTAGTTCTGATGCTGGTTACACGGCCGAACTTGTGACTTCACGCAACGGGCGACGTCTGTTGTCTCACTTCGTAATTATGGCCTGTCATTAACACCCGCAAAACAATTTCTGAGTATTGATCAGCCGATTTCCTCCATTGAAGAGCCGAATTTAGAACTAACAGTCCTGCAAGTCGACGTGGGATTAATGGCTATGATGGCATCGCTGGTTTATTCTCTCCACCCGTTTTCTCTCTCTCTCTCTCTCTCTCTCTCTCTCTCTCTCTCTCTCTCTCTCTCTCTCTCTCTCTCTCTCTCTCTCTCTCTCTCTCTCTCTCTCTCTCTCTCTCTCACCCACACACACTCTCTATCTATCTATCTATCTATCCATCTGCCTATTGTTTATCTATATGCCTATCTATCTTCCTGTCTATCTATTTAACAAACATCGGCCTCTTTATTTCTCTGTTATATATTTTATTTTCTCCTAAATATCATCAATTGTAAGTCTATTTCTTCTCCCATCTAAAGTCGCTATATATTATTGTATAAATGATGTACTGTGTTATAAAGATTATATTAGCATGTTGAAGAAAATAGAAATCAAACAGTATGAAAGCGAGGCAGAGTTTTGGCGCTTAGTTTTAAACATTGTTAATCAAGATATTTTTTGGCTGAAGTAGAGAAACTTAAAATGAGAGATATATAAGGAGATTATAACAGTACGAAATGAGATCTGATGGTGGCACACAGAGAATGAGAGAGAGAGAGAGAGAGAGAGAGAGAGAGAGAGAGAGAGAGAGAGAGAGAGAGAGAGAGAGAGTCAGAGACAGAAGAGATAAAGAGACCGAAAAGAGTGGAGTGAGGAAAATTTAACGCAAAGCTTTAGGTTAGAATCAGCCAACATCAAGAACAGAAAATTTCGGATTACATGGACGGGATGAATACTTTCGTAAAACAATCGTTACCATAATTTTTTTTTTCTTCCACAATTACTCTTAAGGCCGCAAAGTAATTCCCCCCCTCCCCCCCCCACAAACCTCCTCCCACCCTTTCCAGAGGGAGGCGTCACTCAGAGCGCCTGCACCGGAAAATGTGAGCAAGTCAAGTGTCAATGAAGGGAAAGATCCGGGGAAGGCACGTTAAACACTTCCGTGGCTTTCTCTAAAGCTGTGGGAGACGGGGCAAACTTGGGGAGAGAGGTGTTGATTTTTGCTCTATTGATTGGAAGACAGAGAGGGAAGAGGGGGAGAGAGAACGAGAGAGAGAGAGAGAGAGAGAGAGAGAGAGAGAGAGAGAGAGAGAGAGAGAGAGAGACAGACAGACAGACAGACAGACAGACAAAAACATTAGCAGGCAAATACAGAGATAGAGAGATAGAGAGAGAAAGACAAATGTGAGATGTATGGAAAGAAATAAGCGACAGTATAAAACTATATGGTAAAATCTGTGGCCATATTCATTTAAAAAAAATAATGAAGCACTTAGAGAGATTCGCTTTAAACCCTAAGGCCAAAATGCTTTTCGTATTACCATAAGGCATCTGATTAATAATTCAGAGAGCTTCTTTAATGGTGATTGATATCAGTGCATTAACAGTATGTGTGATTATAAGTTTGTGATTAAAAGGTAGAAGCGTACTCAAGATATATTGTAAATATCTTCATCGGCTTTGGTATGCACAACAAATTCTACTAAATCTAATTTGCCTAACGTGTCTTTCTTACAATCTTATACGGGGAAAAGGATTCTATGGAACAATTTTTCAAGACTCAAACAAATAAACTTTTAAAGAAGGAGACTCAA